>PVIU01000283.1:0-367501 GCA_004026605.1 Ondatra zibethicus | reverse complement strand
GCCTCAGCCCGGGTGGGCCGAGCTCGGGTGCAGCCGGGACCACGCAGATGAGAAGGGATGCCCGGGGACGAGCAGGGTTGGGATAAGCAGCAAAGCCAACAGAGGGGAGCCCCAAGTGGCCAGAAGGTCCCGGGGATGGGCTGGGGTCCACTCACCAGGGTCCAGCTGAATCCGCGGAAGCTGGTTGGGCGAGGTTCCCGGTCCCAAGAGCAGGCCTACTGAGGGTTGCCTGCAGGCTCCGCTCCGCTCGGCTCCATGGGACAAAGGAGGCCCCCTAGCAGGGGACTCGCCCTTCCCCCAAGGCCTCAGCCCGGGTGGGCCGAGCTCGGGTGCAGCCGGGACAGGGTCCAGATGAATCCGCGGAAGCTGGTTGGGCGAGGTTCCCGGTCCCCAAGGCAGGCCTACTGAGGGTTGGCCGCTCCTCTCCGCTCGGCTCCGTGGGACAAAGGAGACGCACCTAGAAGATTATTCAACAAAATCTCAGACAGCTCCAACCTCACCTATTAGAGGAAAAGATGAGTAGAAAAGGTAAGATCACATGCTACACCACAAAGAGCAACATAATACCAGTAAAACCTAAAGACCCTACAAAAGTAAGGCCTGAACAATCAAATATGGATGAACCATAGGAAAATGGTCTAAAAAATAACCTCAAGAGAATGTTTGAAATTCTTAAACATGAAATGAGAAATTACCTTAAAGAAATGGAAGAAAAAACAAACAAAAAATTGGAAGATATCACCAAATTGCTTAAAGAAAACCAAGAAAAAGAACTCAAACATATAAAAGAAATTATTCAGGACTTGAAAACTGAGATAGAAAAAATAAAGAAAACACAAGCCAAAGGAATTATAGACACAGAAATCATGAGAAAAAGATCAGGAACCACAAATGCAAGTATGAACAACAGAATACAAGAAATGGAAGAGAGAATCTCAAGCGCTGAAGATAAAATAGAGGAAATAGACTCATCAGTTAAAGAAAACAATAAATCTAACAAAAGCTTAATGTAAAATATCCATGAAATATGGGACAACATAAAAGCCAAATCTTAGAATAATAGGTATAGAAGAAGGAGAAGTTCAACTCAAAGGCACAGAAAATTTATTTAACAAAATCATAGAAGAAAACTTTCCCTACCTAAAGAAAGATATGCCTATGAAGATACAAGAAGCTTACAGAATACCAAATAGACTGGATCCAAAAAAAAAGTCCTCTCACCACATAATAATCAAATCACTAAACATACAGAATAAAGAAAGAATATCAAGAGCTGCAAAGAAAAAAGGCCAAGTAGCATATAAAGATAGACCTATCAGAATTACACCTGACTGCTCAGTGGAGACAATGAAAGCCATAAGGTCATGGTCAAGCATTATGCAGACATTAAGAGATCATGGATGCCAGCCCAGACTACTATACCCAGCAAAACTGTCCATCACCATAGAAGGATAAAACGATATATTCCATGACAAATCTAGATTTCACTAATACCTAGCGACAAACCGAGCCCTACACAAAATACCCAAGGAAGATGGCTACACCAACAAAAACACAGACAATTGATGATCTCATTACAGCAAATCCCGAAGAAGAAAAAAATGCACAAATAAACATCACCAATGATGAAAACCAAATTAATAGGAAATAGCAACCACTGGTCATTAATATCCCTTAATGTAAATGGACTCAACTCACCCATAAAAAGTCACAGGCTAACAGATTGGATACGAAAACAGAATCCAACCTGCTTCTGCATACAAGAAACTCATCTCAACCTCAAAGATAGAGATCGTCTCAGAGTAAAAGGTTGGGAAAAAATATACCAATCAAATGGACCTGAGAAACAAGTGGGTGTAGCTATCGTAATATCTAGCAAAATAGACTTCAAGCTAAAATCAGTCAAAAGAGACAAAGAAGGGCATTTCATATTAGTCACAGGAAAAACCCATCAAGAGGAAATTTCAATACTGAACATCTATGCACCAAATACAAGGGCACCCTCATATGTCAAAGAAACATTTCTAAAGCTTAAGTCATATATTAAACCCCACACACTAACAGTGGGAGACTTCAACACTTCCCTCTCACCACTGGACAGGTCAATCAGACAAAAAGGAACAGAGAAATAAGAGAACTAACAGATGTTATGACTCAAATGGACTTAACAGATATCTATATAATATTCCATCCAAACAGAAAAGAATATATCTTCTTCTCAGCAACTCATGGAACCTTCTCAAAAATTGACCACATACTCGGTAACAAAACAAGCCTCAACAAATACAAAAAAATTGGAATAACCCAATGTACCTTATCAGATCACCATGCTTTAAAACTAGAAGTCAACAGCAATACCAATTCCAGAAAACCCACAAACACATGGAAATTAAACAATGCTCACCTGAATCATCAATGGGTCAAGGAAGAAACAAATGGGGAAATTAAAGACTTCCTAAAATTCAATGAAAATGACAACACAACAAACCCAAATTTATGGGACACAATGAAAGCAGTGTTAAGAGGCAAGTTCATAGCACTAAATGCCTACATAAAGAAGCTGGAAAAATCCCACACTAGTGAATTAACAGACTATTTGAAAACTTTAGAACAGAAAGAAGCAAACTCACCTAAGAGAACTAGATGGCAGGAAATAATCAAATTGAGAGCTGAAATCAACAAAATAGAAACAAAGAAAACAATACAAAGAATCAATGGGACAAAGAGTTGGTTCTTCGAGAAAATCAACAAAATAGACAAACCTTTATACAAACTAACCAAAAGGCAGAGAGAGAATATCCAAATTAACAAAATCAGAAATGAAAAGGGGGACATAACAACAGACATGGAGGAAATACAGAGGATCATCAGGTCATATTTTGAAAACCTATACTCCACAAAATTGGAAAACTTAAAGGAAATGGACAACTTTCTGGATAAATATCACTTACCAAAATTAAATCAAGACCAAATAAGGAAATTAAGCAGACCTATAACTGCTGAAACAGTCATCAAAAGTCTCCCAAACAAAAAAAAACCCAGGACCAGATGGTTTCAGCTCAGAATTCTACAAGACTTTCAAAGAAGAACTAATACCAATACTCCTCAAATTATTCCACACAATAGAAACAGAAGGAACACTGTCAAACTCTTTTTATGAGGCTACAATTACTCTGATACCCAAACCACAGAAAGACAATACTAAGAAAGAGAATTACAGACCAATCTCACTCATGAACATTGATTCAAAAATACTAAATAAAATACTAGCAAATAGAATCCAAAAACACATCAGAACCATCATCCACCATGACCAAGTCGGCTTCATCCCACAGATGCAGGGATGGTTCAACATACGAAAATCTGTCGACGTAATACACCATATAACAAGCTGAAAAATAAAAAGCATATGATCATCTCATTGGATGCCGAAAAAGCATTTGACAAAATACAACATCCCTTCATGATAAAGGTCTTGGAGAGAGCAGGGATACAAGGAACATACCTAAACATAATTAAGGCAATATGCAGTAAGACAACAGCCAACATCAAACTAAATGGAGAGAAACTCCCAGCAATTTCACTGAAATCAGGAACAAGACAAGGTTGTCCTCTCTCTCGATACCTATTCAATATAGTTCTTGAGGTCTTAGCTAGAGAAATAAGACACCAAAGGGAGATCAAGGGGATACAAATTGGAAAAGAAGAAGTCAAACTCTCACTGTTAGCTGATGATATGATAGTTTACATAAGTGATCCCAAAAATTCTACCAAGGAACTTCTACAACTCATAAACACTTTCAGCAATGTGTTAATACAAGATTAACTAAAAAAAAATCAGTAGCCCTCCTGTACACAGATGATAAAAGGGCTGGAGAAGAAATCAGAGAATCAACACCCTTCACAATAGCCACGAAAAGCATAAAATATCTCAGAATAACTCTAACCAAACAAGTGGAAGACTTGTATGACAAGAAGTTTAAATCTTTGAAGAAAGAAATTGAAGAAGACACCAGAAAGTGGAAAGACCTCCATGTTCTTGGGTAAGCAGTATTAACATAGTAAAAATGGCAATCTTACCGAAAGCAATCTACAGATTCAATGCAATGTCCATCAAAATCCCAGAAAAATTCTTCAAAGACCTCACAAGAATGGTACTCAACCTCATTTGGAAAAGCAAAAAACCCAGGATAGTCAAAACAATCCTGTGCAATGAAAGAATTTCTGGAGGCATCACAATCCCTGACTTCAAATTCTACTACAGAACTACAGTACTGAAAACAGCCTGGTACTGGCATAAGAACAGACAGGAGGACCAATGGAACTGAACAGAAGACCTGGATATCAATCCACACATCTTCGAACACCTGATATTTGATAAAGAAGCAAAAAGTATCAATTGGAAAAAAGAAAGCATATTCAACAAGTGGTGCTGGCATAACTGGATATCAACATGTAGAAAAATGAAAATAGACTCATATCTATCACCATGCACAAAACTCAAGTCCAAATGGATCAAAGACATCAACATAAAGCCAGCCACACTGAACCTTATAGAAGAGAAAGTGGGAAGTACACTTGAACGCATTGGCACAGGGAACCACTTCCTAAATAGAACCCCAACAGCACAGACACTGAGAGAAACATTTAATAAATGGGACCTCCTGAAACTGAAAAGCTTCTGTAAAGCAAAGGATATGGCCAACAAGACAAAACGACAGCCTACAGAATGGGAAAAGATCTTTACTAACCCTACATCAGACAGAGGTCTGATCTCCAAAATATACAAAGAACTCAAGAAATTGGACACCAAAAGATCACGTAATCCAATTAAAAAATGGAGTACAGACCTAAACAGAGAACTCTCAACAGAGGAATCTAAAATGGCTGAAAGACACTTAAGGAAATGTTCAACATCCTTAGTCATCAGAGAAATGCAAATCAAAACAACACTGAGATTCCATCTTACACCTGTAAGAATGCCCAAGATCAAAAACACTGAGGACAACTTATGCTGGAGAGGTTGTGGGGAAAAGAGAAAACTTCTGCATTGCTGGTGGGAATGCAAGCTGGTACAACCCCTTTGGATGTCAGTGTGGCGATTTCTCAGAAAATTAGGAAACAACCTTCCTCAAGACCCAATAATACCACTTTTGGGTATATATCCAAAGGATGCTCAATCATGCCACAAGGACATGTGCTCAACTATGTTCATAGCAGCTTTGTTTGTCATAGCCAGAACCTGGAAACAACCTAAATGCCCCGCGATGAAGAATGGATTAAAAAAAAATGTGGTACATTTACACAATGGAGTACTACACAGCAGAAAAAAATAACGACAGCTTGAATTTTGCAGGCAAACGCATGGAGCTAGAAAACATTATTTTGAGTGAGGTAACCCAGACACAGAAAGACAATTATCACATGTACTCACTCATAGGTGGTTTTTAAACATAAAGCAAAGAAAACCAGCCTACAAACCACAATCCTAGAGAACTTAGACAACAATGTAGATACTAAGAGAGACTTACATAGATATAATCTGCATGGGAAGTAGAAAGTATAAAAAGACAAGATCTCCTGAGTAAATTGGGAGCATGGGGACCCTGGGGGAGGATTGAAGTGGGGAGGGTAGAGGCAGGGAGGGGAGCAGATAAAAATGTAGAGCTCAATAAATTTCAATAAAATAAAAAAAAATTATAAAAAAAGAAAAAAGAAAGAAAAAGACGAGCATGAAAAGAAAGCTATTTTCTATTGCGTTTCAGATTGGGCTACTGCCTGTTGGTGCTAGATCTTCTGACTTTTCAGAAGACAGAAATTTTAGTGTTCTTTGGGGGAAAAGGTGTGTTCTTAAAAATGTTAATATCTATCTTAAAGGAATTTCAATTTTTGCCAAGACTGAAACGGTTTCCTGGATCATCACCGGCATGCTACCTGTGGCACTGTAAATTGGATTAGGTGTTTATCTTATTGTATTTGTTTAATTTACAACTGGCGGCTATGTAATTATGCCTTTGATAGCAATCAATCATCTGTTTCTGTACCCATTCACTGTACTGTGGCGTATCTGATTTTTAGCCTATCTTTGAAACACGTTGCTCATAGTGCCTTAAACTGAATCCATTCTCTGTATTATGGTGTATTTGGTTCTCAGCCCAACTTTGCAAAACACTGCTCATAGTGCCCTAAAGTCAAGCTACTGTGCTTCCCCTACTATGAAAGCAAATGAAGTTAAGATACGTGCTTTCAAAACAGAAGGGTGGAGTCAAGCTAGAGATTAAATTATTTTAACTTTAAGGTTTTTGCCAGTAATCTCTCTGTAAGTCTGTGCACAATGAAGTAAGTAAGTATGATCAGCATGCATGTAGACACAAAGACAGAGCACATCATTGTAATGAAAACACATGTCACAGTGAGCCACCACACACTGCACTGCCACAGAGTTCCTTCAAATCTGCTAAATCTGTTCCGAAGGATTCCTCTCACTGAATCCCAACCATTGCAGCCTCCCTATCAATGTTACCTTACATTATATCATAATTGTATGTAATTCACTTTTCCTGTAAGAGCTGGGACAATCTCTCACATCAGGCCTAGCGTACTATCTAGCAAGCAATAAGGAAAGAGTTATTGCATGAATCATTATCATCATCTAAATAATAGCTACCATTTCCAGAATGCCTGTCATGTGCTGAGCAGTTAACCATGTTATACTCCAGGCTGTCCCAGACTGGAGCACACAATCTGAAGCCAACTGCCAATTACCCTTACTTTACTTATGTAACCTTAATTTTGTTTCTCCATCTAGGGCTCGGTGCTTTATAACATATCCTTCCCCACCCTACCCTAGTGCTGGAGACTGAATCCAGGGCAAGGTTCTCAACCTTCCTAGGTTCCTTCAACACTTCACAGCAGCTCCTCATGTTGTGATGACAGCCCCCCCACCATAAAATTATTCTGTTACTACTTCACAAGTGCAATTTTGCTTCTGTCATGAATCATAATGTAAATAATCTGATATGTGACTCAAGGGATCACAATCATAGGTTGAGAATCACTGACCTGGGCCTCCTATAGTCTAGGTAAGCATTCTACCACAGAGCTGCTTCCCCATCCCCTTGAGGCGCTCTTAGTTTCACAGGTTGACCTTGAACTTCCTCTGTTAACGATCCTCACTTCTCCAGAGTAGCTGGGGTTTCAGGCCTATAATAACCAGGACCAGCTTCTAACAGATTCTGGTTTCTGGGCAAAATGTCTGCCATCTATTTCTAACAAAGCAGGCATACACATTCAATCTCAGGAAACACATTGTGAAACTTGTATTTAAGCTTTAGGACTAATGTGTTTAATATTTTATAGTTCATCCCCTCCAGGGATGGGGAGGCAAAAAAAAGGTTGTTTCCATTGCCCTCTTACTGACGTTGGTACAGAATTTTTGCTGCAATAGCCACTTCCTCTGACTTTCATCCCCACACACATCTGGTCTTGCCACATCCTGAGAAACCTCTGAAGCCTAGGTTGGCTGAGGAGTCAGTGCTCGATGCTCACAGTGAAAGAGGGGTGCACCACCAGACCCCTCAGTTGGAAGTCTGACGGGAGTGGGGTGCGGGAGAACCTGCGCTGATCGCCTAGAGCGTCTTTGCAGAGCCACCAGACCCTATAGGTCCCCCAGCAATTCTCCACCTTAAGCTACCTTCCGATTGCACGTGACCTCCTTTTGCTCCTGAATCCTACTCGCCCCGCAGGCTCCACGTGAAGCTAGACTCACGATCGCCCCGGGTGGCCCCGCCCCCGGCCCCGCCCAGGCTCGCCCCCGGGCCCGCCCATTCGGCCAGCTCTGAACTAGGCTTCTTCGGAGCCCGCCGGCTGCTTGCTCCTGCGGCTGCGCCTCCTTGTTCCTCGCGTCACCGCTGCCGCCATGCCGGGAGGGCTCCTTCTCGGGGACGAGGCCCCCAACTTTGAGGCCAATACCACCATCGGCCCAATCCGCTTCCACGATTTCCTGGGAGACTCGTAAGTGACCACCGCGTCGCCCTGCCAGATGTCAGGTCCCCAGAACTGCCTTCCCGGCTTTTGTTTTCAACGCTGCGCTCGGCCCCGGCGCGCCGCTGGTTTAGCCCCTCACCGGTTCCCGCACGTGCCCGCTGCCGGGGTCCCGCCGAGCATCCCCGGGCGTTGCTGGGGACCTACGTACGACCCCTGGCCTGCTCTACGCTGATCACCGGATCCCTTCCCTGACCCAATGTGGCTGGACTGGCATGGAAGGGGTCCTTACCGCGGACGGTTTGTTGTCTATTTAACCTGGCTTTATAAACAATGCTCACTTGTAACGCTGTGAGACCGAAAGCCCGGGGGAGGTGGAGCAGGGATGTGCGGTGTTGGAGGTCACTTCCTGGGACGCTTGCCCAGGGTCGCGCTGCCCGTCCTCTCGCCGCTCGGGTGCAGAAAGCGTCCGTCGGGTGCAGAAAGCCATAGTCAGAGTACACAGCCACAAATTAGCGGGATTGTTCCGCGTTATCTGAAGTCCTGCTTAACTTCTCGAAGTGGTAGTTTCGGACTTCTGAAAAATTTTAAAACTACCATGTGCCAAATAAGTAGCCAGAAGACTTTTTTGTCAGGAGCCTACGTCAGGAGTCAGAATAAGATTGTGTAACGGCTTTGGGAGGAACCAGGAACACTGTGTGGGTGTGGCTGTCATTCCAGAATAAGCAACAGTTTGAATGTAGTGGCATTTCATTTTTATTTTAATAAATAAAGCCTGCCTGAAGTTCAGAGAGTTACAGCCACACTGGCCAGCCTTACAGACCAGGCCTCTATAGCACACACCTTTAATCCCAGTAGCCACACTAATTTGCCATAAAAAGCCGGGTGGTGCACGCCTTTAATCCCAGAACTAGAGAGGATTATAAAACAGGAGAACACAGCTCTCAGTCTCATTCTGAGATTCCTGTAAGCAGGATTGCCATTTCCGCCTGAGGTCGAGATAAGAGTCAGTAGCTGGCTCCTTTGCTTTTTGGATCTTCAGCTTGAATCCCAATTTCTCTGAGTTTTTATTAATCGTGCTTCAGTTTGCGAGAGGGGGTTGTTCAGCGCCTGAGACCATTTTGCCACCATAGGTCATTCCAAGGCCAGGACACGTGTACGTCCCCACTTTGAGACTCTTTTGTTTCCCAGTGGCCCCCTCCCCCACTGCGTTTGCATCCTGCGCCTGGCCTTGCTGCTGATAGCCACAGTGGTGGCCTTTAATGGCGAGGAGTACACCGATGTTGCCTTCGTTTTACAGCTCCACTAATGCTGTTTCCGTCACCATTTTGCATACGTGTCAGGTTCCGTTGTAGTTCTAGAGTTTCAGTGCCCCTACTCCATTGTGTGAACAAGCTCCTGGGTTTGTGTCCTTTTTATATCCAGTATTCCGGTGTGTGTATGTGGGAAGTCAGCGCAGTTTATGAAACTAACCGGTAATCAGCACTAGAGAACCAGGTGAGGATTCTTGCCTGGCATCCATTTTCCATCTGCTGACCATGGCAAAGCAGACAGAGCTTTTCAAAGAGAAGGGCAGACTAGAAAAAAGTAGCAAATGAACTCTCAGACCCTGCAGGAGAAGACGAGAGATAAGCATGACTGCTAGTCTCATCCTTAGAACCTAGGTGTTAATATTTATCCAATACTGCAGAGAGGATTTACACAATGTTCCTTCCCATTCCTGCCTGCAGCCCACACCCCCGTGAAATGTGAGACCTTGCTGGAACTCTTCATCCGTGTGGATTACAGATAACTATGAATCTAAAGCAAAAGTACTATGAAGATAACTATGGGGGAGGGTCGTCTTTGTGGTTGTTTATTGACCTAGATCTCTCTAGATTTGCTTTGAAATGTTGTTTCCCATCTGCATCCAGATGTGTAAGCCTATTTATTCCAGCAACTTGGGAGACAGGGGCAGGAAGATCCTAAATTAAAGGCCAATCTGGGCATCTCACTGAGGCTCTGTGTCTTAATAAAAACTCACTCAGTAGCTGAGCCAGTAGTAGGCACGCCTTTAATCCCAGACAGAGGCAGGTGGGTCTCCAAGGGTCTAGGTGGGTCAAGGCCAGCCTGGTCTACAAAGCGAGTTCCAGGATAGCCAGGACTGTTACAGAAAAACCCGGTCTCAAACAAACAAAAACTAAACTATTTAAATAAGTAAATGAAATGACCTCCTCTTAATAAGATGAGGTAGCCTTCTAAGCAAGCCCAGAAGTGGGCTTAGAGTGACGCATGACACTGCTGTCATAACACTCTATGTATCATTACAATACAAGGAATTTGCCTATTTTTTCCTAACCCTAACTCCATTCTGTAGATAATCTCAAGTCAAATTGCCAATTACAAATTCAAGTATCCTTTGGAGGGAAAGAAAATGAACTTTAAACATTTCAGGTGCCTGCTCTGCCTCTTACACTTAGAGACAAGGATTTGGGTGCTGTGCGGGTTTGCTTAGCTTCTTGTGGCCTCTGGATGTGGAAGGTCATCTTTGTAGGGTTCCTCACTAACCATCACATGTACCAGAGGTTTTCTGGCAGAAGTAGAGACCCTTCCCTTAGGAGAAGGAAACTTTTTTTTCCTACAAAAGTGAAGAAGAAATGGGATGATGTAATTGAATTTCTCCAAAGAGCAGGGCAGGTGGGCCGGGGGAGACATTCTTGGAATACCCTAAGGTAGACTGGAGTGTATGAAGGAGCATAAGACCAGTCGTCCCTCAGCATGACTCAGCAAAACACACTTGCCTCACAATTTAAAAGAAAAAATCTAATTCATCGCTCCTAAATATCACACAAAGAAACGCCCTGTTCCTTTTCTTTCTGCATCTTCTGGAGCCTTTCTCTAAGTCGCATCTGAACCTTACGTCGGTTCTTTTCCATAGAATCTAAGGCCTAAGTGTCACAGCTAGATTAAATCTTGAAACTGCCCATATTAAGAACTCAGCACTGCATACCTCCACAGTCTTCAAGCATTACCTAGCTCCTTCGTAGGGCCTTCCGTCCTTTTAAGAAGGCCTCGCCTTGCCCTGGGAGCTGAGTGGCAGGTGTCAGTGGGAAGGCTGTATCTGCGGTGGACGGCAGTAGCTGTGCCTGCCTTGTTTGTGCTCAGGGAGCGTTACCAAACCCTGAGTATCTAGGCCAGATTGAGCAATCTGCTGGTTTGAGACCTTGCTCCTGGGTGGCTCAAGCAGTGGGAATGCACAGAACTGAGCGCTGCATTTTCCTTTCACTTGTAAGAACAGCTTTTGTTGCCAAGAAGGAAATAATGCTCCCCAGTTTCTTGGGAGCCTGAGTCATCCTCAGGATCTATACCTTAGACCTTTACCTAAGAATTGTAGAATGGAAGTCTATGTTGTAGGATATCTGTGTATTTTCTTTCTGCTTGGTCTAAAGTAAATCTGCACCTGTTGAAGTATTGGCATGGTGCAAATGTGGGCGCCTTGCTCAACAGGTTAGATCAGTCAAGTGGCTTTCTGAAAGATTTTGTATCTAGCTGCTTCCAGAAAGCCAAGTGCCAACCTAAATTCTACCTAGAAATTGAGGATAGAGCCCTATCCGCTCTGGGTTACATAACCTGTTTATTGCTGTAGCCAGGCATCTGTTTGGATTTGGGGCATCATAGACGCTGAATATCAAAGTTTGTGCTAGAAAACAAACAAAAGTCCTAAGAAATATTTCAATAGGGCCCTTGGCTTGAATAGCACACATTTTATTGGCTGAAAAGGAGTCATGGTAACTAAAGAAAGGGGCTGGGTATGGTAGTGCAGGCCATTAATCCCAGCACTCAGAAGGCAGAGGCAGGCCCTCTCTCCGAGTTCAAGGCCAACCAGATCTACAAGTCAGTTCCAGGACAGCCAGGGCTGCACAGAAGCCCTGTCTCAATAAATAAATAAATGAGTCCTTTTGAACCATTTATCTTGATTTTTTTAAATATATTTGATATATAAAATTGTATATATTGATAGACACTTGCTGTCCACTTGGGCTTCTCTGGAGGCAAGGTTGGAACTAAAATGTTTAAAAGTCTTCATTAAGCAGGTGTTTGAAGAAAGAAAACCTGTTTTGAATGCAGGTATTGTTTTCATTCTGCATGATGATAGTAACTGTTCACTCAATTGTGACCCTCTTCTTCATTCCAGATGGGGCATTCTCTTTTCTCACCCACGGGACTTTACCCCAGTGTGCACCACAGAGCTTGGCAGAGCGGCAAAGCTGGCGCCAGAGTTTGCCAAGAGGAATGTTAAAATGATTGCTCTTTCGATAGACAGTGTTGAGGACCATCTTGCCTGGAGCAAGGTATAGCTCTATCTATGATTTTAGATGTGTGTGTGTGTGTATTCCTCCTTTCCTGTTGCCTTCCACACAAGTCCTTATAGCCTTAATATCTTCCAAAAGGCAGTGTCTTTTTATGTGCTAATGAGTTCATTGGTGGCCACAGCCCCCTCCAGAGCTCTGAACAGAACCAGGAAAGATTAGGGATTGAGACTTTAATCCCCACCCAATCTCTGGGAAGAAATACCTTACTTCTTGGTGACCAGCAATGTCACGGAAGTCTTTGTGTTCCTTAGTAAGAGAATGGGCACTTTGCTTTCTTCCCCCTGTATCAGAAGTATCGACTGGCATGCACTTTGATTCTGAGGTTATTATATCTTAGTTACATATAGTGTAACTTGGTTTCTGAGATAAAGGTATACATAAACTTGGATCAGGGTTCACTGCTTAATTGAAAGTCAGACTTCAACTTCACAGGATCTCTGTGTTTCTATGTCCAATGATGGATTCTCAGTCGCCATCTTCCCTGGTTCACCAATAACATTCAGCTCAACTGACCTCTCTAAACCCTACCTCTTTTCCTGGCATTCAGGATGTTGCTTCCAGCTGTCTGTGCTTAGAATCATTCTTCATTGTCTTCCAGTTCCTAATTTGTGCAGAACTTGGCCCAAGCTTACTTCATGGGCCCCTTTTCTATCTGTACTTTCTCCCTTGGTGAGCTCTTACGCTCACATCTTCAGGTTAACACCCATGAATTGCTTCTCAGAGTCCTATCCCCTGGCCTCCAGGTCAGTAAAGCCAGCCTATTCTGCATTTCCCTGGGATATCTAAACACTCTAAACTTAGCGTATCTAAACTTGGGCCCAATTTTTCATTCAAAGATCATTTTCATCTCCACTATTAGCAGCTACATTTTTGGTGTTGCTAAGTTGAAACTCCAGAGCCGTTCTTAACCCCTTGTGTTTTCACATCCCATGTCTAGTTTATGCACACACTCCTAGGCACTCCAGACTAAATACATCCATCTGCCTTGCCTATACTGCTTTGGTGCACCTCATTAAAACCCCCTTTTTGTCCTTGTCTAAAATTAGGAGCCATGATGGCTCTCTGCATCACCTCTCTTGACACCGTCTAAATCTCTGCAGGTTGCTTATGTTTTCCCCACTTGTGAGTGCAGGACCCTGCCGGGGTAGACTCTAGTTCACTGCTACAGAATAGGTGACAGTCAGTATTTGTTAAACTTGTCTACTTTGGGCAGAAGTATTTACACGTATTTGGACAGGATGTTTTAATCGACTTTGCTACAGTATACCATACAATACCTACCATAGGAGTGTGTGTGTGTGTTGGGCTACACCCATGGCCATATCACGCCAATTAATCCCAAATGTCTAGGATCAAAAGGGTGATGGATAATGAAGGTCACCATCTTCCCTGAAGTAGATTTTTTTCATTCTGCACACATTGGCAGTAAATGGTAACTGGCATTTCCACAGCAAAGCCCTTTACCATAAGCTGTTTTTGTAAATGCGTATTGGAATGACTTCCTCGAGCTCAGCCAGTTGAAAAGGAGGATGTCAGTGTGATCTGAACCTCAGCCAATGCTCTTTCAGTGCTAGCTGGTAAAAAGTGAAATTGTCTTGATTTAGGACAAAGTAAAGACCAAGTAATTTAGGACCAAGTAATGTGCTCTGATGTCTGTGAGTGTAATGCATTGTCACAATTAAGAAAGTGACAAGGTCAAGAATTAAAGACTATCAATATTAAATCACAGATGGCCAAGAGTTTAGAGCTCACACCTGTATGTACAGGAACATACCCAGGTTCATTTTACCTGCCCTGAAAGTTTCCAGAATTGTGATTGCCTGGAACAGAAAATAAATCCAAACTTCAAAGACAATGCAAGCTTCTGTGTGTGACAGGCCACATAGGAAAACTCAAGATGTGCAGACAGGAAACCATATTGGTTATTATTTATCTGGTGACTAAACAATAGGCAGCCAGTGACCAACAGACACAGGCAACTCAGGTAATAAAATTAATGCATATGTTCAAATCTGTTGCTATCCATTTCAGAGTTTTAATGTCACTCTTATCTCCTCTCATCTCTGAAGAAATGCAAAACAGGTTTCAGGTCTGCCCATGAGCTTCACATGAATAATAAACACCTTTTTCTAATCTTAAATCCGCTTTCCTGTCACTTCCTAAAATCTCACTTTCCTACAGTGGTTTATGTGTGGACTTGGCTGCATGCTTCCTTAATGTTGACTTCCCCAAAATGCCTTGCTTTTCCCAGTGAAAGCCTTCCTATCTTTCAGAGCCCAGGTAGAAGACATTCCACCCCTTCCTTGCAGCCCTTCCTTCCTTCACCCCTGGGGTCCTATAAATGTAAAGAGTTCAGTATGGAAAGGGCTTTGACCTATGTGTGCCGTACTCTGCTAATATTCCTGTCAGTGAATAATGGCAACGAGAAGTGTCCACTCGTGTGTCTTACTAAGACCCCTGAGAACATGACTGTGATGGTTCCTCAGCTTGCCAAGTGTTGATTCTTCGCTGGTGAAATGCAGAGAACTGCGTGAAGTTTAAAATTCTCTTTCCCCTTTCTCCTCCGTCTCAGGACATCAATGCTTACAATGGTGATGAACCCACAGAAAAGTTACCGTTCCCCATCATCGATGACAAGAAGAGGGAACTTGCCATCCTTTTGGGCATGCTGGATCCATCAGAGAAGGATGAAAAGGGCATGCCTGTGACGGCCCGTGTGGTGAGTCCTAGCAGCCCCATGTGAATGTTTGAACCAACTCAAGGGAACAGAGGAGGAATATCTACCATTCTGAGACATCTGTGAGCCAGTGACTGTCCTTTATTATCCGGATGCTGGGGCAGAATAGCTGAACTAGTCAACTAAAACTTCTGTTTAATTTGTAGCTGTTGGATATATTTACATATCAATAAGTAGTTCATCCAAAACTGTTTGCTAGTGTTTAAAAAAAAACAAAACTGTATTACCTCCTGCCAGCATCTTTAAAGCAGTTCTGACAGGCCAGTCCTGAACTTCCTTGTTCTGTGGTTCACTCACTGGGGACCAAACCCGACGGCCCCTAATGCACAGCTGTTTGAGCCCCATATCAGCTCACATTAGCAATATGTTCACGATGACCAGCCCTAGGGTGGCCTACTACCGCTTCCTGAGGCTCTTCCCTGAAAATTTACATGACACTTCCTTCTTTCTGGGACAGCAAACTTTGAAGAGTAACAGAAAAGTGAGTGACGTGCGTCTCGACAGCTTTGTCTACTCTTCCACCCCTTTTTCTCTTTCTATCTATGTTTTTGCATCTTTGAACACTTAATGAGACTTTGGGACAGGGACCTTAAAACAATGAACCCCAAAGAATTACAATTTCTCCAGGAATCCCATGCTGGAAAGGAAAGGTGAAAGCATCCGTACCAAGATAGGAACTTTGTTCCACACAGGAACAAAGACATTCCCACAGCTCTGAGTAAACGGATATGTATGTGTTTCTGGCATCTGCACTATCTTTTCTATAGCAGTGTTACGCTGGGTCAAGCAAAATACCTTAGGCAGGTAAGGGCGCCAAACCTGAGGATCTGATTGGCTTCCTGGAACCTATGCAGTGCTGGGGAGAACCAACGCCTGCAAGCTGATCTCTGACCTTCACTATCACACTGGCATGTGTGTACACCCACACCCTCACATGCAAAATAAATAAAATTCTTTTTAAATTACAGAGAACTGTTAGAGCAGCAGTTCTCAACCTGTGGGTCGCCACCCCATTGGAGTGTCAAGCGAACCTCTCACAGGGGTCGCGTATCAGATATTACATTACTATTCCTAACAGTAGCAAAAGTACAGCTATGTAGTTAAGTAACAACTAAATAATAATAATA
The DNA here is from genome assembly GCA_004026605.1 of Ondatra zibethicus. Taxonomy (NCBI): domain Eukaryota; kingdom Metazoa; phylum Chordata; class Mammalia; order Rodentia; family Cricetidae; genus Ondatra; species Ondatra zibethicus. The sequence goes on along the minus strand of PVIU01000283.1, from coordinate 351,302 downwards.
AGTATTGTTATAAATAATAGCAACTAACATAGCAGCTAAATAATTTTATGGTTGGGGGGATCACCACAACATGAGGAACTGTATTAGAGGGTCACAGCCTTGGGAAGGTTAGGAACCACTATGTCAGAGGAAGGGTAGACAGACTAGGAGTCTTTTTTTTTTCTGAGACAGGGTTTCTCTGTAGCTTTGGAGCCTGTCTTGGAACTAGCTCTATGTAGACCAGGCTGGCCTCGAACTCACAGAGATCCACCTGCCTCTGCCTCCCGAGTGCTGGGATTAACGGCATGCGCCACCACCGCCTGGCCAGACGAGGAGTCTTTTACTCCCTGGTTCAATTACCCTGTAATGAAATCCATTTTCCTTTGCCAGTTCTGTTTTCTCCTCTGGAATAGGGGGAAATGAGGCAGCAAGCTCATGAACCTGAGCATCTGGTAAGGGCTTTGCTGTCAGACTAAAGAGCTCCCCACGTGTCTGCTTTACAGGTGTTCATTTTTGGCCCTGACAAGAAATTGAAGCTGTCTATCCTCTACCCAGCCACCACTGGCAGGAACTTTGATGAGATTCTCAGAGTAATTAAGTCTCTCCAGCTGACAGCAACAAAACGGGTTGCTACCCCGGTTGATTGGAAGGTAAGGCTGCTCCAGAATCTGGTGCCCCGCTTGCCCGGAAGGTTGGAAGGACAGTCTCTGATGGCCACCTTCAGGATCTGGGTTTCCTGGGGTGTTTCTATTGTTCCGGTCTGGCATACCAGGAGGATTTGTTTGAGAGATCATCTGCATAAAACAAAACTTTTTATGATTTTTGCTAACTGTTACATACTTCCAACACATCTGTCACAATGGCCCTTTTTTGTCTAGAAGTTAAACATCCCTAATCCCAAATATTCCAGGTCCACAGCTTCAGAAATCAAAAATTTCTTGATGCATTTCATCACGTCAACTTTTGGAGATCAGAGATGTTCAGCTGGATGTGCGCATGCTCCATATCCAAAAATGTCCAAATGTGAAACACTTCCTCCTTAAATACAGGATACTCACCATGTATAAATAAGAATCCCTTCATCTAACCATTACCTGATAAGCAAAATATTTATAGTAAAACCTTGTTGGATCTGGACACTGTGGGACTTGTGATCCTAGAGGCAGGGGCTGGAGGATCACAAGTTCAAGCTCAGCCTGCTGCACAGCAGGGAGAGAAGAGCTTAATCGGCTGCTTCACGCCTGTCATGGCGGCTCCATGACTGTGGTGTGCCGGTGTTACAGCTCCAACCTTGTACATTAGTCTAAGAGAGCACATTCTCATGCTTGTGTATTTGTGTTTGAGGATTTAAGATAAAGTCTCAAGGTCTCCTGTAGCTCAGGCTGGCCTAAAGCTCACCAGGTTGCCAAAAATGACCTTGAGTTTCTGATCCTCTTGCTTCCTCTCAGGTGCTAGGATTTCAAGCCTGTGCCACCATGCCCAGTTCTATAAGATTCTGGGGGACTGACTGAACCCAGGGCTTCAAGTATGCCAGTCAAGCACTGTGTTTTATGAGTTAAGCCCTGCCCCCACCCCTTTTAAAATAGGATCATAGGCTGGCCTTGAATTTTTAATCTGCCTCAGGCTTGTGCGTGCTGAGATTACAGGCACGTACCACCACACCCAAATTGTTCATAAACTTTTAACACCTAAGAAAGATTTCTGCCGATAAATAGGACAAGATAATACACCAAGAGTATCTTAGTATTGCTAACCTGGGTACCGGTTTTTGATTTGTCTGACAGGCAAGTCATCTGCATTTTCAGGAAGTTGAGTAGGGAATGGGAGGTGAGAGGGAATGTAGCCCAATCCAAACCTGTAAACCAAGGAGTAGATTTAGAATTACATTTTAAGGTGTGATGGCTGGAAGAGAAAGTATCAGCTCAGGACCCCCAAACCAACTTCTCAACTCAAAGGAGATTTGCCCCAGAAAGACGAAGACCAGGGAATAAGAGACAAAGACAGGAGATGAGGATTAGGGGGAAGGGGACAAGAGAAAGGGAGGAGCAATATTTGTGAGGAACACACAGACAAAGGACTCCCTCTAAATATAGAGGAGACAGACATGGCACATGGGAAAATGGCGGTTTATAAAGGTAAAGGGGGAAGCTTTGTGTCAGGCTGGGTTGTTTAATTTTAGTTGCGCATGTTAAAGTAGCTAGGGGGGCTTTTAGTTGCTGGACTTCAAGGCCATGAAAGCTGAACCTTGGTAGCTGGCCTTAAGAGAAGGAAGTGGCCAAATAAGGGAAGAGACCTTGGCAGCTAGCTAAATTGGGGATTGTAACCTAAGGATTTTTAGCGAAGCGGAGGGAATAGGGGAGAAGGGCAAGACCTGCCAGAGCTATGTTTGTCAAGCTTAAGCTGGCTAGAGTCCCTTCAATGCCCAGCTATGATGGGATTTAAAACCGTACTGTTTCCACCTAAGATGGAGAAATACTTTCCTACCAAACATGTCAGAAATCAATTTGTAAAACCGTAAGTTCCTCAAGAGAAAGAGTACTAGCTTCCCTTCATTGCCACCTTCCTTCGCCGATCTCTTGTAGTTAATTCTTATTAAAGACCTTTTACCCTTGCTGTAAGATTGAGTTGCACCATCTCCCAACAGGACGGCGAGAGTGTCATGGTCCTGCCCACCATCTCTGAAGAGGAAGCCAAAAGTCTATTTCCCAAAGGAGTCTTCACCAAAGATCTCCCGTCTGGCAAAAAGTACCTCCGTTATACCCCGCAGCCTTAAGTCTTTGTGGGAGCTGGCTGCAGCTGCTCGGACACAATAGACCTGAGGATACCAGCTGACAGTCATCTGTCCTTGCCCAGTTCCATAGAAACATCCTGGCTGTGTGATCACAGCCAAAGTCATTAGGTCACTATACTACTGGCTCATTAAATGGAAATGGCACCAAAACTTTCTTGGGGTTCTTTACTCTGTGCCTTCACCAGCATTCTGCCCCTCCTTCCATCTCAGGGTTCTGCTGACCAGCTTTCTCTGAAATACATTCTGTATTAGAAACTCTGACCTCTGCAGGGTTGGTGATGAGTAAGCTAGAGTGTCAGGTGGGGGTAGAGGAAACTCACTTGGCTCCATGGTAGAATGACTGTCACCCTTTGTAGCCTCCAAATTGGATTTTCTGTTACCCATTTTGGAAAATAATGAAATGGGGGGGGGACTTTCAGTTCTGTACTTTTCATAAGTAACAAACTTGGGAACAGCCCGGGGAAAGTTCTAACTATTGTGCTATCGGGAATCTGGTGCGTTTCTGTCAAATGGGGGCTCAGAAGAGGCTTCCTTTGCCCTGCCGAGGAGGGAGGTGCACCCAAGGCTGCTCAACTCTCCAGGGCTTTCCTGTTTGTCTGCTCTGATGCCATGTACATGTGAACACACTTTGTAAGGACAGGCTGCGACAGAATGTTTTGCCACTAAACTGTCCTAGCAGTAGGTTGCCACTTTCCTGAATTCTGCTTTTTGGGGTTCAAATAAAATTCTTTGTTGAAACTGATCAGAAAATTGTGTTGTCACGTTTTGAAGTCGTAGCCTAGACGACTTAGCCTAAGGGGCAGAAGCAGGCTTCCTTCCTGCTAGGATTGACATGGGTATTTTTCTCCAAGGACAGATAAATAAGATTTCATGTGAAATAGGAGCCACTGAAGGATAGGGTTCTCTCAGGTGTGTTGGACCACTTTGTTACTTCCTGTTTTCCTAGGGTCTCGTGAGTAGGTATATAAATTACAGCCTTAACCTAATGTCTCAGCAGTATAAGGAGACTTAAGAAAGAGCTTTGGGGGGCTGGAGAGATGACTCAGCGATTAAGAGGATGACTGCTCTTCCAGAGGCCCTTGGTTCCCAGCAACCACATGGTGGCTCACAACCATTTCTAGTGGGATCTGATGCCCTCTTCTGGCATAAAAGCATACATGCCCATAGGGCACTACATTAAAAAAAATTTTAAAAAACCTTTTGAGATGGTGGTATATGTTTTTTTTCCTACTCCAAACTGATTGGTTTCTCTTGGGAATACACAATGCTACTAGACAGGGTAGAAAGGCATTTGTGGGTCTTGGTCTGGGTTGTTGTAACATGCTATGGACTGGGTTGCTTGAGCAGTGGGTATTGAAGACAATGGTGCATCCTGGGTCTGGTGAGGAGCCACTTGGTGTGTTGCAGACGTGATCCAGACAGAGTTCATTTCCTGACTTCCTTGCCTTTGTCTCCTGTCATTCCCCTACCTATCAGGTACCTCACGACTGGCTCTTTTCTCCCTTAAACACTGGCTTATTTTAGTGCTTGCTTTCCATGGGAAGTCTGGCTTCAATTTCCTGTTGAGGTTTTTGCTTTCTGTTTGTGATACTCTCTTACTTTGCAGCCTAGGCTGGCATTGAAGTCAGTCCTGCTGCCCCAGCTCAGGCGCCAGGATTTGCAAGATGATGCCACCATGCCCTGTTGTGTCAACTTTAGTGACAAAGTTCAAAATCTAAGTTGCTGTTTGTTGCTCAAACTTGAGTCTAGTTTTTATTGATCAATGGACTATTTACCACTGAATTAGTAAATTCTAAGTCAAATTCATTGCCTTTTCCCTCATCTCCATAAAAGTGTTGCCCCTCCTCACGCAGGCTTCTAAATCTTGGTATTTTGACTCTTAACCCACATTAATGATGTCAGTATAAAAATTCTTTAAAAACTGAATTCTGGTACTTTTCACTAGACAGTTTGAGACTGAGGCTTGGTACAAGTATCCTTTACCAAATACAAAATACTCAGTATTAGATGGACATTTCCAAGGCATGAGTGATCCTGAACACGATTTTGAATGTTGGGGGGTAGGGATAAATTTTTGACTGAAATTTTTTTTTAATGAATTTTATTATCCATGTAAAGATTTGTTTCTTGAAGCTGAATAATGACTGCAGGAAATTTTTGTTGTTGTTGGTTTTGATTTGAAACGGAAACTCGAAATGTGGCCCAGACTCCCAACTGCCAGGATTAAAGGTGTCTGTGCTACTGCCTCCGGCCCAAGAAAGGGGGAATGAAGAGGCAGCTCGAATGGCTCTTCCGGAACTGAGAAATGCTGTAGTTAGAGCTGCTGGCCTTCTAGATGAGCACAGTGACAAACTGAACTCTAGGGTGCTTGCCAAAACTGGTTCCATCCCCAGTGGATGACTTATGTCTAAACAGCCAAATCAAGCTGTCAGTTCCTGCATGGAAGCTGAGGAAATAGAATTTTGACTCTGGCTTGAGGGTATGTTAACTGGTTTTTTTCTTTTAAAAAAACAAAATCCTTACCTGGGAACTGGGAAGATTATTTATTTGGTGAAATGCTTGCTGTGCCAGGTGTGATAGGGCATGCTTGTAATCCTGGTGCTGAGGAGGCAAAGACAGGTGTGTATCTCTGGGGCTCCCTGTCCAACCAACCTAAGCTAATCTGCAAGGCCCAGCTCTTGTGGCTAAATGGTTCAGAAATGGGTGTGTGATTACTTCTTGCCCATGAGACACAAATAGAAGGTTCCTAGGGGTTTCTGGAATTTCTCTCTCTCTCTCTCTCCTCTTCCCCCCCACACACACAGAGGGAGAGACAGTGTTGTGTAAGTAGGTGGGGCTGGCCTTGAACTATTGAACTCTTGGCTTTTCCTCCCAAGTGCTAGGATTCTAGGTGTGAGCCACCCACCATGTCAGGCTTCTAAAATAATCCTTTAGCTAAAGAGTAACTCAAAAGGGTTTGGGTTTTGTTTTTTGTCTCCTACTGGTTGTGATCAAGAAAACATGCAACCATAGAATTAGGACAAAACAGGTGAATAACAATAGAAAGAAAAAAAACTAGTCTGATAATTCCTACCTTCTGAAAAAACTGTCCTTGGGTTACATAACAGTAATAAATTTCCTTGGTGTTTACAGCTTTTGTTTTCTAATCACCTGAAGCACAAAGCATTCTGTAAATGAAGTACCATCTTCCGGTCATTTCAAATACAGGCTAATCGACCTCCTAAGCAAGACTGTAAAACTTAAGCCTTTTCCAGTACATCTGGACCATCTACACTTGACTGCAAAATTAAATATGCACTAAATGTACTGAGCAGTACGTTCAAATAAAGAGCCCAGGATTGAGAACACAGAACCATTTACAGGACAGGCCAAGCAACACTGTTGTTGCTCATTCATGTTTCCCTCTTAGGCCTGATGGACATCCTGACAGGTCAGAGTAGCAAGAGGAGGTTCCAGCTCATCTCGGGGTAACAAGCATGTGACCATGTGACAGTTCTGGTCCAGGAAGAGGTCCCTTAACTGCAGAAAGACAAAGCCATCTGTTGTAGTTTTGACTGTGTAGTGATAAAACACCCTGGCCAAAAGTGAAAGAGAGAAAGGTTTATTTCACTTATTGACTGGGATATAGTTCATCATCTTGGGGGAGTCAAGGCAAGAAGTGGTCACGTCACATCCCCAATGAAGGGCAAAAAGAATAAATGTATTTTTGCTTGACAGATGCTTATATTTTTTTTTCACTCTTAAACAGTTCAGGGCCCAGCCTATGAAATGGTAACCCCCCCAAACAAGCTCTATCTTCCTACATCAACAGTCAAGACAATCCCCACCACAAACATGTCCACACCCCCCGCCCCGATCTAGGTCATTCCTTAGCAGAGGCTCTTCAGATAAATTCTACGTTGTGACAAACTGACTATGCAAACTAAGCAGCCTTCCTTCAGAATGAAAGTTCTTCACAGGTGTTTCGCTGACATGAGAGGCCAGGGCCATGGGTGAGGGAGTGGGACACTAGGAGGGACTTGGCCCATGATACTGTCAAGCGGCAGCACCATGTGCTCCACCTATTTCCAGGCATGTCACATCAGAAAAACGAACCCATGTTGTCAGTGCAGGTAGGTTTCTGTAGTGTGCAGTCACACCTGGCATTTCCTGACACAGTGAAGGCCACTCAGGACCTGCCCTGAGAAGTTTGAAAACTCAACTTTTTTTCCCATACATTTTTTTTCTATTCTTACCTATATTATGATTTTCCCAAAATTATTATATATTCTCAGTCTTGTTGAAATGATAAGAAATAATGGATTCTAAAAGGTTATTCATTGACTGTAACATTCAACTTTATTTGACTTTTAAAAAGAAAATGGAAAGTTACATCAAGCAGGACTATGAAATGTAAGGATGTGGATTTCTCCTAAACTTTGCTCTCAGTAACCAAGATTGTGGACCATTTCCCCACTTTTCAGCACTTACTAAATTAGAGCGGGAAGATACAAAGTGTCAGAGAGGCATCAATTATGGCAACTTCACCAGTGTTGTGCTTCAGACTACCACGTTAATTGCACACCTCATTTGCCAACTTACTCCGTTACCCTTTGTGCTAAGCTAGGGTAAGGTTTCCTTCCCTCCGTTTTAAAGAATTTTATATTACCCTGAAGAATTTTGAGTATCTCAAGTATAATGCAGCCACTCAAGATCCGAAGCATTTGTGGGGATTCACTGATTGCTTCTGAAATGATTGCAGCAGCAGACAGCTCAAGAGCAGCTACGTCAACATCGTTTGTGCCAGGTGTCAGCTCCACCGTTACCTGGTTCCACACATCATAAAGGCCTCGCTAATTTGTCTTTCTAAAGAGATGGCTACCTTCAAACTGCAAAAGAAAGGCATAAGATATATAAGAATCAGGAAAAGATTCCTACCAATTAAATGGAATCAAAAATTGCTGCAAGGTTTCTATCTTATTTTTCCTTAAAAGAGCTTACATACTAAAGTCTCTAAGTTATGATACAATTAGCATGCATGTTTATAATTTTTATTTGTTCGTTTATTTTTACTTTATATGCCTCAGTGTCTTGCCTGCATGTATATGTTGTTTTCCCTTAAGCACATAGGCCACACTTTGACTGCTGTTTACTAGCCTGCTTCTCTGTCAGAGGCCTGGCCACTTAGGCCATGGCCTGGCAGGAATTCCGTTCCCACAGGCACTGGCTCTGTTGCTGCCACCAAATATAGCTTTTAATTAAATCTCTATCACTCTACTTATCAATAAGACTTGGGAGTCAGAAGCTGGGGTGAAAACCTGCTAGCTCAGAGAGGTTGAGTAGCAACTTGCTGACCTCTTTGCTGGTATCTCCGAAAGGGAGTTGCCTTCCCTCTGCCAAACCAAAACACCCCATGTTACTCAAAGCCCCTCCCTACTACTGTCTGTGTGTCTCTCTATCGTCTTCCAGATATATGATTACTTTCTGTCAATTAGTTAGTTACTAACTCGGCCCCTGACCCAAGGTTGATTTTGTTCAATTAACGCAAAGGCAAACTCAGGGTTCACAGTGCTATCGAATATCCTGCAACATGTATATGTGTGCACCATGTGTGTGCCTTGTGCCTGGACCTGGATTCCCTGGAACTGGAGTTACAGATGGCATGTGAACCATGTGGGTGCTGAGAGCCAAACTTGGGTCCACTGCACGAGCAGCAAGTACTCTTAACCACTGAGCCATCTCTCCAGCCCACGCATGTATTTATATACTGTAAAGAGATACTGCATTAATTTAATTAGCGATTGATTAATTCAACTATCAAAAGTGTGCTTAAGGAAAAAGAAGGGTAATGAAATTTAAATTCTAGTTAACTTTATGACTGATTACAAAGTAACTGGGAACTTTTTTCATAAATTGTGGAAGTGAAAACTTTTTTGAAAATCATGGGGCCTATGGGCTGGGACTATGACTCAGTGGTACTCTGCTCCTAGCTGGTACAGTGGTACTAGCACGCTTTTAGACCCTGGGTTCATTCAGTTCCCCCGCCCTGCAAATAACAGAGGTAGTGATGACACCTGGAAGAAAGAGTAATAAGTGAGGAGCCAGATGTTTGATTCTCAGGATCCTCACCTGTGAAATGAGGTTCCTTAGAGGCAAGCAAAGGATGACCCTAGACGAGCCACTTAAAAAAGAGCTGAGCTGTTCTATTTTAAAGGAACTATTGCCCATGACCTTGATCGGGGCAGCTTCCATTTCTTCTGACAAGCACACTGCTTATCACCTTGATAGTAAATGTAGGTTGCAGGACTAAATTTTCTCTTGGAACAACCTTATGGACATCTTGAATATGGAGAGAGAGAAAAAGTGTATATGTGTGTGTGTGTGTGTGTGTGTATGTATGAGAGAGTGTGTGTATGTGTGTGTATCATATATGTGTGCATCACATATATCAGTTGTGCGTACCATGTGTGTATGGTACTGTGTGTATATCATGTATGTGTGCATTACACGTGTATGTCACTTGTGTGTGTGCCACTTGCATGTCTGTGTGCACATGTGTGTGCATGTGTGTGTGTATGTGTGTATCACTTTTGCTTAGAGGACAGGCTTTTTTAGGGTGACCTGGTATCTAGCCATTAGAAATCAAAATGAGAGAGGTTACTGAAGGCCCCTGAGGCCTGTTCTTAGCACCATCACTCCTATACCACGTCACCCTGTGAGCTCTGCTCATGCACCCCACCCAGAGGTAGGCATTGCTTCAGAAGAGCTATTGAGGGACTGAAGAGAGACCCTGTCATCCTGGGCACGCAGACAGTTCTGCCACCTGGGCTCTACTCTGTTCTGGCCCAGGGTAACGAGTCCCTTGTCTCCCCAGATCTAGGCTCGGCTTCCAGCATTGTTCAGATTTCTCCACATCAGCTCTGGCAGCTGAAGAGATCAAGAGAAGCGAAAGCAAAACTACACCTAGCTTTGAAAACGTGTTTCAAACTTTCCGGTTTGGACCGTGATGTCTGAGAACCGCAGCAGTTATCAGCACTGAAGGTGTAATGATGGCCTTCATGACTTGATTGCAACTAGCAGCTGTCTAGTTGTATTTGAGGCCCACTTGACAGGTGGGAACTCATGTCTGATGGTGTAAACCTAGCCATCTCCATGTGGCCAGTGAGGTCAGCCATCTCAGAGGAAAGCCTACTACTGCCCATTTCCTAAGCTAGTTTAATGGTCAGCCGCACTTTAAATACTTATTCTTACACCCACAGCTAAGCATAGCTCTCCCCTTCATCAAAGAAGCTTCTTCTGCAGCAGACAGAGACCGTTACAGAAAGCCACAGCTAGTCAAAATACAGAGAACAACTGACTGTGGGGTGCCCAGCCCCGTGGGACACACCTACAATGCAGACCTTCTAGCCAAGGCTCAGGGAGCATCACAGATCTATCCAAGGCTCAGGGAGCATCACAGATCTATCCAAGGCTCAGGGAGCATCACAGATCTATCCAAGGCTCAGGGAGCATCACAGATCTATCCAAGGCTCAGGGAGCATCACAGAAGGTGGTGGACAGAGATGGTCAGAACCAGAGGAACGGGAAATGTGCTGCAAGATTGTGTCCTACATTCGTGAAATCTGGCTGCCTAACAAGACCTGAGCAATGACTGCAGTTAACATGCCCGTATGGATTGGAGTAGACATCCCTAGATGAAGGACTCTAGGTAATGACAGACTGATGAGGGAGGAGAATTAACCCCACCTGGAGGCGAATATTCTAAATGGTTATTTGATCTCCAAGTGGTCAGCCCCTTCAAAAAATACACATAGAAGCAACACTAAACGGACTCTTCAGGCTGCACGTGTATGTCTATTTACACATACATATATGTGAACAACAATAATTACAAAATAAGAGGCCATGAATTTGAAAGGAAAGGGGACCATGAAAGGTGTTAGAAGGAAAAGAGGGGGCAGAAATAATGCAATGATACTTTAACTAAATAAAATAATACTTTTTAAAGTTTCTGGTTTTATTTTTTAAGGTCCAAATAAATTTGCCATCCTATTCAATAATGGTTAATATAAAGCTGTTAGTTCAAGTAAACTAACAATTAATTTGGTTGATACTCTAGGAAGCCGCCCGTGATCGAACTGTGGCTTCAGCTCAGTTGTCCAGCCACCCAGACAGCACATTCTGAAAGGGAGAAGCAAGGACGCTCAGGCAGCGATACCTAAGTCTGAACTTGATGGATGTCCATCCTCATCGCACAGATCCTTAGGTTCCGAATTACTACCAAGGAAGGAGAATGAGGAGAGAAAACCTGTGTGCATGTGTCCATTACACATTTCAGTGTTTGGACATGCACACGTGTACACAGGCGCACTCCACTACATGTCTACATGTGTGCCTAGAGGGGTAAGGGAAGATGATGTTCTCAGATGTCTCCCCTATTATGTCTTTGCTTTTTACTCTTTTTCTTTTTTCTTTTCTTTCTTTTATTTTTTTTTGACAAGGTAATTTTTTGGTTTTCATTTATTTGTTTTGTATTTTTGTTTTTCAAGCCAGGGTTTCTCTGTGTATGTAGCCTTGGCTGTCCTGGAACTCACTCTGTAGACCAGGCTGGCCTTGAACTCAGAGATCCAAATGCACAGCCACCGCCAGTGAGACAGGGTCTTTCACTGAACCCAGGACAATTTTTTCAGTGAGCCCCACAACTCACCTACCCTCCCTACCCACAAGCCACAGCTCAGTTGTACTGCCATGCTGTCATGTGAAGACTGGGATCCAAATTCGTCCTCAGGCGTATAGAGGAAGTGCACTAGCCAACGAGCCATTTTGCCAGCCTTCAAAGTTACACAATTCAAAGCAGTGGTCCCTGACTTTCAGGCAATACAGTTAGCTTTGTCTTGATTAGTCCAATTTAGTGAGCTATAATAAGCCATCTTTTCCTGCTGCTGCATTTTGCTCCTTCATCTCACTATATATTTATGTATTTGCTTAGAGACAGGGTCTCATACAGCTTAACCTGCCTTCCATCTTGCTAGGTAGCTAAGAATGACTTAAGCTCCAGGTCCCAAGTGCCGGGATTATAGATGAAGGGACTCTGGCCAGTTGGAGTGTGGTAGACACAGCTCTGGTAGGCCTTACCCTTCTCTCCATTCCCTTTGCCTTGCTGAAAACTGTTAGGCTGCATTCCTAACACTAGCCACCAAAGCCTGCTCCCTTATTTGGCCACTTCCTCCTTCTGAGTCTGACTACCAAGGTCCAGTTATCAAAGTATTGAAGTCCAGCAATCAAAAACCCCCTTTGGCTCACCTAATTAACATGCCCAATTAAAATTCAACACCTCATGCTAACACAGGATTTCCTTTGTAACTTTATAAAGCACCATTTGCCTAAGGGCCACGTCTGTCTCCTCTCTATCCAGGGACAGTCCTTTGTCCTTCAAGGACAAACACCCTTCCCCCTCTCTCTTGTTCCCATTCCTTATCCCTGCCCTCTGTCCCTCTGGGGCAAATAAGTCTCCTTTGTGAAGAGAACTTGGTTTTAGGGGTCCTGAGCTGATACTTGTCCCTTCCATAGGTGCATGACACCACACCTGACTTGTGCAATTTATTTTAGCTATGTAGATTGATATTCACAATGAGAAAAATCTGTTCCGCCAGGCTGTGGTGGCACACGCCTTTAATCCCAGCACGCGGGAGGCAGAGGCAGGCAGATCTCTGTGAGTTCAAGACCAACCCAGTCTACAGAGCGAGTTCCAGAACAGGTTCCTAAAAAAGCTACACACAGAAACCCTGTCTTAAAAATCTCCCCCCTCCCCAAAAATAAAGAAAAAAGAAAAATCCATTTCAAGCGCCCAGTTGATTACCTCATCTTTTCTCTTCCAGTTATAGTCTTTCTTGGTCATTCGAAGACCACCACTGACTGAGGTGAACAAAATTTAAAAAAAAGAAAAACAGTTAGGAGTATTGGAGTACCAGTTTGCTCTCTCCACAAGTCTTCCCCTCCCCCACCCATCTCGTTTCTTCCTTTGGAGCTTTGTAACATGCTCCTCAAGGTCTAACATCCAGGCTGGCAAGCAGGTTCCACAAACAAAGCAGGCTGTATACAGCCTAGAGCATACAGTGTGGACTGCAGAGGAAGGCCTGCTCCCCCACACAAATCAGTTGCTATCTCACTCATTCTTGCTACATGTGGGAGTGAGGGCTGCATAGTGGTAGACCTCTTTTTTTTTTTTTTTTTTTGATGAAAACCTCAACATCTACATTTGTAAACACGAAACTTCTATATGTTCGTCCATATTGAAATTCATTGAAATTTTTCAAAGCAAATATGTGTCAGGGTCCCAACTCAAAGAACTGGGTTGAGACCTGATCTTAACCATTTGTGAGTTGTGTCTCAAACCCACTGTAGAATACTAATGACTGTGCTCCCCTTTGACTAGTACCCTCCAGAGAGCCTGAGGCAGGAAAGAACTACTCTCAAAATAGCAACTCATTAAGAATTGCATGGTCTTGTGCTCTGTAACACTCAGTTACGTTTCAAGGCTGATTCTGTATTCAAGCTGGGACAGGTGGGATGGTGTTGACACAGAGCCCAGCAAAGCAAGGACAATGAGCACAGAATGAAGTCCTTGAGTATATTTCCCCAGAACAAAGCCTTCCTACCTCCTCTTCTCTGTGAAATCAGTGCTCAGCGACATGATTGAGAATTGCATCTATTGACTTCCATTACTTAATAACCTCCGAAGTGTAACCAGAGCAATCCAATCCACTTGTAGCATTGAGTACAGTTTGTAATACTCAAAGAAGGTGGGTCAGGTTTCATATTCCCTTCAGTTGCTGGGAACAGACCAGCTCCCCGCCTTTGACCCCACTGTGGGAGTCGCTCCTCTCCCCATTTTAATAGCGCCCCAATAGCATTTTGTTGGCCCACCCTACCAAGGCTGGTTGTTTGTTATCAAGGTATATGCAGGGAAGAACAGAGAAGAGGCAAGAGCCACATGGATTTTAGTGTCTGATAGGTAACCTCCCAAAAGCAAAGTGGCAGCCAGAGTGGGCCCTAGAGTGAGGACCACCTCTAATCACTTTGCAGAATTAAAAGAGTTTGACATTTGTCCAAATGCTTCAAGGTAGTTTTCCCACCACTAAAAGGTTATCATCCCTTACCCATGTCAGGGGGAGCTGCATCGTTTTTGACAGGCTCAGATGTCAGAATTATCAGAAGCTTGCTTACATCTGCAATTCCCTGGATCTAAAGGCAAAAGAAATAAAAATTAGTCAAAATAACACACATCGATCCCCGAGGGCTGCTTCCCAACTGTCTTTGTAAAGAATTCAAGAAACAAGTTGAAACTTAGCACTAGGTCTCCAGCCTAAGGTGTGTGTGTGTGTCTGTGTGTCTGTGTGTGTGTTTGTGTGTGTGTGTGGCTGTCTGTTTCCTTGTCTTTTGAGACAGGGGCTTGTAAGAGTTAGCCAATAAGAAGTTAGAGCTAATGGGCCAAGCAGTGATTTAATTAATACAGTTTCCGTGTGATTAATTCGGGTGTAAGCCCGGCAGCCAGGAACAAACAAGTGCACCTTCTCCAACAGATTGGGAGGTCCTTCTTTCTCTCAGCGTTCAGTTCTGGCTTGCCGACCTACCTAAGTTCTGCCCTATCAACAGGCCAAGGCAGTTTCTTTGTTCATTAACCGATAAAAGCAACGAAAGAAGGACCTCCCACACTAGGGGCTCATTATGTAGCCCAGGCTGGCCTCCAACTCACTAACATCTCTCTCAGCCAAACTGCTGGGACTTCAACACACACCATACAAACCCAGGCAAGCCCTATCCCTTTACTTTTAAATCCCCTTCCATGATGTTTCAAAGAAATATTAGGCCAGAAAAATTGTCTTTTGCCTATTTGTGGAAACCAAAGCAAAAATGTCTACCTTACTTATAACCGGACTAGAATATCTCATTTAGAAAGAAGGAAATGGCTAGCAAGCCGTGGATTACTGTTACCCCTATACCGAAGATCAACGATTCAAGACCAGCCTTCCCATTGGCTTCCCAGAATGCTAGGAGAGGAACAGTGATCGAACTAAGGTCTCTAAATTCCAAATTATCTCACCTAGTTCTCACACTAGCCTGTTAGGATTTATGGCGTGGGTGACCCTGGCAGGCTCGGTGGGAGGGGCCGTGGAGAGTGGGAAACAGACAGATATGCCACGCAGACAGAGCTTGGGTATAGAGTTTATTTAGTGGGTATTGTGCAGGTATAAGGATAAGGAGTTATGGAGGGGAGAAAAGGAGGGAGAGATAGAGGGACAGAGAAAGAGAAGAAAGAGGAAAGGGGGATGAGGAGATGGCGGAGGCTGCTTCTTTAGAAGAAGGGACAAAGAGAGAGAAAGAGGAAGAGAGAAGGCGGGAGATCAGATTGGAAGTGGGCGGAGCTTGTCTCTTAAAGAAACAAGGTACCCATTATGCCACTAACAACATGGCTGCTGCCTGCATCCTCATTACATTAAGTAGCAAGCCAAAGGTCAAAACAATTGGGCAGCGTGCTTGGTTCCTACATCCAGTAGGTACCAGTCTACTGTTAAATCCTGGCTCCAAACGCTGCTGTCTTAATGAGTAGCTATTTTAAGCACACAATTAACTGTTGTCATCTGAGTTTTAAACGCTGCTGTCTTAATGACTAGCTATTTTAAGCACACAATTAACTGCTGTCATCTGAGTTTTAAAGCTCCTTATGGAGCACCATGCAAAGCAAATGGCTCTTTAGAAATTATACTCCTTACCTGCTCACAGGACTTAGGAATAATGCTGGGTGCAACATGTGGTTCTTCCGTCTTTCTATTAATTACATTGCCGTACACAAGAATAACGATTTTCATGGCCACATGATTAAGAGTCATTTCATTATAGCTTGACAGAGTCTCCACATATGCGTAATTGGACACCACACACTTCTGAAACTTTAAATCCTACAAGAAAATCACAATTCTCTATAAATCAACAGACAAATACATGATATAAAGAAGGAAACAGGTGCCCTGGTCTGAGTTCCTTGAGGATGTCAAAATGCACATAGATTCTGGAATTGACAGAATTTATCTAACATTTTGCATGGCTTTTGCAAATGTGCCTGAATTTGGTTTCCCTGTCTGATGAACGAGCCATCAGCTTCACCGTGTGGTCAGCCATGTGTTACTGGTCTTCTAGGCTTAACCAGGCTTAAGACTCATAGGTTTCCTCTAGCAGTAAGCAAATGTCTCACTTGACAAGTGAATATGCAATAATAACAAAACCCCAAATCAAGGTAAACAAGGCATTGCATCTGGGCCATACAGGAAGGCTCAGAAACATAGACTTTGGAACTGAACAGCAGCTGTTATAGGTGGACTTGAGTTCATACCCCAAAGGTTTAGATGAAGCCCCAGAAGTCTCTGAATATAACTTTATTTGGGAGTAGAGTCTTTGCAGCCAGGTAAGATGAGGTTATGTAGGAGTGGGGGAACTTTGCAGACCAACTTGAATACAGGAAGAATGCTACATGAAGATAAAGGCACCCAAGTCCAAGCCAAGGAAGGAAGCCTGAACCAGATGTTTCCGTCGGCAGAAGCTCGCCTTGCTTTCCCTTGCTTTCAGGGCAGCCTTTGGTTGTCAGTCACCGACAGGTAAGCAAAGGGCTTATTTTCTGGGGGCATCATCTCAACTAGGTCACCAAAAACGTAAGAAAATTAGCAAATAGGTTATGGAAAATTTTGCAACAAGTGGGAAGAAGAACCTAGAAGTATGGTATCAGAGTTTGAAAATGCGAGAATATTTCGACAGAACAGAGAAGTAAAGAACATTCATGAATGTCTAGGGTACTAAAAAGTCTTCCTTGGTTAACTCTTTCATGGGGTTATGAGAAGGAAAAGAGTCCTAAAATCTTCTCACAATTGCTCTCTACTTTTGTTGCTGTTGTTGTTAGTGGTTTAAAAGAAACCCCAGCTTCCCTCTCATTTCAGATTTTCACACCTAAAATTTTTTTTATTTTGTTTTTGGCTTTGTTTTAAAGCAGATGCAGTCTGTAGTTGAGGTTGACCTGTGGCTCTTGATCCTCATGCCTCTACCTCCCTACCCTCATTTGAAAGTGATGTTTTTATAGGATTGCTTATATAACCACAATGTCATTAAATAGTTAATAATAAATAATTATGAGATCCTTAGTATCACCTAATAGTCAGGACACAATCAAGTTTCTCAAGTTGTGTAAGATGCAATTTAATACCCAAAGTACTAAATTTGTTTTTTCTGTATTTACATTATTTGATTCGGACAGTCTCTCCTCCCCTTCTTAAAGCCACTGAGTTATTGAAAAAAAAATGAAATGCATTTTTGCTAGGCAGAATAAATGAGGTTCTGAACTTATCTGATGGGGTTGGGGGATCTAATAGACATTCCTTGAGGAGTAAGACTGCAGAGGTAATGGTTAGTGCTGTCAATTTGAAAGAATCTCGAATCACCTGGGAAGTGGCCCTCTGGGTGTGTCCACGAAGGATTATCTTGATCTGTTAATTAATGTAGAAAGTTCCATCTTCACTGTAGGCAGGACCATTCTCTGGGCAGGTGACCCTGAACTGGCACAGAGTAGCGAAGGGAGGCTAAACACTAATCTACATTCATCCCGCTCCACTTCCTGAAGGCAGGTGTGCTGTGACAGTGGCATCATCCTGCAACCTTGACTTCACTGCCAGCATGGGCTATGCCCTTGAACTGTGCCCTCAAATAAACCTGGGGGTTGCTTTTGTCAGAGTATTTATCACAGCAATAGTGTGACTAAGTGGGTTGTGGATAAACATTATTGTCCCTGATATTTTATATTGGAACATTCTTATTTACATCATGAATTTGCATGGCTTGTGAATCAAAACATAAGTATAAAGGACAGTTGTCCTGCTGTTGAGAAAGTTCAACATCCTGGTCTTAATGGCTCATTCTAGACGAGCAATTGTCTTACTCCTCTGGAGATGCAACATAAAAGGAAAAGGCTCTTACTCGCCTTACTCCTCCACCAAGGTTATCCTGAAAGTAATTATCGGAAGCACCGGTTATAACCCAAGGTTTACAGTAAGCGAAAATCCTTGAGCTTTGGGTCTGTCACCTCCTCAGCTTCTGACTCACAGTAGGGGTGACAATAAAGACTAAATCACTTACAAACACAAGACTACAGATGATGCTGGCCAGGGGCAGACTGGAACCAACTACGCTTTGGAGGAAAAGCTCACCGACAAGTTCTGTAAACCTAAGAGATGCGTGTCCAGGGTTGTTAAATTGGATTGATGATGAGTTCAGCTTTGGGCGTATCTACCTATTCAAAAGCTCCTAATTCTGTTCTTTAGAAAGATCTTTCAGATAGCCTGGAAAAATTAACTGTGACAAGAGGATTAACAGCTCACAGGGATTTAGAATGAGACAGCGGTTAAAACCCACTTTAAAAAAATCAGACACTACCTTTCTTTCTATCTTTGTCTGAAAAATATGGGATGTACTTTATTTTTAAAAAATTTAGTGCCTACAAATGTATTTACATTTTCTTCATATAACTTACCTCACCAGCAATAACTTGTTCAAAATACTGGTTTGCAATACTAAGAGCTAGCTTGAGCCATATTTTATATTCCAGAGATGGCCAGAAGACATCAAAACCTTCATATAAATCCTCCAAGGAGATGAAGAAAGCCTGAAATAACAAGGTACCAGGACACAGACAGCTAAATTATAATCAGTCATTAAACAGGATGGTCACCATCTGCTCAGACAACCAGTTACCAACTCAAGGATACTCTAGCATCAATGGGGTTCTCTAATATTTAGAAGAATTAGCGTTGTGGAAAGACTATATAATATGATAAAATTTGTGGTCCAGTGAAAGAAGGTATACACTTTAAAAGTAGCCCCCGAGGGGCTGTAGAAATGGCTCAGCACTTAAGCGCACTGGTTTTTCTACAGAGGACCCAGGTCTGGTTCCCAGAACCCAGATCAAGTGGCTCACAACCATCTGCAACTCCAGCTTCTGGGATCCAATGCCTCTGGCCTCTGCTGTCACCTGTACTCACTCACATACACACACCTGCTCGCACACATGTACACACCTACACATAATTAAAAATAAAAAACAAATCTATTTTTTTTAAAAAATCTATACCCAGATATTCATCATTCAATAGTTACGTTGAAATTCTGGCTCATGAGCCTGAGATTCGGGAATTGGGTTTCTCACTGCAGTTCATCCACAGTGCTCCCAATTTACAGGGTCCCCTTTCCGAAGCAAACTCCTTCCTCTTCTGCCGGAACTCCAGCGTAATGAATTGTCATGAGCTCATTCAGGTCTGTGACTAAATACATCCCTTTTCTCCTCTCCCACAAACAACATGGTACAATTGGATGATGCACCATTCCTTCCTGCTTCTCCACATCCCCCTAAGACTCTGCTCCTTCTATCAGCCTAGAAAACTGAGAACAATTTGTAATAGGAACTGCAGCTCCTTTTGGGGGGGATTGTCCACACCAAACGGTGTTTCAGGTCACTTTTTTGTTGAACAAGTAACTAACGTGTTACTTGGCAAGTGTAAACAAAAGGAAGGGAGTTTGAAAACAAATGAGCATCCTTTCAGAATGTTGCTTTCAGAATGGTGCAATTCACACAGCGTAACACTGCAGACCATAATATCACCTAATCTCCATGACATCGAAGGACAGGATTCCTCTAGACTTAAATAAGAAGGAAATCAAGACTCAAGCAGGCTAAATAACTTATCCACAGGCAAAATGCAGAAGAGCTCAGCAGAGATTCATTTGTGAGAGATTAAGTCTCTCTTCTCTGAGCTAGTCCATACTGCTATCATTGTCTGATCATGTGATCAAATAAAATATCACACCCCAACTAGAGAAAAGATACTGGCATTCCTTATTAAGAATTAACTAATAACCTACAACTGAACTATTTTGTACCTGCAAAGTAGTTTCACAGATGGCAGTATATTCAATTTCATGCTTAAGCAAACAGCTTAGCTCACCAAGTACATCTCCACTGGTACAGTACTCTGTAAACATAGTCTTGAACGGTCTGTCAGTCTTCTGCATTGAGTCTAACCCAAAGGTGGGAGATGAGCTATGCAACTGTAGGGGGGAGATTATGAAAAGGGAAATAAAAATGTTAAATTCTTTGAGTATTCCAATACTTCTACTCTTTCTAATGATTGTTCTAGAGCAAGTCAAAGATTTTTTTAATGAGATGTGTCAAGAATTAAGGAAAGAATTGACTTTCACAAAAGTCATGGTTTAGTCCATATTTTAACACTTCAAGGCAAAGGTTTTCCTCACATAAAAAGTCAAGTTGTTGGCCTAGGAATGTAGCTCAGGGTACCAGCACTGGCCTAACATGCTTGAGACCTCAAGTTCAATCCTTAGCACTGAAAAACAAAACAAACAAACAAAAACAAGATTCTTGTAAGGATTAAATAACAAATAACATTGCCTTTCTCAACTACTTTTATAAAAATTAAGAGTAACTTCTTCCTTTCTCCATCACTTTTAACATACTCCTGGTTGGAGAGCCCTAACCTAAGCTAGTTAAAATCTAATGCTCCAAAATCTGAACATTTTTGAGGACTGAAATATCACCATTGATGGAAAATTCTACGCTTGATCTTGTGGGATGGATCACAATAAAAATACTGTATAAAATTGCCTTTAAGATATGTAGAAGGCTTACAAAGAAACAAAAATTAATTTCATGTTTAGACTTGAACATTACTCCAAAGAAATCTCATTTCCAGGCTGAGAATAAGGATGAGCCACCCACAGAATTCCTGGTGTCAGAAGAAAGACTCATCTGTCAAGAGAAAAACTACCACCATGTGTATATTTCCTGGCTTTTGTTTACATTCTGTTCATTTTTATGAGAAATGCATAGAGAGATTGAGAATTTTCCTCTCCCCAGTTATGGACAAAGCTGCAATAAATTATTTTTCCGATTCTTTATGCTATGTTGTTTTCTTCATAGGCAGTGAGAGACACTAACACTTTATAGTTCTATAGTCCCTGCACTTGGGAGGCAGAGGCAGGTGGATCTCTGGATTCGAATCAAGTCTGATCTCCACAGTTCCAGGACAGCCAGGTCTATACACAGAAACCTTGTCTCAAAAAACAAAACAAACAAAAATTCTCAGAACCAGATAGCCACGGGTAAGATTCTGGGAGTGCCATATCCAAAAGACCCAACATATTGTCCCTAGTTTTGTTACCAGAAACACACACACACACATATACACAAAGTCTGTCAACTTCTCATAACCTAGAATCACCTGAGATGAGTCTCAAATGAGGAATGATCTAAGCCAGGCTCTTCTATGGACATGTCTGTGAGGGATTATCTTGATTTTTTAAATTGACCCAGCCACTATGGATAGCATGATTCCCTAAGCAGAACTCTGAACTATACAAGAATGAAGAAAAATGGTTGAGCATAGGCAAGCGATGATGAGTTTGCTCAGTCTTTGCATCAGAGATCCTATGGGGGCATCTTCATCCCTGGCATGAAAGTTTCCTGGAGAAATCCTTATTCCTAGGACACCTCTTTTACAATGCTAAATATGTATATATTTAACTTATTTTATATACCGTGTCCTCTCCTTTTATCCTTCCACTGGAAAATAAGTTCCAAATGAGCTGAGATTTCTGTCAGTTTTTTCAATCCAATGCTTGCTCATGATAGTAACAAAGTAATCTATTCAATCAAAACTAAACTGCCTAGAATCAGATTCTTGGTATTACATTATCTTCATATTATTTTTATCACAGTAGCTTATTTTCATTAGTGTGAAAGTTCTGAAATACTCATTTTAAAATTCAGAAGCTAAATATACTCTTTTCCCTAGGATAAAGGCTTGTCACATAAAATCATCAGCTGGGAACTACTGATCAGTGTATAAGCCACGCTGACCACTGTAGTCAACTACTAAGATAAAGATACCAGTATGAAGGAGGAGTCAGGATTCTTACCCCATCACACTACAGAATTCATATCCTATCTATCTATCTATCTATCTATCTATCTATCTATCTATCTATCTATCTATCTGGTGTGGGACAATTGTCTATATTCTGGCAATTATGTTTTAAATAAAACACTGATTGGCCAGTAGCTAAGCAGGAAATATAGGTGGGACAACCAGACAGGAAGTGGAGGCAGGTCAATGAGAACAGGAGAATTCTGGGAAGGAAGAAGCCCATTCCTCCCCAGTCCTGTCCAGACACCAAAGAAGCAAGATGTGACCTGCCCTGCTGAAAAAGGTACTGAGCCATGTGGCTAACATAAACAAGAATAATCGGTTAATATAAGTTATAAGAGTTAATAAGAAGCCTGAGATAATGGGCCAATCAGTTTATCATTAATATAGACCTCTGTGTGATTTATTTGGGGCTAAACAGCTGTGGGACCTGGTGGGAGGACAGAAACCAGGCAAGACAGAAACTCAGGCAACATCTATCTATCTATCTATCTCTATCTCCTCAAACAAAAGTCTCCTCGTTGATCAACTGAAAAGTTTTGTTTTGATCTTCATCCAACTTGACCTGTGAGACTCGGAGCTGCAGCCAAGCCCTTATGCCTCAACTCTCATTTAGGTAAATGAGTCCAAGTGCTTACTGGTTTCCACGCCTGAACATCCTGAACCACTAATTCCTCCAGCTTTGTTGTGAAGAGTAAGTAACAACTCTGAGTGCACTTTGTAAAATGGGAACACATTCGAGTATTAAGTGTGACGATTCTGTCTCAGCCGCCATCCTTACTCTCCGCGGGAATGGTGTCGTGTGGAAGAGACATACAATTTCAAACGTTTCTGCTCCAGAACTTACCCCTAAGATACAACTGTATATTCAAAATGCATTTAAATGAAGAAAAATTAGTTGCTCTTACACTTGCCATTCCTGAAATAATTAAGAAGATTCCTTGGGGCATTTCACCTTCTCTACAGATGATATCACCATAGTCAAAATAGGTGAGCCGACTTCTTTTCTGGATGGCAAAATAAAGTAGGGAAGAGTTCAATCCTAAAATTTCTCAGACCACTTGTCTAAACAGAAATAAGGTTTTAAAATTAAAAGCAGTTTTCAAATAGCATAAAAAAGGAAAACATCTTCTGGGGTTCTTAGTTATAGTATATACACATATCACATCAATTTTGAGAAATAAAAACACAGGCAAACAAGCAAAGACTTCGTGGTGAGTACTTAACACAGCAAATAATGTTAGCACCCAGTAAATGATTAGGGAATGACTGAGTAAATGAACAAATAAGAAAGTGTTTAACCCTCACTGGGGCTTGGGCTACAAATGTCAAGCCAGGCAGTCCACTCTGGGCCACAGAAGGGCTTTTAGTTAGGTGGAACAGGTGTTGTCAATAAAGTGTGATGTTGTGGCAATGGAGATGGGAACAGGGCACTGGAGACAGTGAGGAAAGGAGACAGGGTTTTCCCCAGTTGTTAGTGATACCCTCACCAGCAAGGTGAGGATAGCTAAGCTGAATCCTGAAAGAAGAGCAGCAGATAGCAGATACATATGAAAAGACCTAGTAGCAAATACAATGTATGCAGTTGAGATAAGTGCAAAATATTAAGTATATCTCAAGCAGGGACAGAGACAAGACTTAGCAATCCCTAGGCATCAGTAGTATTGTAAGAATCTGGGGCTCTACATACTTTATAGACTCACAAAAATGCTTAAATTCTTTTAAAACAGTAATGATAATAAAGTTTTTTATAAAGAAAATGCTTTAATATATTCATTTTTGGTGTGTATGATGTGTGTGTTGATGTGTATAAGGTGTGTCCATGTATGTGTTTGTGTGTATATTTGCATGTGAAGTCAGAAGACAGTCTTGGGTGTCTGTCCTGGCCTTGCACCTTGTTTGAGACAGGGTCTCTTGAGACACTGTGTACACTAGGCTTCCTGGCCACAAGCTTCCAGGAATTTTCCTGTCGCCTTCCATCTCACCAAGCCCTGGGACTACAGAGGAGTGCTACCATGTCCAGCTTTGCGTGCATTCTAGGGACTCAAATTCGGGTCCATATGCTTGCCATGGCAAACATTTTCCCATCTCCCCAGTCTAATATCCTTATTTTTATAATAACACCAACAGATATAAAGTAGAATTTTCTATATATTTTTGTGGAGGAACAGGCCTACAAAAGCAAAATTGCTTAAGGGCACCCCCACGAAAGTCATAACATAACTAAGTCCAGATCCAGGTCTTGAAGAGGCTCATGAGCGTTGAAAAAATTTGGGCTTTAAACAAAGTGAGCTAGTGAAGGGATTTTAATAGGAAAACTATGGTGGCAGTTATCATTTGAGAAATATATGCAATAAACAGGTTTCCAAATCACCCATACTGGCCATCTCAGAGCGTGAAGTTGAGAGCCAAGAAAAGCAGCTCTCACCCCCCACTTTACATGGTTCTGAGCTGTGTGATGGTGGGCAAGCACTGGCCATTCTACAGTTAGAAATCCGAGTGATCTAAGGTTAACGACTTGTTTTATGTATTATTTCAGCCTTGATTTTCTACCAACCTCTTTACACTTATCTTTATAGACTATTTTCATGTGTGTGTGTGTGCATGCACAGTATATGTATGGAGGGCAGAGGACAGTCCCAGGTCTTGGTCCTCACCTTCTACCATGTTTGAGACAAGGTCTCTTTTTCATTGTTCACTGCTTCATACTCAAAGACAGCTGATCTGGGAGCTGGCAGGAATACCCCTGTCTCTGCCTTCTCTCTCACTGTGGAAGACTGGGACTATAGACATGTGCTACTACACCCAACTTCACATGGGTTCTGGGGATCTGAACTCTGGTCCTCATGCTGGCACGGCACATGCTTTACCTACTGAGCCATCTCCCCAGACTGATAATTGCCATTTTAATTAACTAACAGTTGAGAGTTGGAAGCAGGGAGCAGTAGAAAAAGTTAGCTTTGTAATTTTTGCCCCTTGTAGGTAGGTCAGACAGTGAGAATGAAGTCATCTACAATAAGAGATGTTTCTGCTGTTTTGCCATGCAGATTTGTCAACCCAGGCAAGATGCTGGGCTATTGCTGATTGAAAAGACAACCACAAGTTCCCAACTCGGTAAAATCTGACTTACATGGCAAAAATAAAAAGTAAAGTAAGTAAGTAAGTAAGTAATAAAAAGTAAAGTAAGGAGCCACCTAACCAGTGCATGGCATCTGAAGGCAGAGGGGAAAAACCCACCAGCTCTGCAGCAGTGTGACTAACTGTGGAAGGGAGAAAGGCTGTGCTCGAGCTGTCCATTAAGATGTTTGTGAGTCCTTAGCATGTGGAGTTATCTTCTCATTCTTTTTACCACGGCTCCCAGTTCATTGCTGGGTGGTCAGTCAATCATTGTGAAAATTACTACCTATAAGGAACCAAATTCTAATTTTATCTTAAAACTCTGCTTTAAAAAAAAAACCTGCAGGGGATGCAAGCTTTAACAAGCACCTTCCAATCCCTTCCTCCCAGTCCCAGGCTAGCCCTCTCCCATTTATTAGACACCATCTGTTTCCCAAACCACCCCCAGAAGATCCTGCCAACAAGGCTTCCCTCTGGACAGCTGCTACAAGCTCCATCAACCAAACTTCCCAAGAGTCCGAACCGAAGCACAAAACTAGGATTTGAGAACCCATTTGTTATACCCAAGCATTAGGGGAAAAAAAGTCCACAAATTTCTGTTAGGCCTTTCCACCATGCCCAAGGTTGGTTAATGTTTTAGACTGAATGTTTGTGTCTCCCTAGAATTCATATGCTGAAGTTCCAGTCCCCAGCGTGAGGCTTTTAGGAGACAGAGCCTTTGGGAAGTGCTTAGGTCATAAGGGTGAAGTCCTCATGTTTGGGATTAGTGCCCTTATGAAAGAAGCACCATAGAGCCCTCTTACTCCTTCTGTCAGATAGAATCAGAAGACAATCATTTATGAACCAGACGCAGACTCTTATCAGACACCACATCTGATCATGCCCTGATTTCGGATTTCCCAGCTGATTTCCCAGATTCCAGAACTGTGAGAAGTTTCTTTCTTTCTTTTTTTGTTTTGTTTTGTTTTGTTTTTTGTTTTTAAAGACAGGGTTTCTCTGTAGGTTTGGAGCCTGTCCTGGAACTAGCTCTTGTAGACCAGGCTGGCCTCAAACTCACAGGGATCCTCCTGCCTCTGCCTCCCAAGTGCTAGCATTAAAGGCATGCACCACCACCGCCTAGCATGAGAAGTTTCTGCTGTTTGAAAGCCACTTGGTCTGCGTTACTTTACTATAGTAAATTAACCTACAATAGCCAAATGGCTCTTCACTTGTTAAAGCAGCCACAGTCTTCAGAACATTTTCTCCTTGTTTAAATTGGATTTCTGATGTCTTCAATAAAAAAAAAGCTTACTTTAATTAAAGTCATATTTCTGATAAGCATTTCTTTAGTCATTGGTTGGGGCAGGGGAAATGTTTACATCAAGCATGTGCCAGAACAGAAGACGTTATTACCTTGAAGAACTCAATGAGAACATCTTTATTTTCCATCCAAATGATGTTGGGTAGGTATTTGTCTGGGGTTGGAGGTGGGATTGCCATTGGAAAGTTATTCAAGGCTTTTATTTTTGTAAGAAGTACCTAAAAATGAACATGAGAAATTATGGTAATTGTTTCTGTGACCAAAAAAAAAATGGGCATGAAGTCAAAACCAAGGAAATCTAAATACTAAATACGCTTCTGCTGTACAGACTTTGTCTCACAGCCCCCACTCCCCACTGCCATGTGTATTATACCCTTCTTGTTCCTGTTATCTTCCTCTTATTTTCACTTATTAACTCAGATCAAACTTCTCATCATTATAACTCAACTATTACATCCTACCCTCTCTTACACACACACACACAGAGAGAGAAAGAGAGAGAGAGAGAGAGAGAGAGAGAGAGAGAGAGAGAGAGAGAGAAAGTCCCCTACAAATACTATGTTATGGTCTCCATAGATAGGTCTTCCCAGTCAGTGGAACTATGCAATACAAATTTTACCAGTAAGCAGAGAAGAGGGAATCAATCAATCAATCTACTGAGTCTAGCTAACAAGTCAGAGGAAGAGTTCAGAGACAATCCTGATAAGAAGTAAGGAATCTTGAAATTTTTCTAAGTCTTTCTTCAAGTCCCTTCCTGAAGCCTGGACATACAGCCTGCAAGTTCTCTGAATTATGTTTTTTAAATCTCCACGCTTGCTTCTTCACTGAATTTAACTGCAGTTGGCTTTAATCACTTGCAGCCAAGGTGTTCCAACTGCTGGAGCATGCCAGGCAGCACTGGCTTTGATTGCCATGGGCATTAAAAATGCCCGGAATTGTCAAGGTACCTCATGTGGTTAACTGCTTTCCCCAAACTCCTCCTCTCATTACATCCTGGGATGCCTGAGCTTCCAGAACCACACAAGGTGAGAACCACATTACTACCTTATTCATCTCAATGCCCTCGTGCTTGTCAATGATGCCTCTTGACCAGAGGAAGGTGAGGTTTTTCAGGGCTTTAGCAATCACATAGCGGATGGCCTGCTTTGTCTTCAGGGCAATGACAACATCGCGGCCTTCGTGCTCTATGAGCCCTGAGAAAAAATAGACTTGGTAAGCAACCTATGCAATAACCACAATAACAACTAATATTGTATTACAATTGTCCACCGTGTTTGTACAATAGTCTTTCATTCTCGCAGAACTCCTGAGGCTAGTAGGGTGAATTTGAATCCCATCATTGATGTAGGAGGTTCTTTTGTTTGTGTTTTGCTTTCATTGGTTAAATAAAGAGACTGCCTTGGCCTTTTGATAGGGCAGCCCTTAGGTGGGCGTAGTAGACAGAACAGAATGCTGGGAGAGAGAAGGCAGTGTGGCAGATACCATGATTCTTCTGGCCAAGACAGGACGCTGCTTAGACTCGTGCCGGTAAGCCACAGTCAAGTGGCGATACACATTAATGGAAATGGGTTAATTAAGATGTAAGAGTTAGCCAAGAAGAGGCTAGATATAATGGGCCAGGCAGTGTTTTAAATGAATACAGTTTCAGTGTAATTATTTTGGACATAAGCTAACCGGGCGCCAGGAATGCAGCCCTCTCCTCCTTACTACAGGGCCAGAGAAGCATGGTGTCTGCCACAGTTCCCTTCTCCCCAGTATTCTGTTCTGTCTACTCCGCCCATCTAATTTCTGCCCTATCAAAAGGCCAAGGCAGTTTTCTTTATTCAACCAATTAAAGCAACAGAAATACAGAAGGACCTCCTACACCATGGCCCAAGGTGGACACTGGTTAGACTCATGCCGGTAAGCCACATCCTCGTGGTGGATACAGATTAT
The DNA here is from genome assembly GCA_004026605.1 of Ondatra zibethicus. Lineage (NCBI taxonomy): Eukaryota > Metazoa > Chordata > Mammalia > Rodentia > Cricetidae > Ondatra > Ondatra zibethicus. The sequence continues at coordinate 323,167 of PVIU01000283.1, read as the reverse complement.
TAGAAATGGGCTGAATCAAGATGTAAGAGTTGGCCAAGAAGAGGCTAGAACTAATGGGCCAGGCAGTATTTAAATGAATACCGTTTCTGTGTAATTATTTTGGGTATAAGCTAGCCGGGACCAAAAGCAGGCCAGCGGCCGAGATCTGGGCAGCGGGACACAGCCCGGGCTCCTCATGCAACACATCATATGGGTGAGAAAATTGAAAACTAGTTTCCCCCACAACTACACCACTCTCTGTCTTATCCCCAAGGTATCTCCCTGCCTAGTTCTGTATCAAAACTCATTTCACTAGAGTATTGTTTTGACATCTCTGCCTCATCCTCTAAATATTCTTTGGTGGTTGGATGACTAAATGCCTTTCATTAGAAAGAACATCTGGACTTAGGTGAGTCTTGTGAGATCAAGTGGCATACTCATTCCTTTTTAATAATACAAGAAGTCAGGGACTAGACTCTCAGCCAAAATTAGCATTTTATGTCTGATGTACGTATGGAAGGTACTTACACATCTTTTTTCACTAAAATGAGTTGGCCAGTGAAATAAAGGGTAGCCACAAAGTAGAGCATAGATTTTAGTACCAGATCCACCAAAGCTCGAGATCTGACTGCCACCTATTAGCCACGTGACCTCAGGCAAGCTAACCACGCTAAGCAAAACAACTTCTTGTCAAAGATAACCTTCGTGTGTTTCTTGAGGACCCTGACCTTGCCATCTGAGCAGACACCCCTGCTTCTGGTGCGGGAGAATTGTCTGTATTCTGTCAATCATGATTTAAATAAATGCTGATTGGCCATTAGCCAGGATGTATAGGTGGGTCAACCAGACAGGAAGTAGAGGCGGGGTATTAGACCAGGAGAATTCTGGGAAGCAGGAAGCTCTCTTGGCATTCCACACCAGACCACTGAAGAAGCAGGATGTGACCTGCCAGCTGAGAAAAGGTACTGAGCCATGTGGCTAACATAGATAAGAGTAATGGGTTAATATAACTTACAAGAGCTAACAAGAAGCCTGAGCTAATGGGCCAATCAGTTTATAACCTATGTGGGCCTTCTGTGTGATTCTTTGGGACCTAATGACTGTGGGACCTGTTGGGAGGACAGAACCCAACCAGGCCCACATACTACATGCTTCCACCTACTCCCTACATTGACAGAGCACCTGCCAGGGTCTCTCTAACGTTCTGTACCAGGCTTCCTTCTTTCAGGCTGCCTCCCAGATCCCAAATCATGACATGGAGACTTCTTACTAGTTATGAATGTGTGGCCTAACTTAGGCTTGTTTCTGGCTAGCTCTTTTAACTTAAATTAACCTGTTCCTCATTATCTACCTTGTGCCTCAGGGTTTTTACCTTTCTTTCTGTACGTCTTACCTTCCTGCTGTCCGCAGAGCAACAGAGCCCTGAGGAATATCAGTCAAAAAAAGGCTCCCCCAGGGAGACAGGGGGTTGCAGCTCTGTGCAACCTTCCCTATTACAAAAGGACAAATGCTCACTGCAGAGAGTTGAAAAGCTTAAAAAATAGAGTATATGCCTACAGAGGAAGGAGAAAATACCCATCTGTGGTTGAATTCCTCCAGAGAGTTCTCTGGCTTTTTGGAATTTTTTTCTTCCCAGAACTTTTTCACTCTGACAGGAACAGAATTGTGTTGTCAGTGACACATGCTCTAATCCATGTGACCATATTTAGAAAAGGGCCTTCACAGGTGTGATGCGGCTTAGGGTGCCATAACGGTGGAAGTCCCCACTGTGTAAAGATGGGATCTCATCCTTTTAAGAGAAATTGGGTACTGGAGTCCCTCTGTCCATGCAGGAAAGGTCAAATGGGGACACAGCAATGAGGCAGCCATATTTACCCTCCAAGAACCCAGTCTTCACCAGAAACCTCGATAGCACCATGATCTGTGATGCTGGCCTTCTGAAGCACAGAGAAATAAAATCTATGGACTCGAAAAACAAAACAGAGAACCAAATGCTCCAACCACTCACCTAGTTCTTTAATAGCCTCTCGTTTGTTTTTTTCTAAAATGTCATATAGTTTCTGTAAGAAATAAGGAATGGTTCTTATTACACCAAGTACAATCCTGGTTTTATCACCTGAGAAAAAGTTAAAGAAACATTACAGAGGAATTCTCACTTAGTTTGATTTAGGGGAGCTTTTGTCTTTCGGAAGAGTTTCACTGTATTTCCCAGACTGGGACTCAAATTGCTATGTATGTTGCAAGGCTGATGTTTTGCATAAGTACCTTGCTTTACTGTAACTGTTTTTAATTTGAAAGAAAGAAGGAAGCAAAGAAAGAAAGAAACAAAAGAAAGAGGGAGGGAGGGAAGGAAGGGAAAAGGGAGGAAGGAAAGTACTCTTCACTCCACTGTGCACCACTAAGAATTCTCATTGGCAGAGACCAATTTGAATGTATGCCTAAGGAAACAGCTATTTGGGGATCGTCTTTGCCAGGAGCACATTAACAAGTGAGATGGTGTGGACATGCTCTGTAAATGAGTTCATACTCCTAAAGGCCACTCCTTAAATAATCGAAGAAGTAACTGAGGCAAACAGATGGTGTGATTGCTTTTTCAACCACACGACAGCTACTGTGGGATGCTCACTGTGTCCCAGGCACTGTTCCTCATAAAGCTCACTCTGGCTGTCAGTCTTTCTGGAACGTTTTCTTAGCCATACCAACAACTCGGAGGCAACAAAGCACAGTCCTCTAGGTTGTCACATACGGGTGCCTGCAATGCCCTCAGATACTGCATCGACTCTGAGACAACAAAGCATAGTCCTCTGGGTTGTCACATACAGGCACCTGAAAGGCACTCGGAAACAATAGGTCTGTTATCTGAAGCTTAAACAAAAAAATTGTTTTTTCCTCTGTTTGGACTTTTAAAAAATTATGCCTAGTAAATCCCTTCCTCTGTATATGCAAATGAGATGTGTCATCTTTTATGAAACACTTCGATATTAGTATTAGACATCTTATGGCACCAACATACTCATGTCCAGCCCTTTTTGCATTATGCTAAGTCTCCTTTGCGCAGAACTGAATTTATGCTCACACTGAGATTCTGGGCAACAGTACCTCCTGCCTTCAAAGACACCACTACCAGAGAGGCAATGTCTGTCACCTCACTGCAGGTAAAATGCCATAGGCCAGTTTCCAGAAATACCAGGTGTTGTGGAATATTAGTTTAAGATGTGTTACATTCGTTTATGCTGTGGAACATTTGTTTAATGATGCAAAGATGTGTTGCATTCTTTTAGGCTGCATTTGTCTAACTCTGTGAAGCTGTGTAACTTTGCCTGTCTAAAATCTGATTGGTCAAATAAAGAGCCAATAGCAAGGCAGGAGAGAGGACAGGTAGGGCTGGCAGACAGAGTAAATAGGAAGAGAAATCTGGAAAAGGAGATCAAGGAGGAACAAGAAGGAGAAGGAGGAGGACTCCAGGGAGCCAGTCACCAGCTTCGCAGCAAGCCCACAGAGCAAGAAGTAAAGAAAAATATAGAGAACAGAGAAAGATAAAAATCCAGAGGCAAAAGGTAGATGGGATAATTTAAATTAAGAAAAGCTGGCTAGAAACAAACCAAGCTAAGGCTGGGCATTCATAAGAAAGAATAAGCCTCCACGTATTTATTTGAGAGCTGGGTGGTGCCCCCCCCCAGAACAAAGAGACAAAAAAGTAAAAAACAACCCAGTCACTTCAGAAGAAGCATCTACCTAATACATATCTCAAAAAGCCACTGAAGTCTTTACTGAAGTCCTCTGCTTCTAAATTTTTATTTTCTTTCATGTGTAGTGATGTTTCATCCAAATTTGTGTCTGTACCATATGAGTGCTTGGTACCTGTGGGTATTAGATGAAAACATCAAATCCCTGGAGCTAGAGCTAAAGATGATTGTGAGGTTCCTTGTGCTGCTGAGAAATGGATATGGATCCTCTGAAAGAACAGCCAGTGCGCTTAACCACTGGGTCATCTCTCCAGCTCCCTCAAGCTCCCCCTTTAAAGTGCCAATGGAGGTTTGTTTTATACCTTAGCTATCAAGGCAACTCCTCCAGATCCCTTTGCCTGCTCCTAAATGTCTCCAAATGTCCTTAGCGCCCTCCCCGGTTCCTGTTTGTCTTCTCTCATCTTCCTCCTTTTAAAGCCTTTTCTTCTGTGAACTTCTCCATGTTCTCTGTTTTGTTTCTTTGTTTTCTGTTTGGGGAGGGCTGTGGCAGGGGAGGGAAAGGGTCCCATTGTGTAGCCTCGGCCAACCTAGAACTCACTGTGTAGTCCAGCATAACCTAGAATCATCTTCCCACTTTTGAAATGGGACTTCAAGGGAGCAGAAGGCATGCAGGAAACAGAAACTTTTCAAATAAGAAATTCAAGAGACAAAGAAAGAAAGAAAGAAAGAAAGAAAGAAAGAAAGAAAGAAAGAAAGAAAGAAAGAAAGAAAGAAAGAAAGAAAGAAAGAAAGAAAGAAAGAAATTCAGAAGGAAGGGCGGGTGGGAGGAAGGGAGGGAAGGAGAGAGGGAGAGGGGCTGTTTCTGGCTGGGGTGGGAGCAAGCTGAGTCACTTTTACTTGCCAACTCTTGGTCCAGTGACTCATTGCAACTCATCTATCTCACTACCAGTACTGTTTCCACAACCATCAGCTTCACCATGAGGCTCCATGAGTGCCCAGCTCACATTTGGCTTTGTTCAGCATTTTCAATTCTCTTTTTTGGTGGGTAATAATCATCATTATTGCTTTTGCTTGCTGTGTCTTGTCTTATTTTGTTTGAGATAGGGTCTCACATAGCACACCCAAATGCGTACACACACAACCATACACCCACATATGCACGTATACACACACATACGCACATAAAAGTTTACACTGTTCTCTGAAGAACCTTATATAACAAGCATTTGAACCTGTTTGACTCCTGAGATTTGTCTGTTGGTCACATACATGACAAGCTGATCTTAAAGACATGAATATACCTAAGTAAGGTAATTCCCATCCACTCCATCCTCTGCCTGTTTCTCACCTGATAGATTGATTCACGACCAGAAATTTGCCTGATCAAAAGTTTGGCATCTTCCTGACTTTTGACATAGCCTTTTGTAATACTGTACATCAAGCTGAGGCTCTTTTTGATCTGTACATCCGCAATATTTATTAGTATTGGTATTATAATCTGGAGCAATAGGTGAAGGAAAAGTCATGCATTTAATTAAGTGTTTTATCTTTCATGGGGATCGAGTTTACAATGCTTATGGGCATGCATGTAAGCAGGAGAGAGTGTAGGTACAGGCTGTGGAGACCACAGGAGGGAATTAAAGGCATTGAGCAAGACAGGGAAGGCAACAGAGCCCTGGGACAGGAAAGTGGAAAAGAGACTGGGGTGCACAAGAAGGGGCATTGGGGTGGTAAAGCAGGAAGGAAAATTAATAAAAATATAGTTTTATTTGAAAACCCTAGATTGAACTCTAATACTGTGTGTTAATTTAATTTTTTTTTAACAAAAAAAAATCATGAGGAAAACATCCTCTCTGGCAGAAATTCTCCAAGTGTCAAATGTAGGCCAGCAAAAACATGTCCAGGAACTTTCTAGAAATGCAGTTTGGTCCTGTCCAGAAGTACAATGTCAGACACTGTGGTGTATGGTTAGCGGGGCCACTGACTGCACCACACGCACTTGGGTTTGTGACCAATCCCTAAAGTTAAAGCTCTGTGAATAATTGACTGTAGCTTTAGGTGGAGTCCCAGTCCCTGTCCCACAGTCTCCCTACTCTTCAATATCATAAAACAGAAGTGGTGGCCCAGGGTGCTGAGTAACAGCTTCGTAGAGAAAGCACGCTCTCTGCACCATACAGGAGTAACAGCTTAGTAGAGTAAACGCGCTCTCTGCACCATGCAGGCCACCTTCCTTCCTTGTTCTCCATTTCTCTACTTTTAGGCTGAGGCCACCTAATGCAGGGACTTGAAAAGTTGTGATCTCTTATACCATCTCTCCAGTCACCATCTGTGTGATCTTTAGCAAGCTATCTGTGACTCTGAGGACTCCGTTTCCTCCTATATGAGTCTAATATGTAAGGCCTAGAAACCCAATGGAGCCACTGCTCCAAAGCCAACTGTCACAGCAAGGTGCTTCCCATAGAGATCATGCTGGGTCAGAGCACAGGGGCATTTGGTGAGAGACTCAATATCCAGACAGGAGAGAGTAACAAGAAAATAGTATCATAGTGCCGGAATTAAAAGAACGGAGTTAGAATTTATTAGCTGCCATTTGATTACAAACTTGGGAGTAGAGGGATTTTGTTTAAAGAAAATGTTTTCAAAGTCTTTTCCTGTGATACACTGACTCCTAGGGCATCTAAAATAAAGATCTTCAATATTCTCCCAACCTTCACATTGGACTTAGTCTAATTTTTAGGGCACCTAACTTTATGTAGAAGTTACACCTACCCCAGAAGGTTATTATAAGAGTTTAACTGGATAAAGTACATAAAGTACTTGCCCCAGTTCCTGGCAAAAAGTAAGTGCTTAAATTAAAAACCCAACTATATAATAATATTGATTTATTAAATACACTTTACTATGATTTTGTTCAGGCAGTGCAAGACAGAAGGGTTAACTGATTGAGAACTGCTGGGCACACTCTCAATAGATTTGTGTTTGTTTAACCATCTCCTCTAAAATGAAACATTCTATTCTGGAGGAAGTCTCCTTAAGACTCAGAAAGTAAACCACTCATAAGTATCAGAAAGTTCCTGAAACTTTCAAGGCTCACAAGGCCTCTTCCCAAAATTATGTAATGGTGAGGACTGCTGGGGAAAGGAAACTGACCTGTCAATTCTGAGTCACTCCTGTAATGCCTCACCCATACTTCTGTTAAGTAAACCCAAGAAACTCTCCTCAAAGAAATTCTGGAAGAGACAGCTCTTTCTCTCATTTTCTCAAAAGAGTAAAGCTTACTAACTCACTTAGTAAACCATGCCATGAAGCAGTATTTTAGCATAGGAAGCCTTACCTTAAAGATAGGAAGAAACCTAATTATTCTTAAATATCCTATCACCACTGTAAACTGGATGAGAACCAAGCTGTCTGGTCTCAGCTTGACAAAGTATATGCACAATATATCAACGATTCCCATAACTATGATGAAAAAATCCAAAATATTCCAATTGTGAAGAAAATATTTTCTTTTTAAAATTATTATCTGTTTAAAAAACAAACAGAATATATGTTACTCCATAACAACTATATATTGACATAGGGGAGAGGGAAATATTTAAAATTGTAAGTTATCTAGAAGTGAGTTACATCCTACGTGTGACCTTTTTATTTTATGTGTATGTGTGTAGTCACCTGAGCATATGTTTATGCACACCACGTGTGTGCAGGTGCCCGTGGAGTCCAGAAAGAGAGCATCTGATACCCTGGATCTGGAGTTACAGTTATGGATTGCTGTGGAATAATCCTTCTGTATACTTTGAAAATGTGTTGCTCTCCTTTTTAATAAAAAACTGATTAACTTATAGCTAGCCAGGATTTAGGGGGCAGAGAATGCTGGGGAGAAGAAGGATGGAGTCAGAGGATCACATAGAGTAATAGAAATGGGTTGATTTACATTATAAGAGCTAGCTAAAAACAAGCCTAAGCTATCAGCCAAGCTTTTATAATTAATATTAACTTTCTGTGTGGTTATTTAGGAGCTGGCTAGCAGGACAGAGCTGACTGATGGGACAGAAAAACTGTGCCTACAATGGCTAATTATGAGCCAGTTGGTGTGTTTGCTGGGAACTGAACTCAGACCCTCTGCAGAACAGTGCCCCTTCTTAAGCACTGTGCCATCTCTCCAGTTCCATGAGTTGTATTCTAAAATCTGAATTTTAAGCTACTTGTCTGGAATACTCCCCAAATTATTAATTTCACACATCAAAACGTTTAATAAGACTCAAAATATAGAATCTATCATGGATCTGCAAAACCAAAATAATAATTTTAAAAGGAGTAGACAAGTTTGCTGCAATACTATTAATAATGAAGCACAATAAATTACTATCACTGAGTCTCCTGTCCAGGCATGTGACTCTCAAGCCAATTCATTTGTGTTTGCTTATTCATTCCATGAATTATTACAGGTATAATCTGAGGGAAGCATTTATGCCTGAAATACCAGTTTTCTGTCACCTAATCCTTGGGAGTGTCTCTACTTTTATGAGCTGCAGCCGATAGCCAAGACTGGCGCTAAGGCTGTGAACATCCCAGGATCCATCAGCTGTAATAACCAATAGCTTCTGGTATTGAGTTATTTTGATAATAAGATAACAGAAAATAGATTCAAAATATCTGAATTATTTTTTTGTACAATATATTTCTATTTTTCACAGTACCTTAAGTGCTGATTCTAATGTGTATAAAAACATAAAATAGTAGTTTATAGATATCAGTGCTGATATATTTAGCTCTCTTGCAGTTGGCCATATATGTATTATCATAGGGAAAATATACATTACTGTTACAACATATGTGGCATATTCAAATTCTTCTGAAATTATAATGCGATAGACAAAAATCAGAAATTTATTATTCCTGAAAAAAATCAGAGAAAATAATATCAAAGTCATTTAAAGTATAACAAGTAAGCAGTGAAGGCCAACATCTGTATAAACAAACCAAACTAGACATAATATGAAATACACAAGTAAAAATAACAAGCATACAGCCGGGCATGGTGACGCACACCTTTAGTCCCAGCACTTAGGAGGCAGACGCAGGTGGATCACTGGGTTTGAGGCCAGCCTGGTCTACAGAGTGAGATCCAGGACAGCCAGTGCTACACAGAGAAACCCTGTCTCCAAAAAACAAAATACTACTACTACTAATAATAATAATAACTAGCATACTTTATATAGAGATTATAACAGAGGGAGACAAAAGGCTGACTCTGTTAATGTATATAATAAATCAAAAGCAAGAAACAATAAACATAGAGGAATATGTGTTATTCCTTAGCATTGTTTAAAAAATTTTAATGGGAGAAACATTCAACAATTACCATATTCATGCCAGGCAGTGGTAGCACATGCCTTTAATCCCAACACTTGGGAAGCAGAGGCAGGCGGATCTTTGTGAGTTCAAGGTCAGCCTGGTCTACAAGAGCTGGTTCCAGGACAAGCACCAAAGTAGAAAACCTTGTCTCAAAAAAACAAACAAAAAAAAAATACCATATTCATTTCTTAAAACTTTCTAATCCATCTGAAATAGAACTGAACAAAAGAGGCTTCCAGATATTACTTGGCCAACTTGGTTGGATTTTAAAAAACCATCTTGGTTGTGAGACTTCCTCCTTATGACTTGTTGCCTAGGTAGCTCCCAGAGGCTTCCAAAACAATACAAAGGTTGTTGTCATTGCTCCTGCTTAACCACTAGAACTAGATATTCTAAGTTTCTAAGTCCTCATTGCCGAAGACAACATCCACTCTGGACACAAAACACAGAGAAGTGAAGCTGAAACTGAGCTGGAATCTTCCTCCCTGCTGGCTCACACTCACAGGGATGGAAGGTGCTATATAGGCTCTCAACGGAGAAAAGTCATCAACAGTCAAATGCAACTGTAGAACTTGAGGGTGTTTGTGATAAACTGCCTGGCAAGATATGCTCACTGGTTCAATATTGGCATGGATGTGCTGAGAGAAACAACCACATCTTAATTTGATTGGAGGCCCACTCCCCTGGAAGGAATATATGCCTACCACTATAGATCTAGCCAAAAGCCCGTGGCTAGGAGTTCCCAGTCCTTGCAGTGGTCCTGCAGTTGATGCTTTGTCAAATGGACAGGTAGTTAAACTGCCTTCCAGATATATATGTGTAGACTCACACGGCTCTCAGCCTCCATCTTTTACAGTCCAAAACTCATGTAAAAATTTTGACTCATGACTGGTCAAAATTATTAGAATAAGGCAGTGCTGAGTGCTTGGCCTCAAATGGGACATTTATGCCACCTCCTCTGAGGCTCAAGGAACATCCTGGATGAGAGGTACAAGGATTGTGAGAACCAAAGGATGAAGAAGGATGTTGTGGGGAGCTATCTTCCGGATATGGCATGGCTGTTGGAATCATCAACATACAGCAGGTGTGACTACAGTGGATAGGGCAGTGCACAGAGGAAGAGAGGAAGAAGGGAAGCAGAAAGAGACAGACAGATATCCTCTCTCACTGCTTCCTGGTCTTCCCAGATCTGAACAAGCAGCCAGGGTCACCCTTTCTCTGCCATGACAATCTACGCCCCTCAAACTGTGAGCCAAAACTATTCCTCCTTGAGTTGTTTTGTGTCCAGAATCCCATTACAGCAATGAGAAATGAATGCCCTTGAACATACATCAGGATACTAAGGGTTTACTTTTTTACGTTCTCTTTAAATTTATGTGTCCTCTTTTGGAAAAGAGAAGTTGTTTTCCTGCTCTAAAAATTATATAGGTTCACGGTCTATATAACAAGTAAAAGCTCTACCCAGGCTAAGCAAAACATGTATTTTATAATTTATAATATTTTGAAAAATCAGTGATAGGCATTCTTAAGGTAGAGTTGATTTTTCCTTAATTTTAGACATTTATACAACTATCGTATTCCACAAACAAAGATGCTCTGGGCTAAATTTGGGCCACTGTAGGTATGGATCACCCTTGCCCAGTCCTCTACCCAGATGAGTAGTGCAAGAAACGTGGTATATGAGCTAGCCCTAAAATGCCATCATTTTCCTTTATAATGATGTCAATGAAGTTGCTAAGATAGAAGAGGCAAACACACTGTTCAGCCACTACTTAACCTGTAAACATCTGTCACAAAATTAGTTTAAATAGGAGGGGGATCTACTCTAAAAGTGTTGAAATGGTGATATTCTGCGTCTTATGCTCTTAAAAGTTTATAATACTTACCCAGGTACAGTGAAAAGTAGCCTTTCTTTGTTATATTCCAAGTAAGTTAACATGTTTTTAAACTTTATAAGCCAACTTCTAGCTCTCACATAAGTTGAAACGTCAGAAATACTCATGAATCTAAGAAAAACACATGTGTGTTGTTAAAAATAGTATCTCAGTTAGGACAACAAAAGGGGGAAGATATACTAAATATTAACGTGGGCTTACTGAATATGCTGTCTTAGCCCTTAGCTCCTGCACCCATCCATCTGTGCACCGTGGTCATATTTCAGTAAGACTTGTAGCTTGAGACTCCTGTGCCCCTGTTCCTAGAACCCTTCCTGACCTGAGACAAGACCTAATTAAAGTTTCTCTAGACCAGTCCCCTTAGGAGTTCTAGAACTAAGCTTCCTTTTGTCTCATGTTACCCGACCTTAAAGGCAACTGAATGCACCAGTTTTCCCAAAGGTAATTCCCAGGCCAATGATAAGTCTCCCGTAGAGATGACCAGACTGCTTAAATATTAATGATCACCCAGTTGGTATCTCTACCACTGACTCACAGCTTTGTCTCAGATCACCCACTCACTAATGCTAGCCAGGACAGTGACCGGATATTGATACATCTCTAAGACATTGAGCTTTTCCCACCACACTGCATGGCATCTAGCAATACCATCATTTAGGCCAACTACTCCAGAGCTCACTCCATCCCTGGAGAGCAATCTATGAACAAACAGGCTGCTGTTATTTTTCCAGTAACTTATAGAATATGATACAAAAGCAAAATACTTATAAGAGCAATTAAATCTCTATAGATTCTTATTCATGGATTCCCTTGTCTCTTATCTAAGCCTGATCATCTCCAAAGTTATGAAAATCATGAGCATGGGAGGCAGAATAAAGAGGGGCATTCAAAGTAGATAAATGGAGGGGGTAGGGATATAGACAGTGAGGAGAGTTTACCGAACATGCTCAAGGCCCAGCATTAAAAAGAAAGGGAGGGAGAGAGGAATAAAGGAGGAAGGGCAGGCCAGGTGGTGGTGGCGCATGCCTTTACTCCCAGCACTCGGGAGGCAGAGGCAGGCGGATCTCTGTGAGTTCGAGGCCAGCCTGGTCTACAAGAGCTAGTTCCAGGACAGGTACCAAAAACTACAGAGAAACCCTGTCTCAAAAAAAAGAATGGAGGAAGGGCTGGTAGGAGGGTGAAGGAAGGAAAAGGAATGGGAGTAAGAAGAGGGGAAAATGTTATTGGATAGATGAATGAATGCACAGGTGGACAAATAGATGGACACAGACAGAGAGCCAAGATGATAGATTGGTTAATCCAGACATTTAATTCTCAGTTTGTTCATAGCCACATATTCATTCAATCTGAGAAAATACAAATAAAGAAGTGTCTCACTTACTTTCCATGGATGGGGCAGTAGCTTTTGGTTGCACCAATTAATATTCGGGCCGCCTCTACTCCAAGGACTCCATCATTACATTGCTTTTCAAAGCTACTCTAAAACAGTTTTTAGATTTTAATATTTTATACTTATAAATATTTACATATATTTATATTGAAATAAAAATTACGAAGGATCAAAAACATCAATGGAATGGCTGAGAACTGTGGCTCACACCTGTAATCCCAGCACTTGAAAGGTGGGACGATTATCATGAGTTCCAGGACTGCCTGAGCTACAGTGAAACCTTACTTCAAAAGAAAGAAGAAAAAGTATAAAGTAACTTATGCTTCTCTTACAATTTTATTACATTGTCTTTTATATTTATTTATTGTGTGTGTGAGCACAAGAAGGTCAGAAGAAAATTCGTAGGAATAAGTTCTCTCCTCCACTAAGTGGGTCCAGGGGATAGAACTCAGGTCTTCAGACAAGGTGACAAGTGCCTTTGCCCACTGAGCAGCTGGCTTGCCAACCCCCATTGGATACTTCCTGATTCTTGCATTACTCACACTATAATTATTAACACCAGTTATGTCAATTTATTACACTACTAGAAGTTAAATAAGCAGCCAGGGGAATCTCATTTAAGAGGAACACAATGTATTCAATTTACAAAAAGCAATTTCAGCTGAATGTGGTGACAAAAGCCTGTAATTCCAGCACCTGGGAGACTTAAACGGAAGAATCATGAGTTCAAGATCAGCTTGGGATACCTACTGAGACCCTGCCTCAAAAAAAAAAAAACAAACAAAACCTTTCAACTGTTTAAAGGGTCCACAAAGTGACAGTTAAAACTTACTAGTCTTAGAAACAAAATGCTTGTAACTTGAATTCAAACCCCAAAGAAGGAAGACTTGGTTTTGTTTCAGTTTTAATAACTCAGGCTGCAGAGATGGTTCCATCAGTAAAGCACTTGCCTTACACACCTAGGACCTGAGTTCGGATCCCAGCATTCGTGTGAAGGGTTCAGTTCAGCTCAGCTCCAGCCTGTACTCCCAGCAATGGGGAGGTAGAGACAGAAGAATGCCCCAGGCCGCCTGGCCAGCCAGCCTAACCAAATCAGTGGGCTTCAGATTCAGTAAGACATACTGTCTCCAAAAATAAAATTGAAGAGCAAATGAGAAAGACACTCATTGTCAACTTCCAGCACATGCAGGAAGAGTTTTTGTCTGGCCAGCAGTTCCCAAATAAACACACTGGGGCTTATATTAATTACAAATGCTTGGCTGATAGCTCAGGTTTGTTACTAGCTAACTCTTAAACTTATATTAACCCATATTTTTTATCTACCATGTGGCTTGGTACCTTTTCTCAGTATGGTATGCTCATCTCACTTCTCCCTGTATCTGCTGGTGACTCCTCTGACTCTGTCCCACTTCACCCCATCATTCTCAGTTGGCTTGTACCCCTTAATACTTCCTGCCTGGCTACTGGACAATCAGTTTTTTATTAACCAATAAGAATAATACATATGTATAGTGTATAGAAGGATTATTTCACAGTGCACACACACACATGTACACACACACACACCAAATAAATAAATTTCCATAACTCAAACACTAATTTTGACAGTCTATAGACTATATCAGAAGACAAAAAGGGTTTCTAATTACCCAAAAACTATAAGGATGAAAGGCATGTGAGACAAAAAAATAATATTGTTTGAATAATACCAACCATTTGTATTATAGCTACATGCAATCTGGCCTCTTCTATTAAAACTTCATCTGTTGGGGACTCCTCTTTTGGACCATGGGGAATATCAGAAACCTGAACAGTGTGAGTCTGTTTTAAAATCTAAAGAGACAAAGTTAAAAATAAGTAAAAACTGGCTAAAACAAGGTAAACATTGTACTTAACAAAGATTTTAGTAACTCACTCAGAATTGCTACAACAATAAGCTGTATATAACTTGATTAATGCTTTGCCATATGTGTCTTAGTTAGGGTTTCTATTGCTGTGAAGAGACACCATGACCACGGCAACTCTTATAAAGGAAAATATTTAATATGTAGCTTACAGTTTTAGAGGTTTAATCTATTATCATCATTGTGGGAGGTGTGCAGGCAGACATGGTGCAGGAGAAAGAGCTGAGAGTTCTACATTCTACCTCTTGCAGGCAACAGGAAGTGAACTGAGATGCTGGGTGTAACTTGAGCATAGGAGACCTCAAAACCCTCCTCCACAGTGAAACACTTCCTCCAACAAGGCCACATCCACTCCAACAAAGCCATACCTGCTAATAGTGCCAGTCCCTTTGGGGGAGCATTTTCTTTCAAAGCACCACAATATTAGACCGTTGATTTCAATTGCCATGAAGGACATATTCCTTTGGGAGATTTAAAAGCCAGTTTATCCTTTAAGCCTGTCTTTCACTACTCTCTACCTTAGCCTGTGGTTTCTACTTTTTATAATACACAGAGAGAGATCTCTCAGGATCTCTATCTGTCAGAAGCGTCATCTTGGCAGAGGTCATTGCTTGGAATTCAACCAGCCATTTTGAACAAACATTCATTTTTCTTGCATCTGATAAAAAAGGCCAATCATGAAGACTTTCTTTTTAGGAACAGAATTCAAAGAAGTTGCTTTACCAGGACATCAAATTTATAAATTTTCCCCTCTATTTTCCAGTATTTGGTTAGTAGAATCACGTTTGTGCGTATGTATATGTACACAGATGTAAGTTTGTGTAGGTGTGTGTACATGTGTGCACACGTGTACGGAGGACAGAGATCACCTCAGAAGAGCCACTTTGTTTTTGGTTTTTGTTTGTTTTACTTTTCAAAGGGATTTTTACTAACTAAATTTGTTCTTTGACAATTTTAGACATTCACTTTTTGAAACAGTCTATCACTGGAAGCAGGAGCTCACAGGTGAGGCTAGGGTGGCTGTCCTGTGAACTCCAGGGCTCCCCAGAACTGGAATTACCATCACACTGGGCTTTTCCATGTATGTTAGGGAAATCGAACTCAGGTCCCGATGCTTGTGTGACAAGCACTCTACCCACTGAGCTGTCTCTTCAATCCCAGAATCGTGTCCTTAATACTGAGTCAGGAAAGACAGGAAGACCCAGAGAGGGAAAATAAGGTGATTATTGTGTCTATCAACTCACAGGATTGTATTCAATTTTTGCTTTTTCTTCTACTACATTCCAGTTAACATTTGTTAAAATTTTTTCTGTCTTAAATAAAGTTATTGCATTCTGTATAATCTGCTGTATGTGTTGAATGGCATTTCGAACAGCCATTTGTCTTGGGAGGGAAAGAGCACACAAACCTGTGATCAAAAAAGAAAAATAAAGGCGTTAGCATAGTACCCACCCGAGCTTTCACCCCTCCCCTTGTTCCCACCGCTACCAATGCTCTTCTGTTGGATTTCTCTATAAGATATGTTTGTTATTTCACCGTTCTCATGTAATTATATTATAAATAGCTTCAGATTCCTCTTAGATGTGATTAAATGTTCCCATTTGTGATTTTATTATCTACACATTTATATTTGTCTTTGAATTCAAATACTTTTTGAAGATAAGCAGCTCCAGCAGAGCTTGAGAAGCATCTCCCTATGTCCATTCTCTCCTTCATCCTTTTGCCAATAGAATCCCTGACTTTTGACTAAGAACATGGCCAGCCAGAAAAAAAATAAAGTAAAAATTTCCAGGTCTGTCACTCATGTGTCTCCTGTAATTAAGCTCTAGCCTATGGAATGTGCATTAAAATGATACATCTGTCCTTAAAGAGAAGCTGCTTATCCTTTTATCCTTCAGTCCCCATTCCAACTTAGTCTTGCTAGTTGGTTAGACTGTGGACATGAGCAGTTTCTCTCGTGTTCGTTAGACTATGGTACCGAGCAGTTTCTACCCACCAAGCACAAAGGCAACCTATGGACTAGAGAAGAGAAAGGGGGCCTGGATATCTGGACAACCAAGCACAGCAGAATCATCCTATTATTCCAGACATACTGGTAGAAGGGAAGGACCTGTTTATTTTGAGATTCTATTTATTTGGTTTTTATTAAATTATATAAACCAATAGTGCAGTTAAAGAATAATTTACATACAATTCATTAATGAAGTCATTCATGAGCCAGTTCCTACAGTCCATAAGACATGCCTCCACAGCCCCCCGTTAATACTCTATTTGCATTTTCTCTCCAGTAAACCTCTCAATAATATAATATAATGTATATAATAATACTTTACCTAATGTCTTGGCTGATCGGAGCATCATATGTGAATTTATTCCTGTTGTCAATATTGATAGTACTTGTATATAGAATATAAACTAAAACCAAAACAAAGATGTTAGAGCCAAAATATCAAATACTCTTCCCAGGGGTAAACAATGTTCATTTAACCACCTGTAAAATTCTAACTCAATCCTTATTTTTAAATTCTGTCTCAATAAAATAAAAAAAGGGGTTGTTTTGTGGACACTGCTTGGCCAGAGTACACGAGGCAAAAATTAATTTTCAATTTGAGTAAGAAAAATATGGCTAATCATATATATTCTGGGCTAAAGACACTGAGAGAGAGATCTTTCCAATGCTTTGGGCCAGTTAACCCCTACGAGCCTCAGTGCCCTTCACTGAAAAATGAAGTTAATAACAATATCTCCTCCAAAACATTTCCCCAAACTGATCAGAGTCATCCAAGGTACTTGTCAAACCTTCTGACTCCCTGGCCCCTGCCCAGAAATTGTGACTATAGGTTTGGAGTACAACCCAGGGAATTCTTAACATCATGTCGACTTGGGGAACACAATAAAACAACACTTAGATGTTAGCTCCCAGCTCACCGACTTGATTTTAGGCCAGTTCATTGCGTAAGAGAATCTGAGAGGCTAAGTTTTTGGTTGTTGTACTTTTCCTTTGAGACATAGGAGGACTTTTAATGTCTTCTTTTTTTTTTCTTTTCCTTTGAGACATAGGAGGACTTTTAATGTCTTTTTTTTTTTTTTTTTTTTTTTTTTACTTTTAATGTCTTTAGTGAAACCACTGACTTTCTTTAACTCCAAATTAACTTCCAGACCAAGTCCACAGATCTTAGTCTGTGGAAAGACCAGGAAGGAACACAATTCTCTATCAAGAGCAATGATTCCTCTTTTGGGAATTTGGTCCCTTGAGCTTCTTTACTTTGATTTCCCCACTTGCAAAATGAAAAGGTTGATAGTTAATCTAAAAAAAAAAATGGGTATTTGTACCCCACAGGCCTCTGAGACAGGAAGAAAATAGCAACAAAGAGAAAAATCCCCAGCCAGCAACCAGACATCAGATGCTCTGCATTCACTTCCAGATTCCTCAGCAAACAAGTGTCATCGTGGCTTGCTCCTTCCGGGAAAAGATTTGAAGTGTGTTTCATGGGGAGGTTGTGGGAAATTAGTTCTGAAGGTTTCTAAGAAATTTCTCTACCTTGTTCAGTACTGCCATATACACTGAGGTGCAGGGACTAGGGCTGTGTTAACATATTTACTTAGCATGTTCAAGGCCCTTGGTTTGATCCCCATCTCTGCAGAAACAAATGAACATTGGTGAGGTCCCCTCACACTGCCAGCGTGTATCTGGGGTGTCTGCTTTAGCACTACACCTCTGGACTTCTAGAACCCACAAGCGAGACCAAGAATTTGAGAAAGAAGAAAGGAAACCAAGTTTTGTTTGTCACTACAGATCACAAAGTCTTCAGCCAGACTTGTTTTGAGACAGAGTCTCTCTACAAAGCTATGGATATCTTGGAACTCCCTATGTAAACCAGGCTGGCTTTGAACTTACAGAGATTTGCCTGCTTCTGCCTCCCAAGTGCCAGGACTAAAGTCATGCGCCACCAGCGCCTGAGTTCAGCCAAACATTTTTAAATGAGTCTGAAGACTAAAGAATATGCTTAATGCAACAATTTATAAACTCAAAAGATATATATTCCTTTGGTATACATCACTGGCATCTCTGATTTTATTCTGGCAGCTACATGAATTTGAATGTCCTAGATGAGGGTATTTTATTATCGTTTTTCTGTTAGTTATTGGGGGGAAATGGCATTTGTGCACTCGATAAAACTTACTGAGCATTTATTAGGTGTCAGCTATTTTTACTAAGCACCATTTCAATCCTCAATTAAAAGCCGAGATTCAGTGAAGCTGAGGTATATCCCCCAAAGTCAGCCAACCCATGAATGGTGGAGTCAGGATTGGAAATCAAACATACAAATAACCCTATTAACAATCACTGTGTGAATGCTGGCCCCTTTCACATGATCAACATAAACTTTTTTCTGACAATGTCCTTTTCTACTGAAAAGAATGCATTAAAAAAAACCCTAATTAGAAGTTGATTAACTTTAAGATGAGGTATAGTATGCTACAAAATAAATAATAAATGAATCAATAAAAATAATCACAATATGTGATTATTTTCCTTACCATATGTGGTGCCTCTATTTTACGTTCAGAAAAATTATAAATATCAGGAGCCAAGAGTAAGCTAAAAACACCTCTAATTCCAGACCATGCAATGACAACTCCCCATCGCCAATCATACTCATAACTTGAATGCATCAAGATAGGGCTCAAAAAGATAACAGTAAGCAACCTATGGGCAGGAAAGCGGTATAAATAAATAAAATGTACATCATACAGTAATGCTATAAATGGTTAAAATCATGTACTCAGCACAAAACTTCACTTAAGAGTTTCCAGGGATGAGAAAATCAGCAGAGGTTACCAGTAAGTCTCTAGAGCTAATCTGAAGTTTGTGTGCACCATAGTCTGTGTATAGTGGGAGAGTCTACACAAACATAAGGATTTATCGCTAACACTATGGTGTATAGTTTGCAGCTAGGTAGTAAATTCCTATACGGACAGTTCTCCAAAGCATCTTGACAAGTTCGTCTATTCTGTGACAAACCACAAAATGACTGAGAAACTGAAATTGGAAAAAGTGATGATCAGACCACCCCCCCCCCAGAAAACAAAATTACTATAGACACATCTATAAACTTAACCAAGCAAAATTTTTTTTTTACCTCCTACAAGAAGCATACATACACTAGGCCTGGGGAGATGGTTCAGGGGTGAAAATACTTGCCGGAGAAGTATGGAGACTGGAGTTCAGATCATAGAACCCGAGTAAACACCTGGTAGATGTGGTGGTCCACCTGCAATTCCAGCCTCAGGAGGCAGAGGCAGGAGATTCCCTGAGCAGACTATGAGAAAAGCTGTATCAGTGAGCCCTGGGCCTGACTGAGAGACTACCTCAGTGAAGAAAGTGGAAGATCAGTCGAAGTAGAGGGCTCCCCCACAAGCATGCATACACACAGATGTGCATGCACATCCCATCCCTCACACATATACCTACCTACATGTAAAATATGCATACATATATGCACTACATACATGCCCACACATACACACACACAATTGGGTGGAAAAGAACCCTATACTTCAATGTGTTTCTGCTTATTTTAAGGTCACTTTTCAATAGGATCTTGTGACAAAATTCAGAACCTAACCTTTTCGTTGTTTTATTATGTGTATGGACATTTTGCCTGCATGTATGTCTGTCTATTGCCCAGATTCCTAGTCACCTCAGAGCCCCACAGCTCCCATGTATCAACTGAGGTCCAAGATAAAATTACAATGTGCTCAGCTTCTCCTCCTATCCAGAATTGCCCCCTCATTTGTCCATAAATCTTCTGCTAACAACTCCTCTCTCTCTCTCCCCACGTGTGTGTGTGTGTGTGTGTGTGTGTGTGTGTGTGTGTGTGTGTGTGTGTGTATCCCTCTCTCTGGATCCATTTTTCTTGAATATGTAAATCTAGCACAGAGCAAGCATTTAGAAGAAACTCATGACTAGCTGTAGACCCCCAGGGGCTGAAGAGATGGGTCAGCAGTTAAGAGCACTGCCTGCTCTTCCAAAGATCCTGAGTTCAATTCCCAACAACCACATGGTGGCTTACAGCCATTTGTAATGAGATCTGGTGCCCTCTTGAGGAAGAGACCTGGTCAGTTGTCCTCATCAACTTAGACCATGAAACCCAATATGGACAAGTTCAGCAGAACCGCCATATACGAGCTGCCCATGCATGCTTCTGCATCGCCAGGGCATACATTTCATTCATTTTTTTTCACATTATAAAGCTTAGCTTCCTTATGTTACAATCATTTGAATATTTATCTTATCCTTCCAAAGAGATGGCAGACTTCTTGAAGAGAAGCACTGTACTTTCATCGTCACTATGACCCTTGAGACTTCTACCAGAAACCTTTGTTGTGTTTACCTAACCTCTTCCTTGTAGAAGAAAAGATGTGGAACCACTATTTGCCTAGAATGCAGCTAGAGGTGAGGGGTATTCACTAGAGAACAGTTAGGAGAAGCACCACCTTCTGGGGCTTCTAAGTTGAGAAAGCAAATCTGCATAGCCAAACAACCAAAGGCCTTGGAAGAGCTGGCTGACCCAGTCCATCCTAAGACAGTAGGAGATGGGTGCTCCTACGCCACTCCCAGTTTAGGGCACTAAACAGGAGGAAGGGAGAGAGGACATGGCAGGGAATTCTCCACTGAAGTAAAAGCTTGATGTCTTCCTACAGGTCTAGAGTCAGGGGTTAAAGGGGAGACCTTTAAAAATGGGGATGCTTGTGAGGAAATGTAGTTCCTGTTGATGGCCGGAAAGCGGATAGAAAGTGAGGCAGTCTCTAGGGCTGTGGCAGTAGCCCAAAGAAGCTGGATAGAGCAGAGGCCTGACCAAAGCCTCCAAAGACACTGTCAGTGCCTGACATCAGAACAGAACTGGCTAGAGAAGATCACGGCAATTTCCATTATCACTATGATTGGCCAACCACTCCCATCCATTCCCATAAGGACCGGCCATTTACATAAGGGATCTCCCCAACCTTTGGGTTGAAAGAAAAGTATCAGAGTGACTGTGTGTGTGTGTTGTGTGTATGTGTCCATCTCTGTGTGTGTGTGTCTGTATATGTATGTGTGTATGTCTGTTTGTGTGTCTGTGTCTGTGTGTGTGTCTGTGTGTTTGTGTATATGTTTCTCTGTGTGCCTGTGTGTCTGTATGCCTATGTATATGTATGTCTGTGTGTGTGTCTGTTTGTGTGTATGTGTCCATGTCTCTGTTTGTGTATGTGTGTCCGTGTGTGTGTATGTGTATGTTTGTGTATATGTCTGTCTGTGTGTGTATGTCTGTGTATGTCTGTTTATGTATGTCTGTGTGTATGTGGTATGTAACCGCCTAATAATTCTGATCTGACCTCCACTTACATGATAATATGTAACATAAAGTTATAGAAACAAAGTTTTATTTTTGAGGCTATTATGTAATACCTAAGTTAATACAGACATATAGGGAAAACAGCTTCATATTATATATGTCATTGTCCAGGTCTGAAACTGGCCCGTGTGCCCAAGGCTATTGTAGAGCATTCAAAGTCGTCCCGGAGTCTCAGAGATGGCAAGTATGGAAGAGTGATGTGAGCCCAGAAATAAACTTGCACCTACAAATTCAGGTAAGAAGCAAAGACGAATTTGCAAATCAAAGATGGTTAAGAGGCCTACTGATTTAGCAGCCATGTGTGAACAGTAAGTGTGCATTAGATATAGTACACGCTGGACAGAGTGTAGGAGTGGTGTGTTAGATTGCATGGTAATGATTCCTGAGTCATAAGACTGGATTCAAAATAGCATCTTATAAAGCAAGGTCCTTTGGCCACTGCCCTGAATAGAAATCATGCTGTCATGAATCCTTATAGAAGACATGCTATCAGGGGCAGACAATGGCTTTCAAGTAGGATGCTCATTGAATCCACCTTTCATCCCAGCTCTGTCCTTGCAGGTTGGGTGGCTGACTCCAGGTAAGCCTCTGAGCTCCCTGGAAACTTCCTCTGTAAACTGATGCAATACCATCTCTTTTGTGGAGCTGGGTTAATATCAATGGCTTAGTCCACAGGGCAAGTGCTTAGCCAACGACTTTACTATAGGTACTGATTACCACACGTGATGAGAAAGTCAGCAAGACGGGGAGTGCCATTCATCTCGTCCTGTGTGCTCTAACTTTGACCTTGAGTCCAAAGGCCCTGACAACACACAGAACTGCTTTCTGTATCTCAGCTCCACTCAGTCAGCAGAATCAGAAGACAGGCCTGGGACTTGGCATTTCTATCACACTCAGGGGTAAGAAACCCAAAAATATCCACTCACCCAGGGCTGCACAGCATGCCACTGCCAAGGCCCAGACAACAGCACATGTTCCCTGAGCACAGAACATTTCTTCCCTAGACTCTTCTAACTCTGGGCTTAAGAATCTAAGTGTGAGGCTGGGAGGGGGGCTGGGGGATGACTCAGTTGGCAAAGTGCTTGGGGCACAAGAGTGAGGACTTGAGTTCAATCCCCAGCACCCACATAAGAGGCAAGAGTAGTGGTCTGTACCTGTGACCCCAGTGTTCAGGAAGCAAAGATGGGAATATCCTTGGGACCTTCCAGTATGTCAGTCTAGCTGAAACAGAGAGCTCCAGGTTCAGGTAAAGACTCTGTCTCAAAAAATACAGTGGAAGGGCCAGGGAAGGTGACTCAGCAGATGAAGGCACTTGCTGCCAAGTCTGAAAGCCTGAGTTCGATCCCTAGGACCTACGTGGTGTCAGGAGGGAGTCAACTCCTGCAATTTGTCCTCTGAAAGCTAAACGTGAGAATATATATGTGTGCATGGAAATACATATCAATAAATAAGAAAACAAATAAACATGCAGTTTTTAAATAAGATAGAGAAAATGTAAAGGAAGACATTCAACATCAGCCTCAGTCCTCCTTCCAAATGTGTGCACACACATGCACACACACACACACACGCATACACACCTGAATACACAAATGCATATATATGCAAAAAAATCTAAGCCCAGCAAAGAAAACTTTAAAATGCAATCATTACCTTGCGAAATTCACTGTTACAAATAAGGTGACAGTGAAAACTAGTGAGTGGAATCTGAAATATTTGATTTCTCCACAGCCAATCACAATGCCAAAGAAGCCATATATTAAATGTTCATATGCAGACGAACACATTATTAAGAACCTAGGATGGATAAAAAGGAAATGACATTTTAATCAATGCACTTTCAAAAATATATGCTTTTTCACATAAACTATCTATGTTATGACTAACTATGTTATAACACTGTTATCTCAGTGGAAACTGGGTCTTCCATCCTAGTTATGACCTAGACACTCAGGTCATAATTTACATCACACCAAAACTCATGGTGTGCCTCTCACAATGCAACAGTATGAGCAAAGAAGAGAAATAAAACCATCCTCAAGCTGGTGATATACTAATTTCTCTGGGATTGACCAGCAGTTCGTCTAATGCTGGAGCCGAATGTCCAGCATGAGAGTGGCTACAAAGAGGCGCCTGGGTACCGCCAGGTGACAGCTGAGAATGATGCAATTCCACTTCACCATTTCTGCTGTGACTTGCATTTGGGAAGCCTCTCTTGTCTGCTTTTCAATCTGCTGAATTCCTACACATCTGGGTAACCTGGTTCTTGCCCTGTGTTCTCCATCTGACACTCTCTGGTCAGCTATGACCTCTTCTGAGTCCCTGCAGTGCTGATTGCCTACACCACCACAGTTAAGCAAGGGAGACCAATGGGTTGTTCTCAGATTGCTTCTGAAAAGCCTGTAATGTGGCATATATAGGATATGCTGACTTGCATGAGCCAGGACCAGATCTGACGTCTCCAGGCAGATCTCAAATCCTGCTTCCTCTCGATCCCCTCTCTGAGGACTTTGTTCTGCCCCAAAGCCTCACAAGTGGCTCTCAAGATCTACGCCAGGGAAGAAGGGTTAAGAAGCCACATTTTAGCTGCAGATAAAGCATGTTATCTGGTATAACTAAGACATAGTATGACTCCCCAAGAGATTCCTGTTTCCTGATTCAAAGCACTCAGAGCTCCTGTGGGGGAACGCATGAATGGAGGACCTCAAACCCCAGTGCTTAGTTCTCAGCTGTCATAAAATAACTAATGGGTTGAATACTTTTTAAATGATCTCCATAGAGTCTAACAATGCCTTTGCATATAATAGGACCCCCAGAATAAATAATTTTAGAATACTTATCATTAGTTTTTTTTAAAAAAATATTTATTATGTATACAATATTCTGTCTGTGTGTATGCCTACAGGCCAGAAGAGGGCACCACACCCCATTAAAGATGGTTGTGAGCCACCATGTGGTTGCTGGGAATTGAACTCAGGACCTTTGGAAGAGCAGGCAATGCTCTTAACCTCTGAGCCATCTCTCCAGCCCCAGTTTTTTTTTTTTTATATATAAAAACAAGTATGCCCTTTAACAATAGCATGGGTTTGTTTTGTTTGTTTGTTTTTTGGAAAATGTCTTATTCCCATTGCTCAGGCTTAAAATTCAACATGCAGGCCATAGCAGGCAGAAAAAGATTGGTGGCTTAAATGAAAGAATAAACCATTGAAGGGCTGGAGAGATGCTCTTCCAGAGGTCCTGAGTTCAATTCCCAGAAACCACATGGTGGTTCACAACCATCTATAATAGGATCTGATGCCCTCTCTGACATGTAGGTATACATGCAGAATGCTCACACATAAAATATAAATAAACTTATAAAAAAAATTAAAAAAGAATTAACAATTGAGTGACTAGAATGAGTAATTACAATAAAGTTGAAAGGCAGCACGACCAATCTCAAGAGCACATCCAAGTTTAGTTGCTGCATCAAGCAATAAGCATCATGAACCAGTTAGTCCCAAGCTTCATTCACAAACACCTCAAAGTAACAAAAATTATAGGTACCAATTTTTTTCATTTTGCCAAAAAGAAAAAAGAAGTACCATCGTCTACCACTGGTATTAATTTTTATAGGATAATTTAAACGCCAAAAAATATATAGAAAGGGCATTATTTTATAACAACTTTTATATTGAACAAATCTTCATGAGAAAAATCAAGGTTAAGGCATATTGTCCACATCTGCTTTCATTTGAGATGAGAAATTCTTTGGCAGATTGTGACGTGGTGTCTGGATTCTGAACAATTCTGTGGTTTAGCATTGTTTCTCAGA
This sequence comes from Ondatra zibethicus, assembly GCA_004026605.1. Lineage (NCBI taxonomy): Eukaryota > Metazoa > Chordata > Mammalia > Rodentia > Cricetidae > Ondatra > Ondatra zibethicus. The sequence continues at coordinate 297,741 of PVIU01000283.1, read as the reverse complement.
GAAGGCCTGATCCATCAGTCTGTGGACTGGTCCACACCCGGTCCCTGAGGGAAGAATGGGCAAGAGTTCTGCTAGTGACGCCTCACTGTGATACCTTCTTCCTTTCTTCATGTCTGACTTTCTTCTCACATCAGGGTGGTGTCACCCACGTATGACGTGAAGAAAAAAAAACATAATTCAAAGTATAACTCCATCACAATGATGTAGAGAAGGCACTATGGTCTCTGAACCACTGATTCTTTACTCAGAATAAGAATATCAATAATGGGGATAGAGAGATGGCTCAGCAGTTAAAAGCACTGGCTGCTCTTACAGAGGTCCTGAGATCAATTCCCAGCAACCACATGTGACTCACAGCCATCCATTTTGAGATCTGGTGCCCTCTTCTGGCCTGCAGGTGTACATGCGGGCAGACTATTGCATACATAATAAATAAATCTTTAAAGATAGAAAAATGTATATAAATGGAATTGTATTAACCGCCTCAAAGACACAACTACTTAAGCATCAAAATCCTATGGAATCTATACTGAATATGAGGCAGAAAACTCACTTAGTAATTACGAACTCCATCCTCCGTTTAAAGCTTAACGAATCTAAATTCAGGCCTACTGTAATCAAAGCGACAATTCCTGACATTCCGAAATATTCCACTGGGGGGAGAGAGAGAAAAAAAACAAAGAGTTAAAAGCAAATGCATTTAAATCTGCACACTGGTGTGCACTGAGTAAAGACAATAGAAAAGTTGAAAGTGGTGTTTCTCATTTAGAAAGTTGCTTCAGGGAATTCGCCTAATACTGTAGATCGGGAAATAGCAAGGTTTCTTCTGTAATGGGCCCCATAATAAAAACCTAACCTTTGTGAGCTGTAGTGGACCTGTCACCACTACTTCCCTCAGTGATTATCCTGTAAAAGAAGCCAGAGCTAGCATGCAAACTAATGACTAGCCAACAAAACACTGTGGTCTTTCATCTTCATATGATTTTCATCTCCATGAGATATTTGTATTTTATTCTGCTCTTTTTTACAAAGCTATTTTCAGCTAAGAGCAAATTTAACCCAGTTTGCTAGCCCTACAATATCACCAAGGCCAGGGTTGGTGGGGAAGTAGAATCTCAGCAACCTCTGCTCAGCACCTCAGGGACATTGTGCTCTGTGTACCAGGAATTGCTGACGAAACTTACAGCTTCCTGAAGCTTCTGCCTCCCCCGTGCTCCCTCCCCTGTGCCGACTAAAGGTTAATTCACTGGGCTCTAGATGTTCCCTAGTCTAGGGAAAATGTTTGAACATCATAAATATCATTGGTGCTGGGCTATAGACAAAGAGCCCAGTGTAACAGCAGGCAGCAAGGAAAAGAAAGAGCACGCAGACAAGAAGTGAAAGAGAGACCTGCTTTCTCCATCAGTGTCTGTGTACGTACAAAACAGGCATGAAACAGCAGCCCCTCCCATACCTACTGCAAACATTAAATTAGATGAAATAGTACTCGGCACATCCCCAATGGTAATGGACGACCACCGTTGTGACTGTGGCATTGACCTCCATCCACTGGTTCTACTGCTTAGCAATTCTCGTTAACAGTGAGGAAAGATTTCACTATTCTCATTTATTTATTCACAACTTCACCCTAGACTTTCTTACCTACTTACCTAACTGAATTTCACTTAAACAATCAAGTCAAGTAAAGCTAATGGTTCTGCAAATGTGATGATAGGAAAAAACGTCAAACTCTTGTTTCCAGCTTTTTATCATGCGTACATACTAGTTTATATTTTTGCTTGATTTTTATATAGCTTGATTTCTTTTGTGCCAAGTTTTAAACACGTTTTGGTCAAATGTTTGGGTTTCGTTGACTTGAGCTGAACTGATCAAACACTTTGATCCCATAGTTGAAGGAAAATAAGGAATCCATACTGTTAATTAAGTGAAAACCCCAACTCAGCTTGAAAATTCTGTGTCCAGCCTGGGGAACTTCTAATGTGAAAATAAGGCTAAAAAGATTTGCAACCAGGTCTTGCCCCGTCTACCCTCAGTTCTCATTCATTTAATCTGTTTAAAGGGGCACCAAGCATTTACTGAAAACATCTCCATCGTAGAAGAAAGAGGAAGGGAACCTGTATTTATGAACCTCCGTGCCTTGAACCCAGTGGTGGGCTGGCAAAGGCTTAAATCTCTGGCGGCAGGAGACTGGGATGGGGGGCGGTGGAGAAAGACTTGATAGGCGTGGTATAAACCCCCCCATCCCCTCCCCCGCCATAAACTGTCACTCACATGAAGGTAGGAGGAGATTTGCATAATGAGCTCCTACCAGACCTTAAGTACCTCCAGCTCCCAAGCATATCGAGTCCCATCGCATATATGCCTGCAGTTCCCTGTACAAATGAGGTAATTTGTATAGATGAAAAGACAAGCTTTGGGAGGCTAAGTATGTCCCAAGGTCGCTGATTGATGAAGTATATCTGGAGTCTGCTTACTCAAAAACTCTTTGAGAAGGAATATTGATTTATTCAACCATCGTGTATTAAATTACTGTCAGGTATTTGACAAACTTTAAGCTTGGCTGAAAAGAGGCAAAGCAGAGAGCAAGAGCTGACTATGAGCCGCACTCAGGCTCCAGAGGCTCAAAGTCTGGTAGGGAGGTGGAGAGATGGGAATGAAATCTTCTTTGAAGATGAGGCACCCACAAAACTTTTACACAGGAGAAATGAAATGGAGTTTAAGGAAATGAGCCTTCTGGAAAAAAAAAAAAAAAACCATTCTGCAAATGTTTTCTCTAGTTTGACTGGCTGGCTCACAGCACTGAGCAACCACTAGATGGCGATATATCCGTTGGGAAAACTGCTTTCCATAACCAGTTGTGTAAAGAGCTCTTGAGATCTGAGATCTTGCCTGAAAGTCCTCCACTAGATGAGATGAGAGCAAACACAGTTTGGTCATAGTTACTATGGCTCACGGTAACTTTAACACTCCAAGTCCCAATTTTATAGGATTGAGCCGACTGAAGGCCCGCACGGACAGGGCTCTATTATATTACTTCGCAGTTGTCCCGCCCCCAGCTTCTCTTGGGGACAGAAACGCCTCTGATCTCTCCTTCTCCTTTCCTGCCTTCTAGATTGAGGAAAAGGTCGGGATTTCAATAGCCTTCTCGGCGTACTAAGTGAAGGCTGTCGAGCTGGGAAAGACCTCAGGAGCTTCTCTGCCAATCTCCCCCACCTCCCTTTTTTGATTTTTTTTATTGATTTTTATTGATCTCTACATTTTTCTCTGCTCTCCTCCCCACCTCTCCCCTCCCCCTTCAACCCTACCCCAAGGTCCCCATGCTCCCAATCTACTCAGGAGATCTTGTCTTTTCCTACTAATCTACTTGCCATGTAGATTAGATCTATGTATGTCTCTCTTAGTGTCCACATTTTTGTCTAGGTTCTCTGGGATTGTGTGGTTTGTAGGCTGGTTTTCTTTGCTTTATGTTTAAAAACCACCTATGAGTGAGTACATGTGATAATTGTTCATAGCAGCTTTGTTTGTCATAGCCAGAACCTGGAAACAACCTAAATGCCTCTTGACTGAAGAATGGATAAAGAAAATGTGGTGCATTTACACAATGGAGTACTATACAGCAGAAAAAAAATGACATCTTGAATTTTGCAGGAAAATGGATGGAGATAGAAAACATTGTTTTGAGTGAGGTAACCCAGACACAGAAAGACAATTATCACAATTTCCCCTTTTTACAGGCGAGCTGCTCAAGAGTCAGAACAGATAGGAACTCCATGTTCTCCTAGGGGACAGCCAGGGACTGCCCATCGGGTTAGAGAACAGAGCGCAAAGGGGTAAGAGAGTACCCAGGGGTAGGGATGCAAACAGCAAGGGATATGGAGTTACAATAAACAGGATATTAAGAGAGGGCGGGAGATAACTAGGCGGAGAGGTGAGGCAACAAAACAGAAGAGAGACCGCAAAGAGGCAGGAGTTGTGAAGAAGTATCTGGAGGAAGGAGCAGGGCAGAACCAAGATTCCACGCTTTCCCAGAGGACAGCAGTGTTTGCACTCCTTTGCCTTACCGAGGTAGAAAGTCATGTACACCAGAGAAAAACAGAGAACAACATTAGTCAGTGTGTTGCTAAAAAGGTCCGTCAGTATAATCTGAATGATTCTCGTACACCAATATCCACATATTGCGCTTCCAAAAATGTCAAAGCTGAGTCCAATGATGACATGTAACTCTAAAAAAATAAAAGAAAGGAGAGAAAGGGAGAAAGTAAAACTTCGGTTTAAAGTCTGGGGTTCTGTTTGTTTGTCTTTGGTTTACTCTTGAGGCTTGTGAACAGGGAGCCTGTTCTTCAGCAAAGAGAGGGCTCCCAGTAAACATGTGAAAAAGAGGCTGTCTAGGAGTAGCCTTCCCATTCATTCTACAGCTTATGATGATTTCTCCAGGGATAGAAACAACTCCCACCCACACTCCTGTCAACAATCCCAGTGAAACTCCTTGGGACACACAAGGACAACAAATAGAGGGGCTAGTTGAAAAGAGGGTTAATGGGAGTAAGAAAGAGACAAGAGAAAATAACAAGGGTGAGGATAATTGAAATACATTGTATACATATTCAAAAATATAATGAAATCCATTTATATTTAATTAGTATATGCTAATGAATCATTTCTAAACTCTCTACCCAAATTGCTGGGGCTCCTTCATTGAGAAGGACTGTGAATGTCTCTTTCCCACCCATATTTCTTTCTGCTTCCAGGCCTTCTCACCCTCCTCCTGCAGCTGTCACCAATACAGAACAGGAGGACACTTTCCCCCTCATGCTATGGCTTGACTTTCTCTGTCTTCTCTAGCTACTAGGACATCTAGAAACCTGTCAAGGGAACATATTCCACCTCCCAGTGATCATTAGCCACACAAATCCAGCTATTTTCATTCTTAGGGTTGTTCTATCAATACTATATGAATCATCTATTTTCAGCATCAAATCTATGACCAAGTCAACTCTTTCCATCCACTGAGAAACATACTGATCCTAGCTCAAGAGATACCCTGAGCCAAATGATGTAGTGGTTGTATATGTGCAGGCATGCTAGGGGAGGGAAGTGAGGGGTCTTATTACTATTATCTGAATTACTTTTTTATTTTTTGAGATTATAAAATTATATAATTTCCCCTTCCCTTTTCTCTCTCCAACTCTCCCATATACTCTTGTTTGCATTTCACTAACCATAAAATGTATACTTCGTATTTTAGTGATCACTAAAATACAAAGATGGTAGTTATTTTCTTGTTCTCTAACTTACCATTTTAATTGGCCCAAGAGCAATGTATAGAGAAAGATGCAAAGACGAATGCACTGTCATTTCAATACGAATGATTTTAGGAATGCACTGTCATTTCAATACGAATGATTTTAGAGACCATATAGACAAAACACAATGCTCTTACCCCTGAACATAGAAACGTTAGTTGTATGGCCCCGGAAAATTCCAAAGAAAATGCATGTGAAACTGCAAATGATCAATGACTCTCCTCTGATAATATCAGTGTACATCTTAGAAATGCCTGGGGATGGAAACAGGAAAGAGAATTTAATGTGGTGCAATGGTGCTCTTGCATAGAAAACAGAGAAGAGCTAGAACATGCTAGGGAAACACACAGAAAGAAGACGGTCATAACTGGCTTGTGCCTGTGAAACAATCACAAGCAACACTTTTCAATTTTGTGCTGAGCCTTCTGACTCTTCAGCTGCAAAGGAACAGCCCTGCTATCGCCCTGTCCTAGTCTCATTTCTGTTGCTGGTTTGTTTTTTTTTAAAAAAACAAAAAAAAATCCTGACAAAAAGCAACTTACAGGACAAAAGGTTTATTCTAGTTTACAGCTCCAGGTTATAGTCCATCATGGCAGGGAAGTCAAGACATCAGGAATTTAGAACACCCAGTCACATCACACACACATTATCAAAATCAATGCATGCACACTTCCTTGTACTCAGCCACCTCTCTATACTTATGTATAGAGTACTTATGTACACCTGTACAGTCCAATATCCCCTGCCGAGGGAATGGTACCACCCACAGTGAGCTGGGTTTTGCTATATTGATTAATTCGTGATCAAGACAATCCCACACACACATGCCTACAGACCAACTTTATTAGACAATTCCGCATTGATACTCTCTTCTCAGGTGACTCTAGATTGTGAGAAGTTGGCAGTTAAAGCCAACCTTTAGATGCCCACTGCCTCTGATATTTTCTCATTTCCTTTTACTTTATGTTTGCATGTGCATGTGTCTGGTTGCCTATATGTATTCACACCTGTGCACATGGACACATGTGTGAGGGGCCTGAGGTTGACATTAACTATCTGCCTCAATTACTGTCCCCTCGTATTTAGAGGCAAGGTCTCCCACTGATCCCAGAGCTCTCTGTTTCAGCTAGTCTGGCATGCCAGCTTGTTCCAGGGATTCATAGTCTCTACTCTCCCCACACTGGGATTATAGGGAAACCACTCTGTCTGGCTGGCTCTGAAGTGGGTGCTGAAACCCATTTTAGAAAAGCACAAAATATCCAGGTGTTGTGGCACACCTTTTAATCCCAAAACTGGAGAAGTAGAGGCAGAAGGATCTCTGTTGAGTTTGAGGCCATCCTGGTCTACATAGTAGGTGAGTTCCAGAACAGTCAGAACTACAAAGAGAAACACTGTCTCTAAAGAAGAGAGAGAGAGAGAGAGAGAGAGAGAGAGAGAGAGAGAGAGAGGAGAGAGAAGAAAGGAAGGAAGGAAGAAAGGAAGGAAGGAAGAAAGGAAGGAGAGAGAAAAGTGTAAACTATAACCTAGCAATAACATCTACATGTATGTTTGTATATGAATGTTCAATATTATTCACAACAGTTCTGTGTTGATCAGCTAATGAGTGCTGAAATGCAGGGGGTACACCCCTCTAGCCGGACATTATCCCTCCACAGAAAGGAATGCTAATCTAATCACAGCACTGTGAACCTTAGGAACCTTATAAGTGAAAGATGCCAGACATGAAAGCCGTGTACAATAGCCTGGCCTGTCTGTGATCTTACTCTCTGTCACTTCAGTCCTTTGAGGTCAGCTGTGGTCCAAAAAACAGAAAATGAAATATTGCAGAAATAAACAATGCGTAAGTTTTTAAGAAGCTAATTACAATATATTTTTATAATTCTTCTGGTTAGTTATTAGACATTGTTGTTACCTTCTTAATGAGGCTAACTTATACAGTAAGTCTTATCACAGATGTGAATAACAGTATATCTAGGACTCCCTCCTGTCCGTTGTTTCAGACAAGCGCTGAGGGTCTTGGAACAGACCATGAGTAATGAAGGACCACTACACTGTATGGTTTGATTTAAGCCACGTCCAGAGCAGACAAACCCTCAAGCAAAAAAAGTAGATTCGTAGTTGCCAGGGGCTTGAGTAGGTCAGATTCCACATCCAAACTTCCACCTGATACAATTTTCTTTCTGCCTGGAGGCTTCTTTTCACATTTTATATGGTACGAGTGAACGAGAAATCCATTCAGCCTCCACATATTTGAGAAAGCCTCTATTTCATCTTTACTTCAAGCTACTGAGTCTAACCCAACAGTATTTTTCTTCTAAGGCTCAAAAAAAACAAAAAACAACACAAAAAAAAACATTGCTGTGCTGTCTTTGGGTTGCACCTCTGTGTTTCTGAGGAGGTTTCTCTAATCATTATTATATAGGAAATATTTTTACCATTTACCTCTGGCTGCTGTTCATTGATTTTCAAGGATTTTATTTTGATTTTCCCATGGAATGATTTTGTTTTTCTTGGACTTGGGAAATTTTTTTGGAGATACTTGAACCTTTGAGTTTTCACCAAATGAAGAGGTTTTTTAATTTATTATTCATTCAAACATATGTCCCTTCTCTGTCTGCCACCTTTTGGGAGTCATATATTGGGTTGCCTGTGTTTGCCCCACAGCTTATCGAAGCTCAGTTTTTCCCAGTCTGTTTTTCATAGTCCTTCTGGATTGTCCCCATTGCTGTGTCTTCAAGTTCACTGGCCCTTTCTTTGCAGAGTGTTCTTTTCTCCATTAACCCTGTGGTCTGCATCTCTAGAAGTTTTGACTGAGCCTCTTGTATCGCCCATGTCCAGTGGTATACCAATAAACCAGATCTCCAAAACTAAAATGGACCAAACTGGGCTGGGGATATAGCTAAGGGGTAAGCATACATAGGGCTTCATTTCTGGATCCTCTTTTAAAAAACAGACAAAGAGAAAGCCTGATTTGCCGTGTTTGTCACATGTAAACACGCGCTGATTTAAAGCCTGATTTGCCGTGTTTGTCATGTGTAAACATGCGCTGATTTAAAGCTCCTGCCCTGGTCTGGTTTCTGTTGCTGTGATAAACACCACAAACACAGGCAACAAGGGTAGGAAAGGGCTCACTTGGCCTCCATCAGTGAGGAAAGTCAGGGCAGGAACTCAAACAGGGCAGGAACCTAGAATCAGGAACAGAGACAGAGGCCATGGAGAAGTGCTGCTTGCTGCTTGATCCCCCGGCTTGCTCAGTTTCCTTCCTTCATTTTTTTTAATTTTATATTTTTTTTGTTTGCTTTCCTATACACCCACGTATTTTAAAAGCAGCTGTTAGGCTACACTCAGGAGGCAGAGGCAGGTGGATCTCTGAGTTCAAAGCCAGCCTGTTTTACATAGTGAGATTTGGGTAAGCCAAAGCTACATAGTAAAACCCTGTCTCAAAAAAGAAGATAAATAAAAAGCAACCACTTAATATAAACCATTGGATTAAAAACCCAAACTGATCACAATAAGTGACATACCATCATCATTATGATTACAGAGAAAACTGGACCTGTCTAATGTTCTTTTACCTTGGGGTTTTGAAACAACAATAACTGAAAATATGTAGTTGAGATGCTATCGCCATCATCATTATTATTGTTGTTATTCCTAAGGTAGTATATCTATTTTGTTTGAAAAGGAATATGTTTCCCAGTTTTCAATCTGGATGTGAAGTAATGGAATGCTTCCACATGACCTCGGAATGGCAGGGTAAATACCAGATTACTCAGAAACTGTGAATGGATTAATATTTAGCTTTGTCTCCAGGGACTGTCTTATCTGCATTGCCTTTAAATCAGTCATCTATCCTTGAGAAAATAAAGCACTAATCCCTACTCTGCAGAATACACAGTCCATGCAAGACAACAGTCCAAAAGAAACAATATATCCTCACTTCAGCCAGGTGAGAAAAAGGAACCTGACACAGGGAAATAACAAGGTATCCTCACATCTGTGAAGCGAGAGAAAGGAACGGACGTACCAATCGTTTTTAGCGAGTTGACGGAATGGAGAGGGTCTATTATACACAGCGTGATGGTGAAGAGTAAACAGCACTGCAGATCCCATGAGTCTTCATTGAATTTCAGAACCACATACGCGATGGTGGCAAACGCTATCCCAAAGCTAATCACTCCCATCAGCAAAACCTGTGAACCAATTCATCACACAGTGTCACATCTACCCCAATATAACAAGACTGCATTTACTCGCATTGAAGAACCATATCCTGGGTTAGAGAATTTATTTTATTTTATTATTTTTAATAATGTATTTTATTTATTCTTTGAGGATTTCATGCATGCATACAATGTACTTTGGTCATATTCACCATTTTATTCTTTTTAACTTTTGTTTCTTCTTTTTTCTTCCTTCCTTTCTTTTTTTTTTTAATGTTATGTGTATGGGTGTCCTACCTGTTTGTATATCAGTAGCATGTGTACTACCTGCCTGCCTGGTGCCCAGGGAGGCCAGAAAAGAGCATCAGATTCCCTTGGAAATAATGTTACAGATGGTTGTGAGCTGCCAAGAGGGTGCTGGGAACCAAACACGAGTCCTCTGGAAGACAGTCAGTGTCTTAACTATCGAGTTAAGTAAGTCTCTAGCCATTATTTTATTATTTTAACTGGCATAGAATTGTGTAGAGTTTGGGGGTGCCCAAAGGTGTACCCAAAGGTCTCTAATTCAATACACAACAGATTTCACACCCTGTAGACATGGTTACGGTGCCCTTAACCCTAACAGGCAGAATGTAAATTCAAGGCCGGCCTGCTCTACACAGTGAGTTCCAGCCCAATCAAGGCTGTGTAACAAAAAAGAGAATGAATGTGCCCCACCCCCCGAAAGGCATTTAAAAGATGGAATTGAATAATAATGAAAACACAAAACATCAAAATATAAGATTGGGTAAAAGGGGAAAAATAAACATTGAATATGCAAAATACCATTAAAATGCTACAGTTCAACTAATTTTAATTCAAGATGCTAGAAAGAACAGAATTAAACTAAAATGGGGGAAACGTTCTCTGAAAACACAAAATCGTGCAACGAGTATAATTATGGAAAAAGAGAAATTATAAATACAGTCCCAGCAATTAAAAGAAGACGCCATCATGATGAAACCAAATTAGGACCAGCACCCAGACCCAAATATTTCCCGGCCCTCTTGTGACTTCTGAGCTTCCGTTTGCTCATGGGCAAATCTGACATGTTGTTTACTCAGATCCCAATGTAGCAGTCCCTCAGCAAACACTAATCCCCCACCACCACACACACACAGCCTGCCCCTCAACTCTTTTAAATTAGTGGTTCTACAGAGCACTAATTTAAAGTGTTTTCTTACCTGCCATAACACATTCTTGACTATATAAAAGTCCACGTCCAAAGCAGCCACAAATACAATTAAAGGTAAAAAATAACAATAAAGTGAAAAACTTGGTGTTTTTAGAAGAGGGTAGACAATTTGGTGCACCTAAAGGAACAAATGCATGGAAAAATTAGTCTGTTGCTTGTGGTGGTTTTAAAGTGTATGCCCCCGCCCCACCCACCCACCCCCGCGTCCCCACCCCTCCACCCTCCGCCCCCGCCACCCTGACCGAAAAGGTTCGTGTTTTAAGGACTTTGTTCCAGCAGGTGGCGCTATCGAGAGGCGTTTGGGTCATGAAGGATGTTAATTTCATCCTTGGGCTTTTAGGATATGGACGCTGTATGGAAGAAGGTTACAGATGTGGCGTTCTATGGCGTATATTGTCCTGACCCCTGCCTTTTTAGCTCTTTCTGCCATGAGATGAACAGCCCCGCTGTACCCCATCCTCTGCCATGATGATGATGACGATCCATCTCCCCACACATCACAGCCATGAAGCCAAACAACCAACGACTGAAAATTATAAAACCATGAGCCGAAAACTATCTTTCCTCCTTCTGGAGAATTGTTGGTTCATTTGTTTTATTTTTGTGTATATGAATGTTTTTGCTGCATTTGTATACATGCATACAGTGGCCCAGGAGGCCAGGGTAGGGTGTCAGATCCCCTAGAACTGAAATTATAGAGGGTTTTGAGCTGCCTGCCATGTGTATGTGCTGGGAACCAAACCCAGATCCTCTGCAAGAGTAGCAAGTGCTCCTAACCACTGAGCCATCTCTCCAGCCCTTTCTATTTCCATTCTTTCCTGCTTTTAAACTGATTTTCCTTGAAATGTTTTACATGAACATGGTTTAGAATCTAAAAGTGGTACTTCCAAAAATGATATAATATCCCTTACCATTGATGTTAGCTGAGATAATACTATGCAATTCCCAGAAAAAAAATTTATTAAGCTATTAGGTATTTATTTTAATACATCTATTATATGCTCTCACACGGATATTTGTAGCTTTAGGGGTATCTGCTTGGGATTGAAAAAAAACATTCCAGTTAGTTAGCAGAGAAATATGATGTTTAGATGGTGGTATAATCAGTTATATAAGGCATGGATGATGGAAGGTGCACATAAGTAATAGAAAACACAACAGTTGTGGGAGTGCTGTAAAGTTTATCCTAGACCATTCCAACCTAACAACTGCATTATCTAATTTCTCTGCGCCTCTGTCTGTAGAGCGGCTGGAGAGTTTACTGCCATCGAGTTCCTGCAAGAATGAATGAGTTAAACTCAAGGATTAATGAGTTGAGTATAGAACACTTAAAAATGAGTGCAGCACACAGTAGGCACTCAAATAGTGTTGGCTAGCGGGAGCAGAGGAACTTCAGGAGGTTGACAGGCTTCTGCAGACCTAGATAAGGGTACTGTAGGTATTATTTCCATCTTAAAAGATAAAACATTGAATGGAGACAACTTGTTAATTCATAGTGCATCGCTGTTAAGGCCAGGCATTCATAAGTTTAAAAAAATGAAGGAATATTTTATTGTGACTATATTGTGTATAATGCATGCTTCATATCTGATCTGAGAGAAAGGAGAAATCATGCTTTATCGTGAAATAACTGCTGCAGGGGCTGGCAAGATGGCTTAATGGTTAAGTGCATTTGCTGCTCTTGCTAAGGATCAGGTGAAGTTCCCAACACCCACACGGTGGATACAACTGTCTGGCATGCATGAGACCCTGTGTTTGAGTCCCAGGACTGCAGAAGAGGAAAAACTTACACATTTGGAGTGGGGTTTGTTTGAGGTGCTTGACCTCTAAATTACTATAACTTACTATGTACACAGTACCTCGACAAAATGGTAAGCCAGCTGCCCTGTCACAAATCCTGACAGAGAGAGAATCATCAAGGCAAAGACCTCGGAATTCTTTAAAAGCATCTTTGAAAACCCTAAAAAATAAAAATACAAATTATAATTTCAAAATGGTAATTATCCTATTTGATCATTATGCATTGTATGCCTGTGTCAAGTTGTACTGTAATCCATAAATATATATATAGCATGTCAATTAAAAATAAACCTTATTGAAAGAGAAAAATGATTATTCATATTTTCAAAATGATGTAATTAATCGTCAGTCTAGTTATTTAATTTTCAACTTCTAAGTCATAGTATGTATGGATAGTTAATAATTATTACAGATGCTATTTGGGTTTAGGAAATTCTCTCTGTGTGTGTGTGTGTGTGTGTGTGTGTGTGTGTGTGTGTGTGCGCGCACACTTGTTGAACTGGTTCTCTCCCTTTCTCCCTCCACCTTATGTGGGTTCTGGGGATTGAACTCAGGTAGACAGGCTTGTGTGGGAAGTGCTCTTAACTCCTGAAACCACCTGGCTGGCCCACAAATACAATTTGTTAAGTGTAAGATACACATAATTAGGCACCCCTCAGAGAATAATATGTAAAATACTGAGGTTTCACAAGCATTACACTTGCTTGCCCAGGAACATGTTAGGGTTGTTCTATAGGCATCTTACCAACGGGTTTGTTGGTGACAATTAATGAAAAGGCTGGACTTAGTATCCATATACTTCATTTTATGTAAATAAGCATTCATCCTGTGCTAAAATCACATATACTCCAGAATTTTCCTGGAAGACAGAGATAGACGAAACTGACTGTGGCACAAGGAACACTTCTTCACAGGACAAGTCGTGGGAGACACTTGTCACTGTCTGGCTGCCTTTAGGTCTGTTCTGTCCTTTCCCCTAGAGACAGAAGACAGACTATAATCCTATGCATCTGTGCATAAAGCAAGACCCACTGACAGTTCAGGTTCTTGCATCCTGCCTCCCAGCTTGAAGTTGAACCAAATAAGTAAAGAATTATTGAATACTTCTTATGCTTAAGTTCGGGTAAAGCGAAGGTATTACTGCTGTTTCTGCAATGTCCTTGATGCTAGCCACTTACCTTTACATCCTCAGAGTTTATTTAGAGTCAGCAAAGCTCATGGTCACCAGGCCATTGTGGGTACCAAAGGAACCAAAGTCCTTAGAGATTATATTAAAATCTCTAGACAAAGCAATTCACTCCCTGATAAATGCTAAAATGAAGATGCTCTTTGCACATATCTGTCTCATTATTTGGTCCTAGATGATCCTCCTGACTCCAGAAAAGGTTCTGGAGCAGGTGATGTTTTTCCTAAGTAAATATTCTCTTATGGAGACCTAGAAACTTTCATCACAGGAGTTACTGTGGAATAAGGCACCTGTGTTATTGAGTAGGCTACTTCATCTCTAGGAATACTATTTGCTACACCTACTGGATTCTTAATCAATGTTTAGGAGGCCTTTGTTTTACAAAGCCCTCTCCAATTTTCTTCTAGGCAGGAAAAGTGGGTGGAGTAAAGAAAAATCCCATCAAAAGCCAAAATAGGGGCTGGAGGGATTGTTCAGTGGTTAAGAACAGTTGCTGATCTTCCAGAGGACCCAGGTTCGGTTCCTAGCACAAGCATCCTTGGCAACTCACAAACAGCCATAACTACTTAGTTTTAGGGACTCTAATGCTCTCTTCTGACCTCTGTAGACACTGCATGCACATGGTACATATACATGTATGCAGGCAAAACATTCCTACACCTATAATAAAGTGAATTTTTTTAAAAGCCATAATAAACAAGATCTTGATATCAACTATGCAAATTGTTGATTGTTTGTCTGTGTCCTCTTTGTCTGTTTGCCAAGCAGTCTCCCCTCATTTCAGATGTTTGATCAGGGTCTGCCTGGTCATGTAGGCAGCATCAGGATCTCCTTCCTCCTTATTAGTAGAGAATCCTGGCAATATCTTTATGTCAACACTCAGCACATTGCCTCATGGTTATTTGTTTGCCCGACTCCCCCATGAGAAAGTTCTGTAATGGCAAGGACTGTCTCGGTCTCTTTAATGCACTACCACCTTCCCGTGTCCAGCTAGTGTTACTGAATAAAGGGCTATACACAAGCGCTCCTTAGAAACTGAATGAAGCTGGCCTGACAGCCTTCACTGTCATCTTGAGGTTTCCTTGGCTGCTCTTGTAATGTAGCTGTGATCTCCTGCTATGGTGAGAAAAGTCTCCAATGACAGAGGAGTCTCACATGACTACTTACCTCCCAAAACAATAATGGCACTTATGAGAATTGTGAAATGCTTCTGGACCACAAAGTAGTCGGCTGGCCTCCCACAGAGTAAGTCAGGCTTGTTGTCATCTTTTGTTGCCCAGAAAGAAAGATTGTTGCTTGACATTGCTTTTCCAGAAGTAACTTGCACTTATGGCAGACTTTACCCTGCTGTAAAATAGGGAAAAAAGAGGGGGAAGGGACATGAGTCCTACTAGGATTCAGTTTATTCACATTCCACGTAGCTGAGGGGGTAGCACACTCAGATCTGAGCACATTTATGCCACTCACTCTCCTTCGGTCTCCAGGGATATTTACAGGGAACTAGCAGCAACATTTGTGTTCCTTCATCATAGTGCTAACTTCACGTGGGAAGGAGTGGATCATGACGGGACTGTACTCTTTTTGTGGTGACCTGATCATGTGCTTGCTTGGAGCAGTAAGTCTCTCAAAGGCCAAGACTGAGGTTTGGGCTTTCATTAAGGCGTAAACGTGGTTCACAGCACAAGACAGGTTCACCATAAACACCTGACGAGTGAACTCTTTGAGGGGGAAGGAGCAAGGACAAATGCCATGCTCCTCATTCTCCGTGAGTACAAGTCACTCTAGAATGCCACTTGACTACTTCAGCTTCAAAACGTATTGCTCCTCTCTCAGCAAATGAGAGGCAATGTAAGTGGCATCGCATCAGCTAAAGTCGGGAGGGAAGACAGGGATAAACGATATTTTTTTAAAAAACTGAAAAGACAGAGGTTGAGGTTTGATTGTGTGAAGCCTTTGAAGTAGAAAAAGCACCCCTTGCTCAAGGCCATTAAGCCTGACCACAGGCAGGTGGCTTGTCATATCAACAACAGGCAGGATACCGTTCCTGATGGCCCCACTGACTTGGTGTCCTGTGTAAGACATAGCCTGCATAAATGACCTGACAGTCCTAAGAAAGACTTGGCTTTTCTGTTTTTCCTTATAGCTAGCCTTAATCTAAGAGCTCCTGAAGATTCCTGAAGTTGCCTCAAGAATAGCCTTTATCTTTTGCCCCGTTTTATACTCATTTGCTATTAGTCACAAAGATTCTAATGTAAGGAAGGAAATGGCCACTACATCTTCAAGTTACTCCCCAACCGTCAAGCAGCTCTTCGGGCCCTTCTCTCCAAGCCCTCATCCCCATGTGAATAACCTTAAAATCAAGTTCTTCCCCAGAGATGTGTTCTTCCAAGCTTAAAACGGCTCAGAGTTGACATCAGACTGTAGCATTTCACAATCCCAAAGAACAGGGCTCAGTTGTGCTCAGCTCTGCCTCTGTTTGCCAGGGCCAGTACCACCAACTGATACCAAAGCCAAAGCTGTTTCCATGCTGACCTCCCATTGGTTTCTTGCCAACCTGCTTTTGTTCTGATTGGCTGCACTCATTATTCCCACCTCCAATCCCAAAGGAGTTATTGAGTTGCAGAGAAGCATGCATTTAATGGCCACACTGTAGTGTACACCTACAACTGTTTTAACTGATTTTCTTTGCCTGACATAACAGAAGAAAGGGTCAAAGATAGCCACATAGACAGAACCTCTGGGGTTTTCAAAACATACATGATGTTTTTCTTATGCCAATTCTCTCCAGTTCAGCCCTGATCCCCTTCAACATTACTGCCTTCTCGCTCATTTCTGAAATTAGCTTTTAGCTGGCATACAAAATAATGGGATTCATTGTAACATCTTAGTACACATGTACTTTGCTCACATTTGTGCCTCTCACTATCCTCCCACATCCCTACTCCCCACTTTCTGCTTTCATGTTGTATCCATCTTGCCCACCCATCACCCTTCTGGCCTTTAGACTTCTTCCCCTACACAGACCTCCTGATTCATTCTTATTTACCATTTTCCTTTTCTTCTTCTTCCGTTTACTAACGTCCTCATTTTCCTCCATTCAACTCATTACTGAATTTCAGTTCTTCACTTGAAGAGACAATGTCACCCACTTTCCTGAGGACGTATTCTTCAACAAATTCTTGATGCCTAGCATGTGAATCTAAATCGCTACAAACAAACACAGTTAAATATTTCTTCAGTGAATGCTAATCATCAACTTGCAGTTTGCTGCCATGGAGGAGTTACATAGTGTGCAGGGAACTCTTTTCTTCCTGCTCCTCACTAATCAAGGTTGCTGTGGGTGCTCTTCCAGAGAGTGCCAAGGGGAGCATCACACTGGAAGCTGACTGAATCCGCCACCTGCATCACTTCTATGGTAAAGAAACCTTCAAGGACGGCTCGAATCCTAGAGACGGAATTTCAGTCAAAAGTTCTGTATCTGCCCCTGAGTTATAACTAATACATCCACGTCACCCTAAAATAATCTCTGCAACTTTATTTGTATTGATGTGTGGTTTTCTTAAGCCACAGGACCGTCTCCCTCACGTGCTGCTCACCCTCACTTGCACTTGCACTTTTCCAATGCTGGTTGTCACCTTGGCTCCTGGGCTGCACTGCCTCGGGTCATTTTAAACAATGCCTTTCCCTGCTGGGTTTAGCTCCTGTTTCCCTGTTGTGTTCTCCCCCCTCCCCACTGCCCCAAGCTCTCTTGGTTCTCCCGAACCTTGTAACCACAACTCTTGTAGTTTTAAGTTTCAAGATTCAGGTTCTCCAAGTCCACATACCTCAAGAAACTTGGACAAAATTTATATTCAACTCTGGCTTAGACATGGTACTGAAAGTCAGAGACAGCACCTAACTAAGCTGCAGGGATGACTGAGCTGCGCTTCATTCTAACCTCCCTGGTGGAGAGCCTTTTTAAAAGCCATAATAAATTTATATTTTGTACTTGGAAAGCAGAGTCCAGGCAGATCTCTGAGTTCGAGGTCAGCCTGGTCTACAGAGCAAGTTCCAGGTCAGCCAGGGATACACAGAGAAATCCTGTCTCAAAATAATAAGTACATTTCATATTTCACCATTTTGAGCAAAGCCAGCAGAAGTAGGTGTTGATAGCCTTGGGGAGCCCAGAGGCCGAAGTGTGTTTTCCCCCTCATGTCTTCTGACAACAGACAATGCTATGTGACTGAGACAGGCCTGTAATACAGATGAGTCAGTCATAATTTTCCATCTGCCAATAAGTTGATTTGGCCAAGGGTGGACATGGAACTGCAGAAAGGTGGGTCAGACAGGTCCTTATGCAGACATATGCCACTGCTGAGAAAGGGCGATGGATGTGGCAGTTCCATTACCATCTGAGTAGAGCTGTGGTGACCATCGCAGGACACCTGGAAATCACTGGCCACAGGGGAAAAAGCCCAATTATCTGAGAATCCTGAGGTACCATCTGAGGTGTTTCCGATTTCTTAACAGATACCCCTGCAGTTCTGCCCTGGGTTTTATCTTTTCCCAGAAGTCACTTCTTGGGTTAATAACTTTTGTCATCTAGAAAGGCTGGGAAATGAAGAGTAACGTCAATTTCAAACTCAGTAGCTACTGGCACATTTATAGTTCTTTTTCATTTTACTTGAAAGTTGGTGGGTTCCTTTCTTCAGCTCAGGCCCTTCCCCTTACACTTTAGAAAAGGCAAGGTGGCACTGGGACTAAGTTGGGACATATTCACTGACTCTTTGGATCATTATTTAACATCATAAAAAAAAAAGTCCTGTGGCCTCATAACAAGAGCCTTTTCCTCTAGCCTGCAGGGACATTCCCCTTTCTCATAAGCCCCCTCTGAAGGCTTCCGATCAGGCCTGGAGGCTGCCACTCGTGGCCCCCCCCCCCGCCCATAGGCCTTTGCAGCTTCAACCCACCATCCAGTTTCAGAACCAAAGCCACCAATTCTGGACTTTGTTATGTCACCTGACATTTCTGAGTTTCAACGTGTGTGTTATATTTTACTGCGTAACCAATAAATACAAAACTGGGTGGCTTGAAACAAAGCATTTATTTATCTCAGAGGCCCGTGATTCTGGGAGGAGTCAGCAGAGGAGGTTGCCTCCACTCTGTACAGCATCCAGTCATGGCTTGACTGCAGAATCCACTTCCAAGACAACTCACTCCTAGTCAGGCAGGTTGGCAGCGTGGTTAGATGGATGGAGAGGAGTCAGAACTGCAGGCTTGAGAAACCTTTGAGAGACCTTTCCTTATTGGTCTCCTCACAGACTGGTTTCTAAGGTGGTATCTTAAGAGACTGAGGCAGAAGCCACATCACCTCTTATAACACAGCCTTGGAAAAGACACAGAATCACTTTCACTGTAGTCGTGGGCTCCCCAGATTCAAGACAGCTCAGAGATTCCTATTTCTACACTAGAAATGACAGGACCCACACAGCGAGAGGAATATGAGAAATGGGAGACTAGGCGATCTTGGACAGTATAATCCACTGCATATTAGACGAATACTGGGTAACTGTCCACCTTTTACAACATGGGGTTTTCTGCTAAAATAAATATCAGTCGGCCTCCATTGGTCTAGTGCAGTATTGTCAAAGATTAGATACTACAACTGTACTGGTGTATGACAAAGTTCTATCATATGGGGTAAAATGAGAAAAGTAAATCTCACATAAAGTTCTATTTATCATCTAAGCCTAAGTGTGGCTTAGAATGAAAATAACAGCAACAAAGAAGTACACGTGGCCTCTTCCCAATGATGCCAGTGCTGATGTGCACAGAGTGTCCTGAAATACACACATTAAAAGGGCCCAAAACAGATCTTCTACTTCCAGCAGTGAACACTCAGGGTGTCTCGCAGATAGACTAACATTTGTGCTTCTGCTGAAGGGCACTGAATAGGAATTGCTCACATAGTGAAAAGAGCTCAAAAGTGAGATTTGGGGACACATTTAAACTAAGATCATCTCAATGCCGTGACCAAGAGAACATGGCCTGGCGAGTGTTACTAAATGGCTTCCTTGTTTTCTTTCTCCTATTTTTTTGCTGTTAAAACATCTTTCCTTACATCTTTTGATAAGGGACAGAACTTGCTATTTTAATAATGTTACATTAGTATTCTACCCTTATAATTTTACACTTTTTATCACAAACCTAAAGAACTACCATATAGAACTGATTATAACATTGAATTAGCCTTTGACTACCTTTCGAATACCGTGGAGGCATTCCTGAATTGTTAACATGAGCTTTTAAAAAAGTAACTACCCTATGCAAGTTCAGAAGACACCATGCAGCTAATGAAATAACATCAAACTCACAGCATAAGTGCATTTAAATCTATTAATCTAGCTATAAGTCAGTGCAACAATAGGTAATAATTGATATCATCTCTCGCAAAACAGAAGTTATAGATCCGCAGATATAAACAAGTGTCCAGGGCCCCACATCAAAGGAATCCCTGAAATTAGATCCGAGAAGCTCTTGGAAATCACTAGGCCATGACATTCGAGATGACAGTTCAAGAAATACAAAGTTGAGGGAAGGTGGACATAGACCCGCAATGTTCAATGTGGGTATGGCTTGTCTGTTGGAGTGGGTATTGCAATAGTGCACTGACACCTCATAAGATAAGGTTGCTATCATTTCTATAATGCAATCAGGCTCTATAAATGAATGGAGATATAATGAGTTCTAGGAGTACTAGGCAATGTTAGGTACTGGGAGTAAGGTACTGCTAAGTGAGCCAGTTCAACTTTTAGTTAATGACTTACTATTTTACAAGCTTTTTAGGTATGACAAAGAGCAAAAAACAGTTTTTCTTTCAAAAAGATCATTACTCGTTCACATGGCGAGACAAGCATGTTAATAATTACACCGAGCACAGAATGAGGCTCTGGCAACAGAAGTGCCCCCAAAGAAGGAAGGAAGGGTTAGATCTCTCAAATATTGGAGAGTGGGACAATCATGGGGCGAAGAAAAACAAATGTCCCACCAAGAATCAGAATTCAATTCTGACAGCGAGGGCCTAGAAGAAGAGAAGCTAGTGGGGAGTTAGAAAAGTAGATTATAAGAAAGTCGGGTGCTGGTATAAAGGTGCCAGTGCAAGGGACTGTACAAATACAGTGTTAGCAAGTGTATCAAAGGCTATAAAATGTTTGAGGACAAAGATTGCAAGACAAAAGAGGGAGAGAGAGGTTATTCTAGTAGATAGTAAAAATGCTCCTTTCTTACCTGGGAATAGAGGTGGGTTATGGGTCTCCCTTCCTACTCACCAGGAGCATAGGCCTGGAAAGCACTGCTGCGTTCATGATCAAGGCTCAGAAAATGTGGCTTAGAATGAAAATAACAGCAACAAAGAAGGGCACCTGGCCTCTTCCCAATAACTCCAGTGCTATGCACAGTGTGTCCTGGAATACGTGCATTGAAAGGACAAACACAGGTCCTCTTCCTACTGCTGCCAGCAGCGAACACTCGGGGTCTCTCGCGCATGGGCTAACATCAGTGCTTCTGCTGAAATCGCTCATGTAGTGAACCGATCTCAAAAGTGAGACTTGGGGACGTACTTAAATCAAGATTATCTCAATGCCATGACCAAGAGAACCTGACCTGGCAAGTGTTAGTGAAAGGCTTCCTTGTTTTCTTTCTCCTCTGAAGGGAAAATAGTTTGCATAACAAGGCAAAGAGGAGGAAGTGTAAGAACAGGGAATATTCACTCTCTCCTTTTTTTTTAATTTTATTTTCTATAAAAAACTTTCCCAGAAAGTCACAAAGGAATAGGAAGTTCAGGGTCGTGCTTAACTTGACTAGAAAAAGGCTTTCCAAAGAACTTTTGGGTAACCATGACCTTTAAAACCTGGGCAATGTGAAAGAAAATGGCAGGAAGTGGCATGGAGCCAATTACAATGTCTATATTACCAAACCTCCTGGAGAGGGGACGCTAGGCAGATTGTGTTCATTAAGGATAGTAAAGGTGGGCTTCTCTCAGAAACTGTCTCCACCTTCCAGGTGAATTTTAATTCAGACATAAAAAGTAACAGCTAACACTAGGGGACCCTGCCCCAAACAGTTCCTAGTATTTACTGTTTGAGAGAGAAAGACCAAAAAAAAGAAAAAGAAAAAAAAAGAAAAAGAAAAAAATCGCCAGCGGTGGTGTCACATGCCTTTAATCCCAGCACTTGGGAGGCAGAGACAGGCAGATCTCTGTGAGTTCGAGACCAGCCTGGTCTATAAGAGCTAGTTCCAGGACAGGAACCAAAAGCTACGGAGAAACCCTGACTCGAAAATCAAGAGAGAGAGAGAGAGAGAGAGAGAGAGAGAGAGAGAACAAATGCTTTTCCTTTAGAAATGGCCTAGTGCATCCTTTTTAAAATGGATTTCCCTAGTATAGTAGAAATTTCTTGCCTCAGTTACACAGAAAATTATTAGCTTCTCCATGTGGTTTTCAAATCCTTGCTCAGCTCTTCTGAAGGAATGCGGGAACTCATGAGAAGCCATGCTTGGAGGACTCGTGAGGAGATGTGTTTGGAGGAGCAGAGGCCCAGCCCCTGAGCCAGGTGTGAGTATTCTGAACAGCCTTACACAAGGTCAGGGTGACTGAATTTGTACCCAAACATTTCTGCAAGACCTGAGTCTATTTCTTGAATTCATCTGGCAGGAATGGTTTTGTCTTATCTAACACTGGGAAATAACACAGCTGTCTTCACCGTGTGGGGTCTGTAGAAGGCGCAATCTTGACTTCTTTGCTGATCACGGCTTAGGTTATCGATTTGGCGCTTTTCACTTGCCCTGAAAGAAGCACATTTTTAAATAACATTTAATTAGCTTGAGATATGGAACACGATGAAGCCAGTTTTTCAAACAGTGGACATGGAATACATCAGTATAATGTATTAATCAGCCATTAATTAAACCCTTGCACTTTGGTACATCAGTTCCAACAGTCTCCGGCTCTCCTGTGGTGCTTAAAGCCACAAGTACACACTTTCCACATCCTTGTTTTTCCTGGTGCTTCTCAGACTGCTACCTAGAGGAACTCTGATTAAAATGCTGACCCTGTTTTTGTCTTCATTCCTTTGTTATAAAGTGAAGGATCATTTCAGATGTTCCATCAAGACCCAGCATAGCATTTTATACTCTGAAGGTGTCTAGAGGGGACACCTGTAACATAGGGGACCTGGGGAGGGGGCAATTCTTCTGCAGAGGTGAGGGGGGAAGGAGGGCTGTTGGGTCAGCTCCGTGGTGGGAAATGGACTGTGTAGTCAGTCACTGAAGTCTTAATCATCTCACATCTGAACTGTAGGGCTTGACTCCCTCTAATTTCCTCTCCCTCCAAACCATTTCATAAAGAAAGCCAGATTATTCTCCCTTCCCTGATCCCTCTTCTCTGCCGGCCGAAAGGTTTGTTTCTTTGTGTGTTTGCAAAAGGGCCTTGCTATGTAGCCTCAAACTCATGGTCCTCCTGCTGCAGGGGTGGGTGGAGCTTGTACAAGTGCACCTGTGTGTGCCGTGCCTGTGTATCCATATGCCTTTACAAGTTACAGGACGACTTCATATGTCCCACTTCAGGACATGCCCATATTGTTTTTTGAGACAGAATATCTCATTGGCCTGGCACTTGCTGATTTAGCAAGACCAGCCTGCAAGTGAGCCCCAGGGATCTGCCCGTGTCCACCACCCCAGCACAGGAACAAGCACAGGGCATCCTGCTCGTCTACTTTAGTGGCATCTAGGGATCAAACTCGGGTCCTCATGTTTGTGAGGTAAGCATTTTACTGGCTGAGCTCTCTCCAGACGGTATCACACTGCAATGGCATCTCTCTGTAACGGCATCCCACTACCCATAAAGCTGAAAGCTGTCAGATTTCTTTCAGTAGTTTTAGTAAAATGATCACAAGCTAACTCTGTGGCCCTGTTTTCCTGCCCTGCCTTGACACGAGGACTACAGCCAGCCAGATGGGAGCTCTCCACTTCCTTATTCTCTAATCTGAACTCGACATGGGCAGCCTGTGCTTCCACTCTAAAACTGCCAAACTCTACCCTGGCTTCACGACAATTCCTGCTGCTTTGGGGGACTTTCTCTATGTTCCTTTGGCCTTCTCTAAAGTTCACCTTCCCGGGTATACACGCTTTACTCACAATCTACATAAGCAACTGCTTAAGAGGTGGGGGAGTGCTCTAAAGATTCTGTCTCCCTTCAAGGTACCTAGGAGAGTGCCAGCCACCTGCTCAGTAGACATTAGTTATATAGATGGCAAGGGTGAGCCCCTCATACCACTTATACTAGCCTAATTGTCTCAACCTCTTAAAATCTACAAGCCCTCTTGACAAACACAAAAGGCTTAGGTAATAAATGCCACACACACACACACACAAAGTGAAGTTGAACTCTAACCAATTCCATATACAAAAAAAAGAAAGAAAGGAAGGAAGAAAGAAAGAAAGAACGAACGAAAGAAAGAAAGAAAGAAAGAAAGAAAGAAAGAAAGAAAGAAAGAAAGGAAGGAAGAAAGAAAGAAAGAAACTCAAACTATATCACAGGACTAAATGCAAAAACTATAAAACTCCAAGAGAAAATCATTAGTTTACATTTTGATAACCTTGGGCTAGGCAATGTATCTCAGCTATGACAATGAAAGACTGAGCTTTGGTGCTTTAAAAGATACAACCAAGAAAATGAAGACACACTCACCCAGTCAGACAGTGCCATCTCATTACATCTATCAAGAGTCAAAAGAGGAGTGGACAGCTGTCTGCAGAACCCCGGGCTCTGTTACCTCATAGCACCACACATTACACTAAGCGGACATGGCATCGTTAGCTCGGGATTATGGCAAAGCTGTTCATTAACTGAGCCGTAACCCAGACAAGTGTCACCCACATTCCTATGTGGAGGCTGGAGATTGGAATTTAATGTCACTCTTTCATCTTCAGCTGCAATTTGGATGTGCCTGCCCGGATGACCAGTTTCTTCCTTCTTTCATAGGGTGGGAATAATTCTAGTTAGAGCTTTTTGCTAACTCAAGAAAATGCCCTCACAGATGAGGGCAGTTAGCCAATTTGTGCCTTTTTCCTAATTATTCTTGGCTGTCCAAGTGTGTCTCTGGAGGAGTTCTGGAAACTTCCACGAAGTCTCTTTTGACATTTAAAACATCATCTCTTCAGTGATTGACTTGAATGAGAGACCAACAAGATGAACCCCTTCTTTATATTCCTGGTCCCAGCTCTTCTTTCATATCCATCCTTCCTTCAGCTCTCAGGGAACATAGAAATGAAGTATATTTGTCAGCAATGGGTAGTGAATAGCCTAAGGTAACCTCAAATTCGTGATCCTCCTGCCTCAGCCTTCCCAGTGCTGAGATTGCAGGCATTTGTCACCATGTCCAGCTCAGAGTCATTTCTGATAATAGACTTGTATGCAGAATATATAAAGAACTGTTATAACAAGATACTTCAATTTTAAATTTTAGAGTAATCAAAATGAATAGTTCTCCAGCATAATCATACAAATAACCAATAAGCACATGAAAAGATGTCTATAATTAATAGTGATCAGGGAAATTCAAATCAGAGTATGATATCATACCCACTAAGTGTGTCTAAGATATTTTAAAGACAATAATAAATGCTAACAAAGGCATGGAGAAATTGGAATCATCATATGCCATTGATGAGAATGGAAAACAGTAGCCCCATAGAAGGCTAGACACAGAGTGACCTATGACCCAGAAATTCCACGCCTGTTTATATACCAAAGAAAAATAAAAGCATATGGCAATACACACAGTTCATATCAGCATTATGTATACTGGCCCAAGCATGGAAACCAAAATGTCCTCTGGTTGGTGAATGGATTAAATTTGTATCTATACAATGGAATGTTATTTATCCATAACATTAAATGGTAATACATGTTGCAGAATAAATAAGCATTATGCCAAGGGACAGAAGCCAATCACAAAGGGCAATGTGTTGTTATGATTCTTTCTATGAAGAGTTCAGAGTAACCAGATCTAAACTGGGCATGATGTCTCACATCTGTAATCCCACCTCTTGACCTGATGAGGCAGGAGGATTATAGCAAGTTTGAGGTCAGCCTGTCTACACCACAAGCTCCAATCCAGGTAGGGCTACATAGCAAGACCCTCTGTCAAGCAAATCCATAAAGATAGAAAGTAAAGCAATGATTGTCAGGGCTTGGGGGGGGGATAGAAGGTGCCTGTTCATAAGTGTAGGACTTCCTTATGGGGTAGCAAAAGGCCTAAAACTAGAAATGGTGATAATTACACAACTTTGTGAATATACTGAGAAGCATTGATTGGTGATTTCAGGGATGAATTTCATGAAAATTGTATAACTATAATGTTGCCATTTTAAAATCTTAGATATACCTGCCAATATGATTTGATGTGTGTGCTTCTTCTGGTCTCAGGATATCATTGCCACAGTTGTGTTCCCCAACCAAAACCAGAATTATAATACTGAAAGTCTTTTCCAAACTGTGATATGCTTTCTCCCAGAAGAGCATCCCTCCTGGGTGAGATTCTCAGGTCAAAATCTGTGGCATTAGTTGGGGAGATGGCACCTGTGACCCAAGCACTCAGTGGGCATCAATGACATAAGCTAGGAGAGGAGTCATCAGTGATCCAAGCACTCATTGGGCATCAGTGGCATAAGCCGGCCAAAGTGGTACCTGTGATCTAAGTACTCAGTGGGCATAGGCAACCTGAGCCACACAGTAAGACCTTATTTCAAAAGACTCAAAGGCGGGGATGGGAAGATCATTCAGTGGCTAAGAGGACTGGATGCTCATGCAGGGGACCTGGGTTCAGTCCCCAGCACCCACATGGTGGTTCACAACCATCTTTAGTTCCAGTTCTGAGGGATCTGCTACCCTCTGGTCTTTGAGGGCACCAGGCGTGCATGAGGGTGCACATATATGCATGCAGGAAAAACACTCATAAAATAGATTAAATAAATCATAAAAAGATACTACAATCATATAAAATTTAACAACTGATAATGTAATATCAGGATTAGAATTAGGCATATCTTATGAAAAGAATTCAGTTACTATTAGTTGAATGAAGATAGTTAAAATCATAGATATCAGAACAACACTGAACTGAATTATTCTATATCCTGACACTCAAACTTACGGGGTGTAGACATTTTTGTGAGGATGGGAGCCACAATCTCCTCTAGTTGTTGTTTCTGCTCAAAAAGCTCACTGATAGAAGCTTCTGGATGGGTTTCCAACCACTCGTTCTTCATACGGCACGCACTGAGGATAGTGTTCTAGGAAAGAAATGGTGAATTTACTTCCGCTTATGTATTGAAAAATCAAACTAGTATTCCTGGGATCAGCAGGGTCTTATTATATAGCCTTCCTCGGCCCGGTTCTCAGAGTGTAGCCAGTCTTGCCTAGAACTCAAGGCAATTCTCCTGTCTCAGCTTCCCAAATGTTGGAACACAGGCCGCCACTATGCCCAGCTTATTGAACACAATTTTAATGTATATCCAAACAGATTTTTTTCACTTTTTTCTCATTATGGAAGATTTGATACATGTAGTATATACATGTACATATATACAAAAGTGTATTATGTATGTCTTTTTTAATTTTATTGATTTTTATTGAGCTCTACATTTTTCTCTGCTCCCCTCCTTGCCTCTCCCTTCCCCTTTAACCCTCTCTCAAGGTCCCCATGCTCCCAATTTACTCAGGAGATCTTGCCTTTTTCTACTTCCCATGTAGATTAGATCTATGTATGTCTCTCTTAGGGTCCTCATTGTTGTCTAGGTTCTCTGTGATTGTGTATCATGTATGTCTTAAGCTTTGAAGCAAAATATAGAATTGAATATCAGAGGAGCACAGTTCTCCAACAAAAGAATAGAAAATTAACATCTCCCAGTTCCTCCTCACCTCTTACTGCCTGCCCCAGAGACAGAAGCACAAGCCATACTTCTCCCTTCGTAGACTGACTGTTAAAATAGGTATCACTGACAATATGCTTTGGGGGGTTAGCTTTCTAAAAACCTTTGCAAGTTTTAGTGGGTTTGTTTGTTTTTCCAAATCTTCACTCAATACAACTTTCTAATATACACCCATGTGGTCAGATGTGATATTTTATACATCGACCTCATTTACTTTGTATCATCTCTTCTCTTATCAGAAGCTTACTAAAGAAGGGAGAGGAGGGAAGAAAAAAGGGAAAGGAAGGAGTAGGAGGAAGGAGAAGGGAGCATTAAGGAGAACCGTCTACCTCCAGAACATCAGGACAAGTAATAATCACAACACAGTACCTTGTCTTCCTTGAGGAGTTTCCCTGGTCCCTTTTCTGGGTCAGTAATGATGAGAGAGGACTTTGTGATAAACTTTTTCAGAACCAGCCTTGCATCTGAAAGAACAGGACAGAAAAATGTAAAACAAGACCAAAAGCAAAGGGCAAGCCATCCTGATTGTGCAGCTCAGCACACAGCCAGAGCTCAATGAGGTTTGTGTAGAAGGTCCACTGTTGCTATCTTTGAGGAATTCAGAAAAACAGCACTCAAGGACACATCACTTCAGAGCACTCAGTGTGTCCCTAGAATTACGATAAGATTTTTGAAGGCCCAAAGAAATATAAAACATGACACTGGGTCCCAAATTATTATATTTGTTAACATGTTCATTCTGGAGAAAAGAGTAACAATAGAAAAATATTTCCAACAGACAGACTGTCACTTTCTTGAGCTTTCACACACACATACACAAACACACACACACACACACACACAAAAATAAATTTCCTCTTTTAAAAAAAATTCTTAAAATACTTTAACTTACTTTAATACCCATAGTCATCACACACACACACACACACACACACACACACACACACACACACACACACACACACACATCACAAGATCTGCTTAAAAGTATACTAGTCTGAGAGAATTAAGAGTCTGAAATAAATAAAAGGGCTTACCATATTCTTACAAAGAATTACTGAATGCTAGGAAGTGTAGATTAGTTCCAAATTACATTCGGCATGATAAAATAGTTTTCTGTGGCTGCTATATCAAGTACCCACAAATCAGGTGGATTAAGACAGTTCAAATTCATCCTCTCACAATTCCAGAGGTCGAATAACTGAGTCCAGTTCTACTGACCTGCAGGCTCTGAGCAGAGACAGTGATCCTTGCCTTTTTCAACTTCCACTGAACTGCCTGAATTCCTTGGCTTGTGGCCATTCCTCCATCTTCAAATACATCCTTCTCATCTCTGTTTCTATCATCAAGCTACCCTTCTCTTCTTTGTCAATCCTCCCTGTCCCTAGCCTATAAAGATACAAATTACATGTGGATCCAACCTGGATAATCTTCCTAATCAAGGACTCCAAGGATCTGCAACGTCTCTTTTGCTATATGATTCAACAGTCATATGTTTCAGGGATCTGAATCTAGATGTTTGGTAGCCATTATTCAGCCTTCTTTCTCATCCACTTACAATTCACATGCATCTCACAGGCAAAATACATTTACCCATCCCAATATCCCCAAAACTCAAACTCAAATTCTCATCTAAATAATCACAACTCAGAAATTTCAAACCTCAAACTCTCAAGCAAGTGCATAAGGTTTGGGTGAGACTCCATGTGATCCATCCTGGGCCAAAATTCCTCTCTATCCATGAACCTGGTGAGCCAGAAACAATTTATCTTCTTCCAAACTATAATGGTGGCACAAGCACAGAACACAGTCATAGACACTGCCACTCAAAATAATGTCAAAATATAGCATACAAATTCCACTTGGCTTCAGACCTGGAGATAACTCTCTATTCTGTAGGCCTGTTTCTTTACCCTCTGGACCCAAGGATCCACCCACTGAATCATCTCTCCCTTTTCACGAATTGTATCATGTCAGCTGACCTGGAAGATTCGAAGCTATAATTACAAAACTTAAAAGGCTGAGACTGAAAGATCTGTGATTTCAAAGCCACGCTGGATTACACAGAGTTCCAGGACAGCCTCCTAGTAAGACCCCAACTGAGGAGGAGGTGGAAGAAGAGGAGAAGAAATGACGGAAGGGAGGGAGGAAGAAAAAAGAAAGTGTGTGCTAGCAGTTGAATAGCTTTATTAATCTGTTCCTGCCTACAAAATTTTGGTAGACCAGTACCCTTCTTTTTATTTTAATTCTCTGTCCCTTTATTGAAAATGGTATTTCTATCAATGTAACCCTCTCAAAATCCTTGTGAGACTCCCTACATATCACAGAGATTCATCTAGTCAGAAAGAGGCTCCTCCTGATCGTTTGTAGATAATTTAATTTCCATCCTGACTTCTGCAGAGATGGCTGGGAGAATGTGTGATACATGCTCCCCAACAATTCAGTAGCAAAAAGATGTCCATCCATATTGTCTTTCCCTCCAAAGCTTATTTTCTTGACGGAGACTCTCTTAATATTTAGTACCTATGCTCTTAATAGACTTCTGTCACTGTAATAAAATGACTGGAATAAGAAACTTATAAAGAAGAAAGGTTTATTAGCTCAAGTTGCAGGTTTCCGTCTCTAGGTGGTTAGACCTGTTGCCTTTGGGCCTATGACATGGTAGCATCATCACAGGGAGTGTATGAGAACCAAGACCTTGTAGTCAAGAACAAACGCAAAGGACAGGAAGGGGCTGAGATCCCACCAGTCACTTCAAGAGCCCATCTCCAGTGACCAGACCGCCCACTAGGTCCCACATCTCAAAGTCTCCAGTGATATGCCTTTGGGCACAGGGGCTTTGAGGGAACACCTCAAACCATAGGAGCTTGTTCTGTGATCAGTGTGTCCCACACTGCCAAGCTCTGCTCCCCTTTTTCTTGACAGTTCTTCCAGTAATCTATGCCTTTCCTCCCACATTTTACATAGACAGCAAGAAAAAGACCAGCCACACCTTCAACCTTTTGCTTGGAAACCTCTTCAAGCTTTCCCTCTCAGAGTCTGTTTTCCATACAACAGCAGGGTCCAAAGCAGCTGATCTTCCTACTGCTCCATAGCAAGACTTCACTGTCTTTGGGGGTGTTTGCTTGTTTTCATGAGGTTTATTATTATGATTGCATGCCTATTACTAAGTACATTCCCTGGCAAAAATATTAGCAGATTGTCCATTTTCAAGAAACCTAGGATGATTAGCTGGGTACAACTTTTCACCCCAGTGCATTTTTTTAATGATGTCACTGAACTTACCCCTGAGTCACTATGACTGACGATGTAACAATGATCGTCACTGTGTATTTTGCTAGGTGTGCTGGGCTGCCTAGCAGGATTATTTGAAAGGCCTTGACAGAAGCACCGAATTAACTAGCATCTTCTGCTCTGTCTGATCAATTTTTTAGCTCAAGATTTTCTTCTCAGTTAAGACAAAAAGATGTCTAACCAAAGACGATCTGTGCTTTCTCCCCTGCTGTTCTTCTGTTTCTTCCGAGAGAGCGTCTGCATTTGTGATGGGACAATCTGGACGAAGGTCGGATGGGAGATTTTTCCAGAGGAAGTGCACTACCTGAAAGCTAAGGCTCCTCCATCCCACTGTCTGCCTTACCCTCTGGACAAATTCTGCTGCAACTTTGCTAACGTGGACCTAATCCAGAGTTCTTTACGCCTCACGTACATCTTAGTGCAAGCTCTCTTCTTAATCCTGTTTGTTTTATCTGTGCATTATCTATGGATGAAATGGATGAGACACCAAAGAAAGGTGAATTTGCGATGCAGATGGGAGGAGTCGTGGCATTCAAAGGGTGCATGCTCGGCGCAAGGTTACGCAGTTCTCTGAAGTTAACCTTCCCTGCTCCCCATTTGCCTGCCCCACCTCCATTATCTAGCGGTGTCCTGCACACACTTAAGAGTTCCACAGAAGTGTGTTTAATCAAAAGGTCCTTAAAATTATCTCCACCAGCTCCTTCTTTCAAGTTACCAAACACACCAAAACACCGAGATGCGGTAGGTAGGATTATAGGAAGTGGGGTTACCTGTCTGTCCTTCAGTAAGTCACGTATTCCTTCTCAGCCTCCTCATAAAATGATCTGAAATAAGGGGGTCTCTTAGAGAACCTGCGAGTCTATCAAAGCTCACTACAAAAGCTGGCATGAACTTCCCAATGGAATGGGCTGTAAACTGATTTCTAAATGTTAGAATTTAGTGGGAAACAGGGCTTCATTCCCAATTTTGCCAATAGATGGCACTATAATTCAAGACAATCAAAAACATTCCTCCTTGTCCTCAGAGTGATCTAAATATGTGTTTTCTTGTTTTTAAAATATTACTGTATTATGCAGTGATCTTTCTTAGTAAGGAAAAATACTTTTCTTCTATTTATTTGGTTCTGGGAATTAAACCCAGGGCCTCATACATCCTAGGAAGCTCTCTACAGCTCACTGAGTTTTGTCTCCAACTCCTAACAACAATCTTAAGGACGCATTTTATGTTCCAAGTACCAAGGAGTGATTTTACCCAGGTCAGCCTGCCAGGAACCACTCACTTAAAGAAAACTAGCTCCCCCTTGCCCTGAAGTTGTCAATTGTCCATAGTTCCTCATGTAGGGGTGAGGGCTTGTGAGCCCTTCCCCATGCCATGCTAGGATGTGCATTATCCTGCTCTTGTGAGGATCTTGTGCAGGCAGTCATGAGTGCTGTTAAGTTCACGAGTGCAAAATTCCTGCAATGGTCAGAAGATACTGTTTGGCTCTCATCCTCTTTGGCCTCTGGCACTTTCAGGCTTTCTGCCTGCCCCCCATGATGCCTGATAGGAAGGGGTGTGATACAGATGTCACGTTTATGCCTGGGCACTCCACAGTCATTCTCTGCATTTTGACCAGTTCTAAGTTTCTGCATGAACTATCTGCACAAAGATTTCTCTGATGAAGTCGGAGAGTTGCACTGATCTAAGTGGAGAGAGATACAAGTTTAGACTGCAGTTTGATACTATGCCTACTTAGCAAAATAATATTAGTAGATTCACCAATGGAACCTGTGAGAGCCACTCCCATGGGTTCTTGGTCAGATATGCAGTACCAGGCCTGTGTTTCCTCCTGTTGAACAGGCAGGCCTTAAATCCAATCAGAAAGAACAGGTTACTCTAGTAGGTCCATGCCACATCTTGCCATGCCAGCCATTACTGCAGTTCACAGGGCTAACAGCTGGGTGGGGCAGCATGTCCAGCACCTTCCAATACTGTGTGGGCTAGCCAGCAGGGAGGAAGCCATCAGGTCAAAACTGACTCAACTTCTCCATGTCTTAAAGGAAAACATCCTAATTTCTCTGGGCGAAATGTTCTAACCCTAGAAAACACTAGCCAATATTTGCTGGTGGCGATGATACTCAATCTAGTCTTGTGTTGCATATAAAGAACAACATCTTTTCCGTCCTTCTAGAGCAACCTTCCTTCTTATGTAAATATGTGATATGTAGATCTTAGTAGTATTTAAGTTTGCTTATTCAGAATATCATTTCACTTTGAAATAAGACAAAAATAATTTGTTTTGCTCTTTCAGCTGAAAAAGCAAGCCTCTTTAGAGAAACATGGTAATGACCTAGAGAGCCCATCCATCTATGACATTGAACAAATCCTCTGCAGACTGCTGGCCACAACATCAATGATGACCAAGTTCCTGAAGCAGGTGTCCCAACATTCTACCCTTAAAAAAGTTAAGCAACAACGTAAATTAAAGAGGAAGAAGAGTAAAGGAGAGGAGCCAAAGGACTCTAAACCTAAGCACATGCAAATGTAGCCCAGACAAATACAGAAGAGTACAAAGGATTTATTTCCAGGAATATCTGAGGATGAAAAGGTTTCTTTGGGAGCTGGTGTAGTTTTTTGGGTTTTTTTTGCCATAACCTTTACTGAAAATTCAACTGCAAAAGAGTCCACACTTACTAATGTGGCTCCCATAATAAAATGAAAGCACCTTAACCTGACACCTACGGGTATAATCTGGTGGCAATTATAGCAGCAACATTTTTTTTCAGCCTGACGATTTTTTTTTTCATCATGACAGGTAGTTGCTATATGATTTACACTGCATCACTTAGTTTTCACAAGTCTCAAAGGGAAGGATCCATCACTGGACCCTCCTTCCAGAAAAGAGAACTTGGGTACAAAGAATTGGAATACTCTGCTCACACTCACATAGGATTCACACCCAAGCATCCTCTGGGGACCAAATGCTTACCCCTTCCACCTGCACTCTAGACTACCTATGGAAGCTATAAGGCATAGGCTCCAGTAAGGCAATCTTGTTATGTTCATTACCAGATCTAAAATTTGACTTATGCTCTTAGCTCTGCTACTATGTATTCAAATCCCATTCATCTGGGCAAGGTCAAATTGAACTCAAACAAGTTGGCTTCCTGTTCTATCTCAGGGCTTGGACTGCCTTTCCTGCCAATTTTTATCTTTAACCTTTCTCTTTATGTTCACATCTTTCCGATACTTTTATATAATTGCCAGATGCTTTCTAGATGATTGTCCAGATGGCAAAAACAACCAGTCGTGCCTACAACAATATTAGCATATTCAGTAGTGGGCATTTCATCAAAGCTCACTAAGCTCATGCATGCAGATGGCCGTACAAAATGACTTGAAGTCTATGAGCGCACAGCAAGTTACACAAGTATGTCTTCCTAAAGGTTTATCAAGCTGTAGTTTACAGATCTGGAGAATAATAGAGCAAACTGTGAGCAAAATTCAAGGTAGCACATAGTTTTTTGGACTCTGTTGAAATAGAAAATGCATAAAAGACATGAAAAATTTTAAGTGCACATCTCAATGAACTTCCATAAACAAAATACCCATATATCCAGGAGTCAAATTGAGAAAATAACAGGTCTTAGAAGTCCCCCCCCCACGCAATGGGGTAATTGGGATTTGGGTTACTGACACCATAAGTTAACTTTTCCTAGGAAAATATTTTTTAATTTTCAATAGCAATTTTTTCTCAGGGGGGGTCAAATATATTACTGAAATATGCTAATATTTAAACATTTAGGTAATAGTGTACTTTGCTTAGGTCTTTCAGAAAACAACCTAGAACATATACTGCTTGCATCGTCCCATGGAAATCTATTACTTAAATCATTAGAAGTTGGTAAATCAACAAGATACACACAGACACACAATTCTCTCAGAGAACAACCTTGAACATATATTGCATGTATAATTTATTGCTTAAATTGTCAGAAGTTGGTAAACCAACAAGACACACACGGGGGGGGGTGTTAGGAGCAAAGTAAAAGAGAAAAGAAAAATGAAGGCAATCTTCATAGATTGATAATAGAAAATACAGTATCTAGTTGGAAGGTAGAAATGTCAATCATCTCATACTATCGCCTCAAACATCTTAACATCACATGTGCTCCTTACCTGCCCAGTCCAGAAAATGAACACACTCAGTCTGAGAATAGCGAGCAGCAACATCTCGAGCTTTCTCTCCCCGGAAGTTCAAAGCCTCTATATCGACGTCCAGCTCCACCAGGGCCTTCAAAGTTTCCAGGCGGCCCCAGGCGGCAGCGCAGTGTAAGAGAGTGTACCCTATCAGAGTAGAGATGGTCAGATCAATCAGATTTAGGAGAGCTTGGCAGTTTTTAACTTTATAATGGTAGAAAAGGCATTCACATCCTGTAGGGAGCACACTTGAAGACTTGTTTAGCCTTTTCCAAGGCTCATAACATGTGTTCCAATATTCTGATATACTGATGCTGGACGGTAACAGTGAGCAGCAGCTCCCCGGCAACCATGCAATCACATGAATAAACAGATCCCAAGCATGTTCTCTGGTATACAGTGTTGCTATACTATGATAACCAGGCTAGCTAAGTTTCTGCTTACAGTACTTTATAATAGGTCCATTGGGTCATGATTTCATCACAAGTCAGGGTACATCTGTATGTTTGTTATTCCAGACTATTTTATGTAGTGGATCTTAGACATAGCCAAATACTGAACAGTTACTATGAACAAGGCACTAAGTGTTCTACATAGTAAATTCATTGAATTTTTAGAGACCCTATAGCATCACAATTATTATTATCCTCATCTTACAGACAAGGAAACTAAAATTCAGAGATGCTCAGAAACTTGCCTCAAGGAATGCAGCCAGGAAAATGATGGATGCAAGATACCAACATGGGCAGTCTGACTCCTGAGCTCCTCCACATCTGCTAAGGAAGAGAGCAATCTCCCTATCAGTCACCCACTTCAGAACCGCCAGCCTATTCGATTTTAAGGAACTTTCATCAGACTCTAATTACCCTCGCTTTACTCTTAATCATTATCACTGTGTATGCTTTGGTTTGCAAATTAATCTTTTGAATTAAATCTGACAGTGTGATTTGCCAATTAGAAAGCAATTTCCTGGACTTACTGAGGTGTGCAGTAAAGGTGGAAACACAGGGTGCACCTTCAAGAGTTTTTCCCACTGATTTGTTTAAAAACAAGGATCACTGTTCTATTGTCCTGAAAGGCCCCAGTTAAGTCGGGCAGCCAGGGCTAGGAACACAGCTTCCCTAATATGCACAAGGTCCTGGGTTCTAGAAAGCAATTAAAAATTATCTAAATTCAGGTTCCAACATCAAAGCCTCTAGCAGCCCTCACTAAAAGATCTTGGGAGTCAGAGACTCACAGTTGCCTTTCACAAGTCCCATGCCTTGCACAGCCAGAAAGTCCTTCACACAGGAAACATGCTCACTGGTGGGTGACCTGGGGCTCTCATTTGGCCCATATCCAGCGACTACCTGGCCAACACTTGTCTTAAGAACCCAACCCTTTTGTTCTTGAAGCATCCAGGAATGTTCTGGCTTTAGGCAGCCTCTGGTTTGTCAGAAGTTGCGAACACTAGACCATTACCAGGGAAAGGAAAATGCTTTTACTTATAGACCCTGCTAAGAGAAAGTGTGAGTCAGCTCTGTTCACAGGTCACTCATTGGAGAAAATGTGCCAACTGATGACATGTATAAGGGAATAGATTGTAACTTTAAGTTTGTAACAAATTCCAGAATGACTCATTTAGAGAAACACACACACACACACATACATACACACACACACACTCTTGAATTCAGGTGTGGTGTGCACACACACACACACACATGTACACACACTGCTGGTAGAGGAGGTGTTATTAAATTCTTATCTCTGGCCACAGGCCTGAGTCATTTGGATGTAGTGTAGACCTGGTACCCAGGATGGCTGAGCCATGCTTCTGATATGACAAATTTCAAAAGAGAAGTTGAATCAATATAAATTGTAACAGTTCACTACACTTACCCCTAAGAATAGACTTATGACTCCCTTAAATAGCCAAAGAGAGGCAAAAAGAGCTGAGCAAGGATTAGTGTGTTGAAGCTCTTATGAAAGGACTTTGTATGGCCTTAATCACTTCAGTAGCCCTATGAAGAAGGTATTAGCCTCATTATAGTATATAATGGAAAGTAAAGGCCAGCGAGTCTGCACTTTCCCAAGGCCACACTGGTAGTACACTGTTGAAGTAAGATTAAAACCAGGGTATGTGTTCATATAGCCTTTACAAAGAAAAGAAAGAAACAGCCATGTGCTAATATCTGGATGAGCTAGGAAAACAGAAGATACAAAACCGGAAACCTCTTGGTTCCCTATTCAGCACAGTGCCAGAACCCTGGGTCTACCTGAGACCAACTTATAAACCATCATAACCAGAACAATGAGATGTTAATGGACAGTCCAAAGTGACCTGATCTATATAGCGAATTTCAGAAGAGCCAAAACTACATAGTGAGACC
Source organism: Ondatra zibethicus (assembly GCA_004026605.1). NCBI lineage: Eukaryota > Metazoa > Chordata > Mammalia > Rodentia > Cricetidae > Ondatra > Ondatra zibethicus. The sequence continues at coordinate 260,242 of PVIU01000283.1, read as the reverse complement.
TTGTCTCAAAAACAAACAAACAAAACAACAACTGGATGTGGTGGCACATGCCTTTAATCTCAGCACTCAGGAGGCAGAGATAGATGGATCTCTGTGAGCTCGAATCCAGGCTGGTCTGCATAGTAAGTTCTAGGACAGCCAGAGCTCATAGCTATATAGTAAGAACTTAGAGAGACTCCAAAGTGAATTACATTCAGCTCGCCCAAAATTGGAACTCTTGGGCATCCCCCAATTTTTTAACATCACAATAAGCAAAATATTTAAGAACTCTAAGAGCCAGAGCCTGACTGGAGCATTGTCTCATGTCTTTATTCTTGACGATCTTAATCCACTATAAAATTAATACAGAATCTCTCACAAAGTGGAGGTGTGAGGAGTCCAAAGTCAGAGTATTGGTGTGGAATTTGCCGAGGCCACACACGGTGGGAAGCAGAGAGATGCTCTCCAAGCCCTTCGTCCACTGTCCATCTGTGGGAGATTCTCACAAGGACTCAACTTCCCAGCGCTCCCACATTGGCATCCATTTCCAACACATGACTTTTGTAGGGGACATACTCAGACCACAGACTACGAGATACTACCCTTATCATTCCTGCCTTCAGTCTGAAGGTGGAAATCTTTCATTAGCTGAATGGTCTAGGGTCCCTGATTCATTCAGAGAAAGACACTCTCTATAGATAAGGCACTGCAAGTATGACCAAGAAGCCAGTCCACATGGGAGATAATCTGGATCTCAAAAAAACTAAAATCTGGATCTTCTCAAAGCTGAAATATTAAAGGAGTCATCTACTCATTAAATTCACTGTGACAACTAAAAAGTAGGTATGAAGGGGGCTGTATATTTTAATACAAATAGTTTAAAATAAAACTTTTAAACAAGCTTTTTACCAAGGAATATTCAATGTTTTTAATCCTTTGCTGGTCATTTTGTGAAAAAACAAAACAAAATTAAAACCCACTTTGTAGTACATTAACAGCATCACCATTCCAAGAGAAGAAAATCTAACATTATTTTGGTCCCAGCAACATGGCTCAGTGATCAAAAGTGCTTGCCACTTGACTCAGTCTGACAACCTGAGTTTAATCCACAGAATTCATATAGTAGAACAGATGCCTAGAAATTGTCCTCTGACCTCCATATGTGCACCATAGTGCGTGCATGCATGTGTGTGTGTGCGCACACACACACACACACAAAATATAAAATAAATTTTTAAAGTAGGATTCCAGAAAACATTCAGATAAGAATTGGATGTTTTACCCAATGTGCTGGTTCACGTTTTTCTAATCCCTGCACTTGAGAGAAGCATATGGATCTCTGTGAGTCTGGACCAGTTCTGTCTACATATCAAGGTCCAGGCCAGGACTACATAGTGAGATCTTGATAAAGGAAAGAAAGAAAGAGAGAGAGAGAAAGAGAGAAAGAAAGAAGACACAAAGAAAAAGAAAGAAAGGAAGGATGAAATAAAGGAATAAAATAAAGAAAAAAGGAAGGAAGTGAAAATAGAATTAGACCTTCCTAAACCTCTCCTCTTACACTGGTAATGAGTTTTAGATTCCAAAAAGGAGGATACAGATGGAGGATTGGAAACCACACAGAAAGAAAGAGGAGGATTCTAAGAATGGAAAAACAGAGGCGCATAAGAAGTTGCGGCCTAGCTTTCTTTCCGCTGCTGTGGTAAACACCATGGCCAAGAGCCACTTGCTGAGGAACTGGTTTATTTCATCTTACAGCCTATAGTTCATAGTTCATTATGAAGAAAGTCAAGGCAGGAACCTAGAGGAAGGAACTAAAGCAGAGACCTCAAGGAGTGCTGCCTACCGGTTTGGTCTCCATGGCTTGCCCTTTTATACAACCCAGGACCACCATCCAGGTGTGAGCAACACCTACAGCGAGCTCCCACATAATTACCAAGAAAAACGCCTTGCTGTCTTGCTGACACACCAATCTGATGGAGGTACTTTCTCAATTGAAGTTCCTCCTTCCCAGATGATCCTAGCTTGTATTGAGCTCATGAAACACTAACTAGCACAGGAGGTCACAGTGAGCCAAAAGGTCAGACAAGCAGGAAGAGCAGTCTCCTCCTCTGTGCAGGCTTTGTTCTGGAACCTCACAACTGCCAGGACATTCAAACCTCATCCTGATCCCGACACAGCACTGGGGAATGACGTTGTTCTCCGCTATAAGTAAGGAACTGAAACACAAAAGGCTGCTTCTGGTTATAGAATGTGCCGAAGATAAGTTCAACTTGAAGAACTGAAATAATGAAAGGCAAGAACAGAGAAAGCAACCATTTCTACAACTAAAAAGGCAATGGCTAACATAAAAAATAAAATGAAGTGGAGGCTGGAGAGCTGGTTCATTGGCTAAGAGCTAGTACAGCTCTTGCAGAGGACCCTCATTTAGTTTCCAGGACCCAGGGCAGGAAGCTCACAACTGCTTGCCATTCCAACTCCGGAGGATCTGATACCCTCTTCTGGCCTGCACAGGCAACTGCACTCATGTGCACATACCTACACACAGACAGACATAGACAAAGACACACACACACAGAGAGAGTCACTGAAAAATAAAAATAAACCTTTCTAAAAGGAGAAAATATAAAACTTAGCAATAGGATAGGCTACCTTAGTTAGGGTCACTGCCTCTGTGATGAAACACCATGACCAGAGCAACTTGGGTAGGAAAAAGTTTACTTGGCTTACATTTTCATATCATTGTTCATTATTGAAGGAATTCAGAACAAGAACTCAAACAGGACAGGAACTTAAAGGCAGGAGCTGATGCAGAGGCCATGGAGGAGTGCTGCTTACTAGCTTGTTCCTAATGGCTTTCTCAGCCTGCTTTCTTACAGAACCCAGAACCACCAACCTGGGATGGTGCCACCCATGAATAAGAAAATGCCTTACAGGCTTGCCTACAGCCTGGTCTTTTGGAGGCATTTTATTTTCTTTTCTTTTTTTCTTTTCTTTTCTTTTCTTTTTTTTTTTTTTTGAGACAGGGTTTTTCTGTGGCTTTGGAGCCTGTCCCTGGAACTAGCTCTTATAGACCAGGCTGGCCTTGAACTGCCTGCCTCTGCCTCCCGAGTGCTGGGATTAAAGGCGTGCGCCACCACCGCCCAGCTTGAGGCATTTTCTTAATTGAGGTTTCCTCCTCTCAGATGACTTTAGCTCATATCAAGTTGATATAAAGCTATCCAGCACATGGATGCACAAAGAAAAAAAAATGAACCTCAAAACTATACAAATCTTCAAAGACAATATAACAGAAAAGAACAAAGGATATGCAAAAAACAGAAAATAACTAACAAAATGACAAGAATAGATTGTTACATACTGATAATAACCTTTAATGCAAGTAACTTGTAGTCCCTAACTAAAAGATGTGAATAAAAAGACAAGGAAAGAAGAAGCAATACCCATCTATATGCTTTCTGCAACAAACTCACCCTACTGATAATAAAACATAGAGACTAGATGATAAATTAAAAGATGGAAAAGAGATTATTTCCTGCAATTAGAAAATAATACCAAGCAAAATTAGTAATATTTAAATCAGATAAAAACCAGTTTTTTAGCAGTCAACTTTAAATTATCATAATAATTATGAAAGGATTAATTTATAAAGAAAATAAGGCTTATTTGGGCTCAATTCTGGAGGCTCTTCTAATGTGCAGTGAGGGGGCTGGTAAGATGGTTCAGCAGATAAAGGGGCTTGTTACCCAATCCTGACGACCTGAGTTCAATCCCTAGAACCCACATAAAGGTAAAAGGAGAGAACCAACTCTGCAATGCTGGGCTGAATCTAATAGGTGCATTGTGGCCTTGGGCATACTGAAAGTGCACACTACCAACTGAGCCACTGACAATACCCTGACTGCTTAATCTTTTACTGTAGGGAACTACACAAGTTTTTTTTTTTAACGTTATAACCAATCTTTCATTCATGGCATAAACACAACTGGCCAATAAGTTTGGGATTGATAAAAAAAAATTAATTTAACTGTTTGTTTTCACCACAAAATTAAAAATGTTTTAAAATAATTATATAAAGTATAAAGCAGGCACATCAAACTTATCTAGTCACAAAGACTGTGAGACACATTCTCGGGTGGTCACAAGTGATACTGATGAAAGATGAAATACCTCTGGCGGTTTTTTCATTCAGATTCACCCCATACTTTGCCAAGGCTCTAATTACATCACTTTTCCCAGCCATGCAAGCTGCATACAGCAGGTTTCTCCCAACAATGTCTTCTTCCAGAAGAAGTTGTACAGCGTGCTCATGGTGAGGGTGTTCAGGATCCTCGAAAATCTTCTGCAAACCTTCTACATCCCCCTTGAGAGCCGGCTGCAAAAGAGGGTTCTCTGAGCCTGTTTCATCTGCTTCTTGGAATTCTTCATAGTCTTGATGGGAGGAAAATACTGACTTTTCTGAACCCTCTGATCCTAGAGTTCCTTCTGGCTCCATTCACTCCAGCAATACCTAGCACTGGGCGGGGAGGGCGGGGGGGGCGGGAGGAAGGCAATTCAAAAATATCAGTGTTTATATATTTACTTTTTTTATTTACTGAGAAAGAGTTTCACTATGCAGTTCTGGCTGACCTGAACCTGTTCTGTAAGCCAGCTGGTTTTGAATACACCAGATCCACCTACTTTGCTTCCCAAGTGCTGAGATTAAAGGCTACTTATTTATCTTTAATCAGTTCACTGACAATATAAATGTAACAAAAATATGTACTTGAAAATAATTATGATCATAAAATAAGCTGCTTTAGCCATTTAATCAATAAAATCTACAATGAGTAAACATGTGGCCTCAGTATATGACAAAATACTAACTATATAATATAAATAGTAAATTCAATAGGAACAGATCAAAATGAACTAAATTCATTAGGAAAAAATCAAAAGAGAATTGTTAAATAAATTTATCTGCCTAAGAATGATCCTTGTTAGGGAGAATTAAGAAATATAGTTGGATCATTAGAGCCAAATTATTAAGACTTAAAAAAATTAGGCACTAGCTTTTAAACAGAATCTATTCAAACAGAATTTATTAACTTATTATGTATTGAAAACTTATCAATGTTATTTAAATGTTTATATAAATTAAAAACACATTTGTTTTGTTTTGTTTTGAGATTGAGTCTTTCCATGTAGCCCTGGATGGCCTGAAACTTGCTCTGTAGACCAGACTGGCCTGGAATTTGCAGTGATCCTCCTGCCTCTACATCTTTGGTGCTGGAATTACAGGTGTGGGCTACTATGCCCAGTTTAAAACAAACAAGTTTATCTTCTTTCCTCAACAATCTCCTGTACACACAGGAGAAAATATGACATGAACAAAATCTGTTACAAAAAGTAACAAACAGTAAGTGCCATAACATGAAATTCTATGGGACTCTAGAGAGGACAAAATTAATTCCGGTCAATTAAGGAAATCTTAACAGGGCTCACTCTGATGGAATGTATATCAAACTGGAAATGACTCAGGGAAGAGTACCATGGTCCCCCATACACAACAAATGTTATGCCCTCACACCAAATGTTATGACATCACATCAAATATTATGACATCACTATGTACTCAGAACAGCAAAATCCTTAAGGGGGAACATTGTGCCCAGGAACAGGAGAGATGACTCAGCAGGCAAGAGCGCTTACTGCTATTGCAGAGGCCCCAGGTTTGGTTCCCAGCACCCACATGGCAGCTCACAAGCACTTCTAACTCTAGATCCAGGTCTGCTCTGGGCTCCTGCATATACCTGGCATATATAAACTTATGCAGGCTCACATACACACATCTGAATAAAAATAACTTTATTTTTTTAAATAAAAAACTAAAGATAACAGTTGAATAGGACGAGTTACAGCAGTATACCATGTGACCAGATCATGTGACCAGATTCTTCTGCTGTGGCTCACAGTACCCTGCTCCAGATGTCCATGCCTTGTGAATTCCATCACTTTTCGGCATGAGCTGCACATAGCTTCTAATGAAGGGACACAGTGGCAAGGTGTGATGGATCCCAATAGACTGTGGCTCATATTTTCTTCCTGGCTCTCTTTACACAGTGGAGGGAGCCACCTTTCAAGAGACTGAGGGCAAACTCTGGCAACAGCTGGCAAGAAGAGAGGCCCCTTAGCCAAGAAGCCTATAAAGAGTTTAATTCTGACAAAAACATTTAATGCGCTTGAAAGCAGCCCTGTCTTAGGTGAACTTTACGTGGCCTGCAGCCTCCTGCGAGACACTGAAGTAGGGGATCTAGTTAAACTGTACCCAGATTCCTGACACACAGAGACTGTGAGATAGCCTGTGTGCTATTTTAAACACACCAAGCTAGGCTAATTTGTTCCTTAGTGTTAAATAACTAAGACTATAACAACATGCATAACTCAACACTATTTTGTTGAGAAAGCAAATTCAATGGCACGTATAGACCAGGGAGTATCTTTGCTAAGTCAAAAGCAATTAAAGGTAAATTAACTTTTTAAACATGCAAGCAGATGCAATTAACACTCAGTGATGGTTTGAAAGAGAGTGCCCCCATCCCACTCCTGCCACAGGCTCATATATTTGAATATTTGGTGCTGTTTGGGAAGGACAAACTTAGTGTTTGGGAAGGATACACCTACTTAGTAGTGTGACCTTGTTGGAGGAGGTATGTCACTGAGGCTGTGAGATTTCAAAAGCCTATGACATTCCCTATTGGCTCTCTTGGTTTCACATTAGTTTCTCAAAATGTGAGCTCTCAGCTATTGCTCCAATGGCATGCCTACCTGCCTGCTGCAACACGTAGTAGTCATGAACTGTAACCCTCTGAGACTGTAAGCCCCACATAAGAGCTTTCTTTTATAAGTTTCCTTGGTCATCACAGCCATAGAAAAGTAAGAAACAACACGTTTTAAAACAAGAGAGGGCCGGCATGGTGGACTATTCCTGTAGTCCCAAGGACTTGAGAGGGTGGGCATGCAGATTGCAAATACAAGGCTAATCTTGGTTAGACAAAAAGACTTTTATTTTTGCAAATATTTATTTGCAAAACAGATAAAGACCCATAGGCCATAGTTTTCTGATCCTATTCTTAAGACAAAACAAATATATTTTCTTTACTCACATGTATACTAATATATTACACAAGCTTCATAAACTATACAGACATAGAGAGGAGAGAGGGAAGTGGGCCTATAATGGCAGAATGTCACTGTTTTAATCTTCGGAGAGGAAAAAGAAGAGGAGGGGAAGAGAAGAGGGGAAGTGGAAGGAAAGAAAAACAAAGCCAGATTGATCACAAGGTTCAAGATGTTTACCAAAAGGTTCTGAGCAATAAAGAACGAGCAAGAATGTGTTACTGAGAAGAACCCAAGAAAAAGTATCAGAGCAAAGCCCACAAAGCCTTTTCATAAATAAACAAATTGAGTGGGGCCATAGTGGTGCACACCTTTAATCCCAGCACTTGTGAGGCATAGGCAGGTGGATCTTTGTGAGTTTGAAGACAGCCTGGTATACAAAGTGAGTTCCAGGACATCTACGGCTGTCTCAAAAAACCAAATTAAAAGAAAAAAAAAGAAATCAACCAGCTTGGTGAAAACCACTGAAAATAAGCACGCGGCACATGCACAGAGACAGGCAAAGATTACGGCGAGAAGTCTGAATGAACTTGATTCTGTAGGCAATTGGCAGGTGACTGCTGAAGGAGCCAGCGCTGGGAACTAAGTGTATTTCAATAACATTGATCTGACAAGCCTTAGTATGCATTAGACAAAGCAGAGTGGAGAGGCAAAAAAGAATGGCCAATTATACCATTACTGCAAAAGTTCAAACTAATGAATGTAGCATGAATTCTAATTGGTGCTACTAATAAAACCCAGAGTCAGATATAGGGGTTAATGCTGACAATCAGAGAAGCAGAGCGACCTGCACTAGAGAGTTCTTTTACCTCTACCAATGCTCAGACCGGAGGGGCGATCCTGTCCTCAGACTGCATCTCCTGACTGCATCTGCCTCCACCAAACCTCAGACTATCTTGAGCTCCTGTTTCCTCCTGCCTTATATTCCTCTCTCCGCCCAGCCATATTACTCCTATCTTCACTTCCCTAGTGCTCGGATTAAAGGTGTGTACCACCACTTCCTGGCCTCTAGTAGCTTAGCTCAGCACTCTGATCTTCAGGCAAGCTTTATTTGTTAAAACACAAACACAATATCACTAGTTAGGCAGCTCTAACTAGTCCCTCATCTAAGTCAGGGCCCACTGAGTTTCTTCCAGTTCAAGGTTCCCTCCAATCATGGTACTTATGGATACGGGCAAGAAACAAGAAAAGTAAACGAGGCCATTTTAGAAATAAGCATGATGAAGAATTAGGAAACAACAGGGAAGGAAAGAGGAGGGAGCAGACTTAAAACAGGAGGGATAAGGAGAGGAGACTGACACAGGGTTGCAGAGGGTACCAGTACCTTCCAAAGCAGGGGTCACGGGTCAGATGGCACATTATTAGGCTTGTGTGGTTGACTGTGTACCACGTGGTTACTCCCTTTGTTGCGGGGGACTAATCACAGGCGTCACACAGATAAATGGGTATGGCTGTGGCTAAAATATTTGCAAAATGGATATCGGCCCACATGGCATAGTTTCCAGATCTCATTCTTGAGACAAAACAAATTATGTTTTCTATGCCCACTACATACTAATATGAAACACAAGCTAAGTCATAGGGAAGGGAGAGGAGACTGAGCCTATGAAGTCAGAATGTCACTAATTTATTTCATCTTCACTTAACTGAATTTTCTAGAACGAGGATATAACCTTCTCTGACTTGCTAAATTGTTATGAAAGATCTAAAAACTTCTCGACTACACAGTGGGAACATTTAGAGGCTGCAAAGTACCAAAAATAGAAAATTACACAAGTGTGGTTGACAACCCACAGTCTAATCAGCAACGGCAGAGACAAAGGACATAAGGGCTGTAGGCTGAGCTTACTCTAACTGTAAAGAGGACATACTGCAACAACAGATTGGGAGAAGGTCCCAGACAGACTTTCTTAGAGGGGGTGATACTTCAGTAACAGGGTGGAAAGGCTTAATGGTGATGAGACTGGAATCCTACAAACAAAGGGCAGGGAGGCAGATGAGGCTGCCTACAGTTATAGTGGAGTCGACCCCGAAGGCTCTTCTAGCCAACTGAATTATTTCTTCAAAAAATAAAATAATAATAATAATAATAATAATAATAATAATAAGAAGAAGAAGAAGAAGAAGAAGAAGAAGAAGAGGAAGAAGAAGAAGAAGAAGAAGAAGAAGAAGAAGAAGAAGAAGAAGAAGAAGAAGAAGAAGAAGAAGAAGAAGAAGAAGAAGAAGAAGAAGAAGAAGAAGAAGAAACAAATAAATGTCTCTTAAGGATTTCTAATCCCAGCTCACAGAGGAGCTGGGTCATCGCCCAACGAAGTCAGCTCTGAATACCTAGAAATTCAACCAAGAGGGAATGCCTGAGGAACCACAGACAGACTGCCAGCCTTGGGCTATAACCAGGTCACGTGGAAAGAGAACAGTGATTCCCTGAGTTCTCCCTTCCGCCCTTCTGCGCTGCCCTTCTGCAGCTGCGGGATGCGCAAGCCCTTGGGAGACACAGGCTGAGGACGCCTTGGTTGACGCCCACACCGGCAGTCCCTACCACAGCAGCACGTAGGGATGATGCGGATCTATCTTGCCCCATCGCCCCCCATCACTCACCCAGGACCTCAGCACCAGGACTCCTACTCACCTCTCCCAAGGCCCAGGCTTCCGCGGTTACCATGGCGACGGCGCACTTCACGCAGTCGCGCTGCAGAGCCTAGGTTCCAGCTGTGCGAGAAGGTCAGGGATGCAAAGGCATAGGACGCTGGAGTGGAGAAGCTTAGAGGAATTCTCCCTGAGTAACAAAAATCTGCGTTCCGTGGTGGCGTGCAGGTGTTTTATTTTGTAAAAATATTCTGTAATCGGTCTGTTTTGAACAATTTTTAAACTGTAATAAAAAAATTAAGTATGTTTGTTGATGGCTCGTTTGGGTCTCTTTTGCCTTTAAATGGAGTTCTTTTTTAAAATACGAAGATGAATCCTATTTTAAAAATGCAACTAAATACCTTGCTTAATTTCCGAGTTATTTGGGGAATTTATATAGTTAAAGTTAGTGTTACCTTGACTGTCTCCTGACAACTCACAAATAAATGTCAACTGGGTATAAGCAGAAGGAACTTGGAAGTTAGATGTGTTAGATTCTTTCTTATTCAAAAACTTAAAATTCAAAACAGCCCTGGAGGTGGGGATGGCCAGGGGGAAACTGGAGAAAAACCTGTGGAAAAGTTGCCACCTTACTTGTTAAGCAGTACATGTGTTCACGTGATTTGGCAGAGAGAAAACCAGGAAGTCTTTGTTCTGAAGTCAGGTGTGAAGGGAAACATCGTTTCTGTATCTACAATGAAATCGTTAAAGAGGAGGTGATAGTGCAGAAGGGCTCGGCATTTGAGCTGAAGATGGATACTTCTTAAAACCAATGTTTGAAGGCTGAAAAAATGTCTTAGTGGTTGGTTGAGAGCACATACTCTCACAGTTCAGTTCCGGCATCCACACCAGGCAACTTACAACACCATGGAACTCCAGCTTTAGGGAGCTGACACTCCTCTGACCTCTTTAGGCAAATACGCATATACACAAGGATAGATAGATAGATAGATAGATAGATAGATAGATAGATAGATAGATAGATAGATAGATAGATAGATAGATGATAGATAGATAGATATAGATGATAGATGATGTGGTACACACCTTTAATCCTAGCACTCAGGAGACAGAGGCAGACAGATCTCTGTGATTTTGAGGTCAGCCTGGCCTACAGAATAAGTTCCAGGACATCCAGGGCTGTTACACAGAGAAACTCTGGCTCAAAAAACCATACATACAAACATAACATTATGCTCAATGAAGTTAATGTATTTTTTTATCTTCTTGTTTTTACATCCCAACCGAAGCTTCCCTTCCCTCCCCTCTTCCTAGTGCTTCCCACTTTCACACATACACACACACCATCCACTCCTCCTCCACTGTTTCTCTTCAGACATAGGCAGGTATCCCATAGATATCATGGTATATCAAGCTGCAATGAGACCAGGCACCCCCTCCTCCACCAATATTGGATGAGGCAATCCAGCAGGAGGAACAGGTCCCAAGAACAGGCAACAGAGTCTGAGATATCCCCTGCTCTCACTGCTAGGAGTCTCTCAAGAAGACCAAGCTACACAACTGTAATATATATACAGATGGCCTAGGTCAGTCCCATGCAGGCTCTCTGGTTGTTGGTTCAGTCTCTGTGAGCCCTTATGAGCCCAGGTTAGCTGATTCTGTGGGTTTTCTTGTGGTGTCCTTGACACCACTGGGTCCTGCAATCCTTCTTCCCTCCTCTTTTTCAGGATTCCCCAAGCTCCACCTAATGTTTGGCTGTGGGTCTCTGCATCTGTTTCCATAAGCTGCTGGGTGAAGCCTCTCTGATGACATCTGGGCTAGGCACCAATCTATGAGTATAGCAGAATATCTTTAGGAATCATTTCATTGACCTTTTTTTCTTTTATTTTATCTCTGTTATTCCTATTTGGTTCTATCTGGGGGTATCGCACCTCTGGATCCTGGCCCTCAGTGGGGAGCTCCCTCTCAGGTTATGGGTCTCCAACTGTGCCAGTTATCAGCTGGTCACTCCCACAATTTCTATGCAATCTTTACTCCAACTCATCTTGTAGGCAGGACAAACTGTAGATCGAAGGCTTTGTGTGTGGCTGGGTTGGTGTCCCAAATCCTCCACTGGAAGTCTTTGCCTGGTTGCAGGAGATGGCCAGTTCAGGTTCCATATCCCTTAATCACTGGGACCACCAGTTAGCTCCCAAATAACCACACAGAGACTTAATGTTAATTATAAATACTCAGTCAATAGCTTAGGCTTGTTACTAACTAGCTCTTACAACTTAAATTAACCCGTATTTCTTATCTAAGTTCTACCATGTGGATCATGGTTTGTTACCTCAATTTCTCCAGGTCCTGGTTCCTCTGCATTTGGCTCAAGACTCCTGAGACTCTGCCCTTCTTCTTCCCAGCATCCTCCTAGTCTGCAATCCTGCTAAATCTCTTCCTGCTCAGAAATAGACCAGTCAGGTCTTTATTAACCAGTGAGAATAATACATATTTACAGCATACAAAGATTGTTCCACAGCTTTTCCCCTTTTGTCTAGTGAATGCATGACTTAAGGCTCAAGCAAAATATCAACCACTATGGGGCTGAAGTTCTGTAATGTAAGAAAGAAGGAATCTTAATTTTTAAATGTTAAGATTTTTTTCAGTTCAACAAAGTTGTTTATTTTAGACTTTGACATTACAGACAGGAACACAAGCCAGTTGCTCTATGAGCTGCCAGCTTATTCCTGCAGTCACCACTCAATGGGTTTCTCTCTTGAAGTCCATTTCCTACAGAAGCTAGTGATGAGCAGTCAGATATACCTTAGTTATTAACACATCATTTTAATAATTTCTTCTTTTACTGTAGCCCTTTTCCAAGGAAGGTCTGTTTGTTTTTAATATCTGGATAGAAGATGATATAATATATAATTGTAGGCAACTCTATTTTTAATTAGTTTTAAGAGGCTACAAAGAATTTGCAAACAAGAATATTTCTCGAAAGCTTTAAATAGAATTAATTAGAAGTTAGAGTTTTTCAATGTTATTTCTTTCATTTTGTATTTTTTTACACATTTATTGGAGCAGGGGGCACCCTCCTGCTACAGCTTTTGTGTGAAAGTCACGGGATAGTTTGCAGAGCAGACTCTCCTTTCACCATGCGATCCCAAGGGTTAAACTCAGGTCTGCAGGCTCTGCAGCAAGTGCCTTTTTACCTGCTGAGTCACCTTGCTGGCCTGGTTCTGGTTCTTTGAAACAGGCTCTTGCTATGTAGTCCAGACTGTGCCTAGAACTCACTATTGTAACCTAGGCTGGCCTCAAAATGGCAGTAATCTTGCTTTTATCTGCTGGGATTGTAGATGGACAGTTGGTTTGAAATAAGTTTGTTTTTTGATTTTGTTTTTTCGAGGCAGGGTTACTCTGTATAGTCCTGACTGTCTTGGAACTCTCTCTGACCTCAGACTCATAGAGATCCACCTGTCTCTGCCTCCCTAGTGCTGGGATTAAAGATATACACCACCACCACCTGGCTAAATAGATTTTTTTCCAAGATTTATTTTTAACTATGTGTATTTGTGCTTGTCGAGTAGGGGTATGTGCATATAAGTGCAGATGCCATCAGAGGCAAGAAGACCTCCTGGAGTTGGAGTTACTGATAGTTGTGAGCAGCCTCACATAGGTGCTGGGAACAGAACTCAGATCCTCTGTAAGAAGAGTACAAGCTAGCAGTTTCTGCAACCCCAGTTTCTTAAGGATTGTTTTTAATGCTCTGAATGCTAGTACTATACAGCAGACCAGAAACTCAATAGATTTGAGAAACATAAGTTAACTGGATCCTGTTCTCTGAGCTCATGTCAGTAACAACTGAGTGGTGCATTTAGGCAGATAGGGTTAGAAATGGATTTGTAAAAGAGATTTGTGGCTCAAGCATGGTCCAGGCACAGCAGACTCACTCCCCTTGTTACAGCTCAGACTTAACATTACCCAAAGAGCTCGAGTGTGAAAAACTTGGTCCTCGGCTGGTGGAATCATTCATTTAAAAGTGACTGATATTAGGGCTTTGACCCTCAGAGGACTTGTAATTTGATGGCTTTAATGAGGGCTTGGAAATTAGGAAGTGGAGCATAGATGAAGTAGGTACTGGTGGGGGGGTACTCTGGACAGGTTTACGTTGTTCACAGCCCCTTCCTGTCGGCCCCTCTGCTTCTTGACTGCCATTAGATGCATGACCTCCTCCACCACACTGCTATCATAATCTGCTTTGCTCAGGACCAGATAGCTAGAACAAGACAGACATAGAAACCTTGAAAACCAGGAGCCAAAATTATCTTTTCTCCTTTCAGTTGCTCTTCTCCGGTATTTTGACGCAGTGATGAAGAATCTGAATCAAACAGCCACAATCCTCTCTATCCTCTAGCCACATTGGAAGGCTCCTCACCCCAGGCTCCAAAACAATGAGATGAATTGAGCGTGGAAGTGATTGTTTTCACAATATACCCCAAGAGTATTAATTGATCTTTCCTTTTCCTTATGTTATAGGGCACAGTCCCCATCCTATGGACATCCCACAGTTTGCTTAATCAGTGCCTTCTTGAGAAGCTTCTTGTTTGTTTGCCATTTTTGCTATCACTAAGAGTCCTACAGTGACTAGCCTCGTGCTTAACCCTTCATTCTCACTGTCTTCTCACATTTACTTTTTCTTTTCTTTCTGCAACTATTTCCTTGGGGTAGCAGAATTATGAGGTCAAAAATAGACACAAATGTAATTTTGTTAGAAGTTGCCAAATCTCTCTCCATAGAAATGTTACCATTTTTTCATAATCTCTCTCTCACACACACCCACACCCCCCCACACACACCCCCCCCACACACCAGCATAAATGAGCACTTCCCCTCAGTAATGTCAGCAAAGCAAATTGCCCAATTCCGATGCTTGCCTATTTGATAGGTGGCCCCAGTATACCTATAATTATTTAATTTATTAGAAACAAAACAGGCAACCAGTGAGCAAAGGAGGCCAGACAACCAAGTGAGAAACTGAGACCATTTCCAGATGAGTCAGGAGCCCAAGATCACACAGCTCAACACCCAGAAACAAACTGAACATTCACCACCGCTGCGCTTCTGTGGTTGTAGGAGGGTGCAGGCACCTGAGAATCCTCTAGGCTTAGCCATAGAATCTGGACACGTTGGCAGTAGAATATGTGCCCTAGCCACAAATTCAACTGAAGAAAATGTTGTTGGTCAATCTGATGCTAGCAAGTGAGAGACTATCACCCAGAAGATCTGTGTACACTTGATAGGAGATTCTTCTTGTTTGAGGGTCTGCTTTGAGAGTCACTAGGTATTCAAGTGTGATTCCTTCTATCTGGAGTTATCAGAGACACATGACATGAAAGATTTAGGTGTTCAGCCAATTAAGAACAAAGAAATGTGCTGTCTTGCTTCCTGCCTTCTTGGAGAACCTAGGAACAAGCCTGCTCTGTTCAGGTCTAGAATTCCAATAGACAAGATAAGAGAGGCTGACCGTGGCCAGGACAATAATATACTCTGGTCCCCTGACTTGGGAATAATCTAAGTTTAAAAAAATCAGACAAAAGCCTAATTTCCCTTAAAAATCACAGCATTTAAAAATTCTCCCAAAGTGAGCTGGGCGGTGCTGGCGCATGCCTTTAATCCCAGCACTCAGGGAGGGAGAGGCAGGAGGATCTGTGTGAGTTTGAGACCAGCCTGGTCTACAGAATGAGTTACCAAAGCTACAAAGAAACCCTGTCTTGAAAAACAAAAACAAAAACAAAAACTTTCACCCAAAGTGGAAAATTTAGGAATTGTGAATCTTTTGAAAGTGTAACCAAAGCAGTTCTGAAGAAGATACACAGCCTGGTCACGCAATGTGTATGCCACTTTAAACACACCCTAACAGGGTGTGCACAGGATCCCTAACTGCTGTCGTGCACAGGTGAGCACTTGCATATACAGTATATAAGACCTTTTGGTTCTTAACACTCTGCAAGCGCTTGATGCCAAGGGCTTCCTGGGCAGTTTGGACACTATCAATAGTGAAGCCATAATCAATGTGCTTCAGGCTCTTTGCTAACCCTCTGATTTGGCCTCTCTAATATAAATGAAAATCAGACATGAGCGCTATAAGCTAACAAGACCAATTCCCTGTAGAACTCAGTAGGAAGTCTAGTGGCTTTGTTTGCAAGCAGAGCTCAAAGCCACATGTTTTCTGGAGGTCCTGCACGGCAGTGTTTTCATCTGCTTTGGGGACAGGTTTTGAAAGTCTTCTCTTTTCCCCTCCCATCTGTTGGCCGAAATTTGACAAAGGATAACCTGGTTGTCCAGGAAGGCTGAGGATTCTGTTTTGATGCACTAAAAGGAAGCAAGGGCCTCTGCCACTATATATCTTCTTGAACTGGGAGATTCATGTTAGGATGATTTATACTGTAGACATAAAGCTGGTAGGACAGTCCTTTCTTACTTTTGAGTTTATGCCCATACATCTGACTTGGTCATTATACCAAGTCTCTAACTGCTTCCTACTTTATAATATATATTCATTTTATTACTCTTGTGCCTCTAAAGAATCCTGACTAATGCAGACTGCAGTGTCATTGGCATTTCCAGCCCTTGATTCTTGGACCCATGAATCCTGACTACAGGAGAAACAGTACCATATATTGGATGTTGAGTTGTCATATACCCAGCCTTCTAGAGAATACTACACCCCCACCCCACCCCACTCTTCAGGCTAGTGACATCTAGTTGTCATGTGACTGTTTTTAAAAGGCCATTCTATCAAGTCAGCTCTTCAGGGTGGTGGGTATGAGGTAAGAACATTCGATATGAGTGCACTGCTCCACTTCTTTGTGAAATGAGTTCCACGGGAAGAAGCGACTCCAGGAGGAATACTATGACAGAGGGTGAGGCACTCTTTATGGTTGCAGGTTTGGCAGCAGCATTGCATCCAGGAAAGGTAAATTCATACCCAGTAACTTAGATCTTCATGCTTGTACCATGAGCATTTTACCCATCTCCCTGCTATCCAATCCTTAAAAAAAAAAACATTTAGCTGTGGTCAATGAAGGGATTCTAGCCAGCTCGAGCATGGCAAACACGGCTCTGGCAGGCCTCACCCTTCTCTGATTCCCTCTGCCTTGCTAAACCATTTGCATTTCTAAAATCAGCCATCAAGGTCTATATCCTTATTTGGCCATTTCCTTCTCCTGGGGCTGACTACCAAGGTCTAGCTATCAAAGTATTGAAGTCCAGCCATCAAAAGCCCTCTTTGGATCACCTAATTAACATGCTTAATTAAAATTAAACACCTCATCCTAATACGGGTGAGGGTTCCCCTTTTACCTTTATAAACTATGTTTCTATAGGCCATGCCTGTCTCTCTCTATCCAGAAGCAGTCCTTTTGTCTCCCTCTCCCTTGTTCCCTTCCCCTCTTCCCTCATCATCTAACTCCTGTCTGTCTTATTCCCTGCCCTCTGGCTCTCTGGGGCAAATAAATTTCCTTTGTGCTGAGAACTTGGTCTTGGGATGTCCTGAGCTGATACCGATCTCTTCAGTCAAAGAGATATTTTTCCACTCAAGAAATGCATCCATATTTTCTTACCCTACTTGTATATTTCCATTATTTATATTCTAAACACATTTGACCTTTGTAGGGTATAATGACCCAACCTAGTCATGCCAATTTGAGGCCACTAAAGTTTCATTGTAACCTGTTGGGCAACAGTTTCCTGAGAGATTGGAACATTCCATCATATAGGGAAGCTCCTTAAGCAGGAAAGTAAACAACCCAAAAATAGCTTCAGGAAGTCCTTGAAACTGACCAGATTCACTAATCCCCTCCCTGCCTGAAGAAGGAAAAAAAAAGAAGAAAGCTGAGCTGCAAAGAAGACTCTTGCATGAGCCCAGCTGCCAAGATTCAGACAAGCTAAGTTACAAAGAAGACTCTCAGAGGAGAAAAGCTACAAAGAAATTCTTTCAAACCAGATCAGCTGCCTTGAAGAGATTTAGACCAACTGAGGCACCTGGAAAGGACCCCCTCCATCCTATTGGTCTGCCCACAGGCTCTGCAGTGTACTCCAGGTTCCCAGCTCTGTGAGCTGTCACCCATGCCGGGGTAGATCTTGGTGATGCAGCTGTCTTTGAGTCATTTCTGCTCCTGTAAGTAACCCTCTACTCCTATGCTGAAAGTAACTTCAATAAAACTCATTGGTTCACCAAGCTGGACTTTGGTGATACCCATACTATGGTCTGTAATGGGCTCCCTATTTAGAGTGAGTAGACATGTTTGTTGCATCACCCCGGGAATAGTTTTGTTACACAGCACAACCTCAGAACTTCCAATAGGACTTTGCTGGGGGGTTGAACCCAGGGCTCTATGCATGCAAGGTGAGCACTTTAAAAACTGAGTTATATCCTCAACCTCTAAAAATAACCCTCTACTCAGAACATTGTAAGGAGTAAAACATCAAATAGGTAAGAAAACTGAGGTTATGATAAAGGGTTTGCTTGAGATCATGAGGTTAGCACCAGGACCCAGGTCTTCTATTTCCCCATCATAGGGCTCTCTGTGTTGTTATGACAAAATATCTATGCCCAGGTGCTTTATAAAGAAAAGAAGTTTGCTGAGCTCATTCACATTTGGCTGGAGTGGCCAAACAACATTGCATCTCATGTTGGAAAAACACAGCCCACCCTCTTAATATATTTTAATACGTCACGATAGCAGAAAAGGAGATGACTAAGGTATCAATTGCTGGGGTCAAAGAATGCTGAAGGGTATCTTAAGTGCTGCTAACCATACTTCCCCTATCATTGAGACCAGATTTGGGTTCCCTGTTAGTTATTTTCTTAGCATCCTGTATGCCATTTTCAGTTATACCACTATTGTAACTAAACAATCATGTAATTTGTGGTTTAATGTTATAATGTCTGTCAGTTCCCGCCACAGCAGCAGCCTGCCTCTGTTGCCAAAGTAGTTACGTCATCATCACCTGTTGCCAGGTGCCCTTCCATCGTCAGCTGTGTGACATGTACACCCCTTAAAAGTGCCCGCCAGGTACAGCTCTCTCTTTGCCTCTTCTTTCCTCTCTTGTCTCTTGTTTCTCTTGCCTCTTTTTCTCAAAGCAGCTTATTAAATATTTATTCATAGCCTTGTTACAAAGTGTACATTCTTGCCTGGCAGTGGTGGTGCACACCTTTAATCCCAGCACTCGGGAGGCAGAGGCAGGTGGATCTTTGTGAGGTCGAGACCAGCCTGGTTTAGAGCTAGTTCCAGGACAAGCTCCAAAGCTACAGAGAAACCCTGTCTCGAAAAACCAAAAAAAAAAAGTGTACATTCTTTTATGTAGTGTCCTGACACACCTCTTAGAAAATTTAAGTCATCCATGTTTCTAAAGACCAAATTCCCAAATCATTAAGGACACCCCTAAGCCACCTGTTAGCTCCCACGTGTCATTCTGGAGGTGTTGGTCATCTTCAGACACCCACCTGCCAAGTGAGTAAGAACCAGTTAAAAGCAACCACATTCCCAGAGTTGGGCAGTACATTCACCCACATACACAAGTTAGGATAGAGTTTCTGTTACTTATGCAGCTCCTACACCCAAGATACCAAACTCCAGGGTAAGAAAAGGCTACAAAGCATTAATTTATGCCTTTTTTGATACCACATTCATTAGTGCCCAAAGGTAAATGGGCAACACAAAGGGTGTTGCCTCTTACATATCTCTTTACCTCCTCTTTCTTCCTCTTTTTCTCTCTTGCCTCTTCTTTCCTCTCTTGCTTTTCATGTCTCTTGCTCCCCTTCCCTATTCTCTGCCTCTCTGTCTGTCTGTCTGACTGCCTGCCTGCCTCCTCTCTCATGTCACCACTCCAACATGGCTTTTCACTCTCTCCCTCCCCCAATAAACCTCTTGCATTAACTCTGTTGCACGTGCCATGTTTGCTTAGTAGCATACCTTGGCAGGGCCCACCAAAAGTACCCACTTCACCTTTCTTTTTTATTTATCATTACAGTGTTTATTTCCTCAAGAATGAATATTTGGAACCCAGTCCTGGGACACTGGCAGACCAGGATTGAGCCAATGACTGGACTCAGAGTGACCTCCACTATAACCGGAGTGGGACTCAACCAGTTACCACAGAGAGAACCAGCTCCACCAGGAGCAGAAGCCAGGAGCAAACCCAGTCCTGGGACATGAGCAGATCAGAATTGAGCCAGCGACCAGATCCAGAGTCAGCGATCGCCAACAGAACAAGTCTAACTCCAAGCCAGGGACTTCTGCAAGAGGAGATCCAGACCAAGATTTACAGAAACAGATCAAAGCCAGCAGCCTAGACCAACGTATGCCTGAGACAGCAAACTCCAAGGGAGCAGACCCAAACACAGGAGCACTGAGCTACCTCCAGGAACAGGAATAACCAACGGGGTAACTAGAACTGTGACACTGACTGTACCACAAGGAAAACCATCTTAGCTCTGGATTCACTGGCACCTAGACTATTATTTAACAGAATCTCAGACAGCCCCAACCACACCTATTAAAGGAAAAGATGAGTAGAAAAGGTAAGATCACATGCTACACCACAAAGAGCAACACAATACCAGTAAAACCTAAAGATCAAAAGTAAGATCTGAACAACCAAATATGGATGAACCGGAAGAAAATGGTCTAAAAAATAACCTCAAGAGAATGTTTGAAATTCTTAAAGATGAAATGAGAAATTACCTTAAAGAAATGGAAGAAAAAACAAACAAAAAATTGGAAGATATCAGCAAATCACTTAAAGAAAATCAAGAAAAAGAACTCAAACATATAACAGAAACTATTCAGGACTTGAAAACTGAGATAGGAAAAATAAAGAAAACACAAGCCGAAGGAATTATAGAAACAGAAATCATGAGGAAAAGAGCAGGAACCACAAATGCAAGTACAAACAACAGAATACAAGAAATGGAAGAGAGAATCTCAAGCGCTGAAGATAAAATAGAGGAAATAGACTCATCAGTTAAAGAAAACATTAAATCTAATAAAAGCTTAACCCAAAATATCCATGAAATATGGACAACATAAAAAGGTCAAATCTTAGAATAATAGGTATAGAAGAAGGAGAAGAAGTTCAACTCAAAGGCACAGAAAATTTATTTAACAAAATCATAGAAGAAAACTTTCCCTACCTAAAGAAAGATATGCCTATGAAAATACAAGAAGCTTACAGAACACCAAATAGACTGGATCAAAAAAAAAGTCCTCTCGCCACATAATAATCAAAACACTAAATATACAGAGTAAAGAAAGAATATTAAGAGCTGCAAAGGAAAAAGGACAAGTAGCATATAAAGGTAGACCTATCAGAATTACACCTGACTTCTCAGTGGAGACAATGAAAGCCAGAAGGTCGTGGTCAAGCATTATGCAGACATTAAGAGATCATGGATGCCAGCCCAGACTATTATACCCAGCAAAACTGTCTGTCACCATAGAAGGACAAAACAAGATATTCCATGACAAATCTAGATTTCACCAATACCTAGCCACAAACCCAGCCCTACACAAAATACTAGAAGGAAAACTCCAACCCAAGGAAGATGGCTACACCAACAAAAACACAGACAATTGATGATCTCATTACAGCAAATCCCGAAGAAGAAAAAAACGCACAAAATAACATCACCAATGATGAAAACTAAATTAACAGAAGATAGCAACCACTGGTCATTAATATCCCTTAATGTAAATGGACTCAACTCACCCATAAAAAGGCACAGACTAACAGATTGGATACGAAAACAGAATCCATCCCTCTTCTGCATACAAGAAACGCATCTCAACCTCAAAGACAGACATCATCTCAGCGTAAAAGGTTGGGAAAAAATATATCAATCAAATGGACCTAAGAAACAAGTGGGTATAGCTATCCTAATATCTAACAAAATAGACTTCGAGCTAAAATCAGTCAAAAGAGACAAAGAAGGACATTTCATGTTAGTCACAGGAAAAATCCATCAAGAGGAAATTTCAATATTGAACATCTATGCCCCAAATACAAGGGCACCCTCATATGTCAAAGAAACAATTCTAAAGCTTAAATCATATAGTACACCCCACACACAAATAGTGGGAGACTTCAACACTCCCCTCTCACCACTGGACAGGCCAATCAGACAAAAAATGAACAGAGAAATAAGAGAACTAACAGATGTTATGACTCAAATGGACTTAACAGACATCTATAGAATATTCCATCCAAACAGAAAAGAATATACCTTCTTCTCAGCACCTCATGGAACCTTCTCAAAAATTGACCACATACTCGGTAACAAAACAAGCCTCAACAAATACAAAAAAATTGGAATAACCCAATGTACCTTATCAGATCACCATGCTTTAAAACTAGAAGTCAACAGCAATACCAATTCCAGAAAACCCACAAACACATGGAAATTAAACAATGCTCACCTGAATCATCAATGCGTCAAGGAAGAAATAAAGGGGGAAATTAAAGACTTCCTAAAATTCAATGAAAATGACCACACAACATACCCAAATTTATGGGGCACAATGAAAGCAGTGTTAAGAGGCAAGTTCATAGCACTAAGTGCCTACGTAAAGAAGCTGGAAAAATCCCACACTAGTGAATTAACAGAAAATTTGAAAACTTTAGAACAAAAAGAAGCAAACTCACCTAAGAGAACTAGATGGCAGGAAATAATCAAATTGAGAGCTGAAATCAACAAAATAGAAACAAAGAAAACAATACAAAGAATGAGAGAAAGAGTTTGTTCTTTGAGAAAATCAACAAAATAGATAAACCTTTATCTAAACTAACCAAAAGGCAGAGAGAGAATATCCAAATTAACAAAATCAGAAATGAAAAGGGGGACATAACAACAGACACGGAGGAAGAACGAATATTTGACAAAACAAGAATCCTATGGGTCTTGTTTACACCTAAACCTTGGAGTCTATGTAATTCATACATGACAAACGATATTATTTTTAATTGAAAGTCTAAAAGTTAAGCTCATTGGTCTCTAAAGTATTGTTACCACTGTCTCACATATTGTAAAAACCAATTTTTAAGTATATTTTCAACTAGAAATTCACGATCCCCAAAGATGAAGACTTAGTGAGGTTGTAGGAGTTCTATAATAATTGGAAATGCCAGGTTTTCATTATGCTTATTTCTATGTATAGTTTGATAGGTCTTGACATAAACAGGAAGAGCTGATTCACACTGAGCTGCTCCCCTTTGAAAAGAGAGAAGTAGAAGCATAAGCCAGATTACAGTGGGTTGAAGAATGAATCATAGATTGTCAAGAATAGAAACTATTACTTTTTTCCCTGGCCATAGTTTTAAATTCCATTTTTAGTTACTAGCATTGCTTAGTGGCTTTTATACCTTGTTATTGAAATTTATAGCTATAAAATTATAATTCATGTTTTGGGAGACTCTAAAGGTCACTTTGAAGATGCCTTTTAGGTAATTCACACAAAAGAAACCTTACTGCCAGCTGCACATATAAAATGACGTTTCAATTGATCAGCGAAATGTACATCCAAAACATTTGATAGCCACCAGATTGGCAAAACAAAATTAAAGTTGAAAGTACCAATAATATAGATGGACAAAAACCTTTAAACCTTTGCCAAGGGAGACACAACATAATAGTGACCAGACTCTAGAACCATTGTACGTGGCATCAAGTCCAGGCTCTAACCCTGACATGCTGTGCATTCCAAAAAGGGCACTTTGCAGGTGCCCTTGCCCTTTTGCAAGTTATATAATGCTTTGGTGCCATCAGCAAAATATGAATGATGGTCATAAATCCTTCTCCAATATTGAAAACCAATCATCCCCCACTACAAGTTTATTAATAAGAGATATATTTCCTCTCAGAAACAACTGCAGCATCTATAGATCTCATGTAAAGATCAGGTAAAAAGATCCAGTTAAGTCTAGTATAGTTTTCAACAAATCAGCAACAGTCTTTTACTGATATACTTAAAATTCTAACCCTCACTTTCTATCCATTTAGTTGGTTGCTTTCTAATGATATTGTAAAACGAAGACGGCCAATTATTGAGGAAAATTTTGGAATAAAATACAAAAAGCGTTTTTCCTCTTAGTACTAAAGTGAGTTCACAAAATAAGCATCTAAATTAAGGAGAAAGGGCGCCATCAGAATCTTGGATTAAACTCCAGTATCTTGAAACTGTGCTGAGGAAAAACTAGAGGGTAAGGTACCTGTAATTAGTCTGCGTCCTCAGACTTGCACATGGTAGGGGCCTGATAGAAACTAATCAACTCCTCGTATGCATGTGGTAAGAATTCAATCCACAATCATGGACAGCATTTATATCAAAAAAAAAAAAAAAAGGAGGGGTGGAGGAAACCAGCAGCTACAAGCAAATCGAAATTCCTAGCTTTCGGTAACTATTCCCATCTTCCTATTGCCTTTGCTATGAAACATGTCAGGAGATGGTGAAGAAGGATGATGAAGGAAGAAGCCTCCGTTTTTAAATACATCAATAAATTATCCAGACACATGAATGGTTCCAGTGCTGGGAAACACTCAGCGAGAGCCGCAGCTACTTCCGGAACCAGAACGGAACCACTTGCCCGAACCTGGGTAGTTCGGCGGGAAGGATTTAGGAACAGGACCACTTCCTGCTTCTGGATAGGGGCGGGTGCGGAGAAAGGAAATTGCTGCGGGAGCCGCATCCTCCCTGCGCTAGCGGCGCCAGAGGTGGAGACAGAGAGGGCGGAGGAGGCAGCGAAAGGTGCCGCAGAAAAAAAAGTGTCAAAGCCAGTAAGTCAGAGCCTTAGAGCAGGGGATGGAGAGCAGAGCTCCAGGTCTCGCTCCGCAGATCTCTGATCTCAACTTGCCGAACTGCCCAGTGGGGTTAGGGCAGCTCTTTGTAGGTCGCCTGTCAGTCTGTGCCGAAAAGAGACTATTGAGGAGCCTGGGCCGGGCCTTGCGGGGCGCCGGACTGAGCTACTTGCCGGTGTCTTGCCGCCAGGGGAAGCCTGTGCTGTGCTTTCTGGGGACGCTAGGGCTCCGCATCCTGGACAGCTTCACTTGGGATTCTGAAGGAGTGAGCACTAATGCCTCCCTTTTTACCTTTGGAAGCCAGCGAGATCCCGGTGGTGGACAGTATTTCGGGAAGTAAGACGATGGCTTGGGAGAGTGTTAGTCTGGCGCTGTACTTTCCCTGCCCTTGTTCAAGCTGTACGGGCTGGCTGGAAACTGAGTTGTTTTCAAAAGCAAATGCCTCGGCCTGCCCCCTGTCACTTCAGAACAAGTTAACCTTCAGATCCAGTGTTCCTATCCGACTCATTAAATTAGTACTGCTGTTGGTATCTAGTGTTTGCTCTGCAAATATACTTGAAGGCAAAGTTTAAAAAAGAGAGAGAGAGAGAGAGAGACTCCAAGCGCGTTTCGAACAGAGACAAAACCGAATAGCTATCATGACCACTTTCACACTTTCCCTCACTCTCCATATAATCAATCGACTTAGCATCCTCAGTTAATGATGGTCATCTTCCATTATGATTGTGCGTCTGCACAAACATTATATCGGGATGCAAGATTCTTAATTACAGACGAAATGAGTGAAATGATTATGAAAGTTGCTGGAGAAATCAGAAACAGTTTTTAGTAAGTTACTGCTTTTCTCTTGCTTAAGGTACGGCTTTAGAATACGGTGAAGGATACTTTTCATGGTGCATGGAAGGAAAGCCAATGCGCAGGTAAGCCATTTGAGAAGAAAAAAAAACATTGATTTCACTGATTGAAGTTTAGCGGCTACTAACTGTGCATCATTTAAAATTATTTTATTCACAAACCTTAATAAATACTGCTTAGAATTAATCATTCTTGTTTCAAATAAAAATAATAATGTCAGAAGTTAGCACCTTTTGTTTGTTTTGGTTTTTATTGTTGTTGCTTGGTTTTTGTTGTTGTTTGGTTGTTGGTTTAAAAAAGAATTTACTGTGTAGTCCTGGATGTCCTGGAACATGCTTTGTAGACCAGGCTGGTCTCAAACTCACAGAGATCCACCTGCCTCTGTCTCCCAAGTGCTGGAATTAAAAGCGTGCGCTAACACACTCTGCAGCTTGTTAATGAAATGTTGGAGTTGGATTTCTAAAGAGAGTTTGAATTTTTTGGTTCTGAATACTTAAATCTGCTTTTTTGCACAGTAATTTTTGTTATGCATAACCATAAGTGTACTATGATGCTTTGTGTGCTTATTATAAATTAAATTCCCTGTATAATATAGAAGATTATGTTACCAAATAAAAGTATTATTTTTAAGACACTGTACTGCATTTTTAGTTATGGTTTGGTTATCTTACTGGTGTTCAGTAGTATATTATGTTTATTAAATAGCTGCATGAAAGGGAAGATTAAGGACGAAAATAGATGTAGGAAAATAGAAGTGTGAGGAAACTATGTACAATAACAGGTTCTCTTGCCTCTGGAATTTACTAATATCTTTTCTCAATCCATCCTAACAAATTATACTAGAATCTTTATTGAAACTAGTCAATTCTATTTATTCATTGTTTAAACTCGTATTATTGTTACCAAACCCTATTTTGTCATGTTACTTAGCATCAAAGATAAACAACACAGAGACTTTTTAAGAAAAGAGAAATTACAGGGTAAGGACAGGGCTTAGAACTAGAAAAAGGGCTGGTCATGACTGTTCAAACCTGTAAAACTCAGCACCTTGCAAGCAGAGGCAGAAAGATATCAGGATCAAGTTCAAGTAAAAGGACTGGGAATATATGCTCTTTTCCAGATTGCTGTTGATTTATCAATTGGCTTTTAACTGTTTTTACTGTTTCTTGCCCTGTTAACTTCATTGGTGTATCTGCTATGATATTTAGAATTAGTAGATGTTCACAAATGCTTTAAGATGTCCAAATGAAAAGACATCATAGAGGTGACACATACCATTACCCTACTTACATCTTACCATACAATACGAATCATATAAGACTGTAAAGTACTAGAAGAAACCAACTACACAATAGTAAGTGCTTTACCACTTCATTTTCTAGCATGATTACAAAAGCCACTGATTTTGCCTCATCCCCACTTGTCATAAATGTTTTATCTTAAGTAATTGCTAGAATATGAACTTAATATTTTTAATTAAATTTTATTTAAAATTTTTTTCATATGATATAATTTGATCATATTCCTTCCCCTCTCCCAACTCCTCACAGGTCCTCCCCACTCCCTACCCATGCAACTTCATGTTCTTTCTCTGTCTTAAAACATACACACACAACAACAACAATAACAGAAAAATGCTGTATGTTTGGTGTTGGCCACCCTACCCTGGAGTGTGGTTGATAGACCCAGGGAAAACTGACTTTTCCTCTCTCAGTAACTCTCAGTTGCAAATAGTTTCCAGGTTAGGGGTAAGGCTTTGTGCCCAGATCCCCTTCTCAGCGTGGAGATTTTTATAAAGGAAAGTCAGGTTATGGCAATATTTTTAGTTTACTAGTAATTTCTATATAAAATATTCACTTAATCACTCAGTCTGAGGAGCTTTTTTGCTTGTCTTATTTTTATTATATCATACTGTTAGTTTTTCAAAATGATGTTATATAATTCTAATGCCATCAATTATTGAATTATAGCTCTTTATTATCATCACTTGGCCAGAGGCCAGCCTACCCACTATTCTTTAGTCTTACCTTCACTTAATGCTGCCTACATTAAACTTTGGTCACATATCCCTATCCTTTCCTTCTACTAAAACCTGTAAGGCAATGCTAGGTCTGTACTCAGCTGCTCCTAAAGAAACTGGATAAAAGTAACTCTTTTGTTATGATTATCTGGATGCATGCTCATCTCCTTACAAACAACAGATTGCACCTAAGGCATGACACCATGACAGCCATGGCACCTAATGATTACTGAAGAATTGTCTGAGTGAGCAGCTCCTCCAGCTTTTCCCTGGGTGGGAGCAGGGTCTATGGACAAGAGAAGATTGAAAATTATCATTAAAGGTTTTCTTTTGTAGTTTTAACATTCTTTTTAATTGTATGTATTTATGCAGTAAGGTGTGATAATTTAACACACATATATATATATATATAATGTGTAATGATCAAATCAAAGTAATTAGTCTATCTCCTAATATGGTTTTTTACCCATTATAGAAAACACTATGAAAAATCCTAAAAACAAAACAAAAACTAACACTAGAACTGTCACTTGGCTAGTTATCCCATTACTGTATATCTGTATTCAAAGGAAATGGCATCACTGTATCAGAGAGATTCCTGCCCTGCCATGTTTATTGCAGCACACAGACATGGTATATAATCACCTGAAGTAGCCATTGAATAGAGAAAATATAATAGTAAATCTATACAACCACACTCACGCACCATTATTTAGCCCCCCCCATGACATCCTATCATTAACAGCAACCTTCATAGAAGTGTGTTATCATTATGTTAAATGAAATAAGCCAGGTATGAAAAAAACCTGCCTATTCTCAGGAGTAGAAACTAAAGTAAACTGATTTCAGATAAGTAGAAAATAGGATATTACTAGAAAAAGCAAGAGGTTGGGGGATTTAAGAAGGTTCCCGAATAAGAAAAGTAAGTTCTAATGTTTTTCAGCACAATAGGTTAAGGTTTATAAGAATTTATCATATGTCTTATAAAAGGAAGAAGATTGGAATTCAAAGGTTCCCAGCACAAAGAAATGATAAATATAAATACTGAAGGTATTATAATTCATAACTATACAGTTTTATAAAATCGGCTGGCATTTTATTAGCAGAAGTTTCATTTATTTATGTGTATATGGCATTACATTTAAAAGATACAATACAAAAATTGGGCATAGTGGTGCATGCCTGTGATCTCAGCATGTGTTAAGTGGAGGCAGAAGGATCAGAAATTCAAGGTCATCCTCAGCTGCATAACAAGTTCAAGGCCAGTGTAGGCTATACAAGATTTTGTCTTAAAACAACAAAAATGACAAAAAAGGACGTCTTCCAGGACAGATCCTAGGTCCCACTATTCTTCTCCCAAAGACAGTTTTTTGTTTGTTTTGCATTATTCTTAAGGCCTTGTAATTCATGTACAAGCATAGAATATATTCTCTTTTAAAAAAATTAGGGCCAGGATACTGGCTCAGTTGGTAGAATTCTTGCCTATTAGGCTTAAAGCCCTGTTTGATCCCAAGCACTGAATAAACAAAGTTGAGTGGCACATTACTGTAAAGTGACTCAGCTATATAGCAGATTTGGAGCCTGAACTATACAAGCTGCTGCCTCAAAAATCAAACAACAACCAAAAAAAAAAAAAAGAAAAGAAGAAGGGGGTAGGAGGAGGAAGAGGAAGAAGAAGAAACACAACAACTACAACAACAACAGCTCTGGGCTTCCTCTCTCTTTAGCTGCAGCTGGACAAACAAAGCAAGAATTGTGGAAATCAGACCGTAACCATGAAATAGTTTGTCCTTTATCATTTTATCCCTTTAAGAGTCAATGTGCCTTAACGTACAGATCAGACTCTAAGAGGTTGCTGTCCAGCACTGGCTAGAGCTGAAGTTGGATTCTGAATAGTTCTGAAAGGAAGGATTTAGAAAAACAAAACATTAATGTCAACGTATTGTGCACACTGCTGTTTCTTTACCACTTAACAAATTATCTTGTGAGCCAGTGTGATGGCGTAGTCCTATAATCCCTACTCTCAGGAGCTGAGGCAAGAAGATTGTGAGTTTGAGGCTAACCTAGGCTATACAGCAAGACCCCGTTTCTATTTTTTTAAGTAACCAATATACATAAACCTCTTATATTTTTTATAGTTACATAGTGTTATGACATTTCTACACACTACACTTAAACAAGTTCTATAGTGAACATCCATGTAGGTGATTTTTGCTCAAATGTGTAAGCATAATATGTCTTCCTTCCTATTTTACATGGGGCCCAGGATCACACTCAGGTGTTTGCACTTAAGCAGCAAGAACTTTTATCCACTGAACCATCTGGCTGTCCAAGAACTCTAAAGAAGGGATTAAGGACAGGCAAGATGGGTCAGTAGGTAAAAGTGCTTACCTTGTACAACCTGACAACCTGAGTTTAGTCTAACTGAGGATGCATATGAAAAGCTAGGTACCATGACACGCATCTGTAATTCCAGCACGTCTACTATGAGATGGGAGGCAGACAGGAGAATCTTCTGAAAGCTGAGAAGGCAGAAACAAGAAACCCTTCCTCAAGGTGGAAGGTGAAAACCCACTCCCAAAAGTTGTCCTCTGACCTCCACACATGCACTGTGACACCACACATGCTCACACACATGCACACAAAAAAGTAAATTTTTAAACTTTTTTTTTAAAAAGTCTGTTAGAACTGGAGACACAGCTCAGCATAGTGGCACAGCACTTGCCTTGCATGTGTGAGGCCCTTGGCTCAGGTAGGGGTGCAAAGGGTGGGCATGGAAGTGAGCAGGGTAATTAAGGACACTGTAATGAAGAAGAAATGTAAAAGGAAAAGCTTGTGGGGAGGGAGACAGTAAGACTTAAGTGTCTGAGTTATATGCGTGGTAAGTGTATCTTAAATTTAATTATGTCATTTATGAAGGAAGAAGGGCAAACAAAAATTGTGGAAATCAAGACCATAACGATGAAATAGTTTGGCCTTTGTCATTTTGTTACTTTAGGAACCAGTGTACACTGACATACAGATCAGATTTATTTGGACTGAATTCTAGGCAGGTAGTAGATAAGCAAGGAAAAGGAGAAAATAATAGTAGAGAAATGAACATGAAAGGGTTCTGGTAGGTTTTTTTTTATTTTTCCTTTCAAAAATTTCCATTTCCTCCCCTTCTCCCATTCCCCTCCTGCTCCCCCACTCGTCGCCCCCCTCCTTCCCCCTCCCGCCTTAAGAGAGGGTGGGGTACCCTGCCCTGTGGGAAGTCCAAACCCCCCCCCCGTTCTGGTAGTTTAACTGAAAGATTACCTGGGGTAGATCTATGTTGAGGAGAATCCAACAACTCCAAAGGTTTAAGCTTGAAAAAATTGAGTGCTGCCTTGATGGGATACAATACATTTAAAAAAAAGAGAGAGAGAGAGCAAGTTTCCTAAACCTCCAGCAGGTTCTCATATGTTTTAGGAGTTTTGTGTCTAAGGAACCAACTAGCAGTGCCTGGCTTATAAATGGATAGAAAAGAGATACATGCTGGAATTTTGTAAATCATGAGTCAATCAATATGCAGAAGGTTCTTCAAGGTTTGGTATGAATGAGGGAATAGAAGGGATGATACCAAGGAGAGAACCCTGGGTACCAGGAATGATTGAGTGGGACCTGAAAAGAAGACAAGTAAACATTCTAAAACAAGTAAAGCTTTAGTTGCGGTTTCCTGTTCATCCCAGCTAGTCTGAAATGCATTCTTAAAAATAGTAGCAAATAGATCTGCATGATTTGACTGTTCCCCAGGGTGGCATGCATGTGCTGTATGATGCCTTGCTCACAAACACCTCCTCTTCCTTTCTGGGACACAAGAAAACTTAATACTGTGCTTCGTTTCATTTGGAGATTGCTCTGTTACCCAGCTTTCTTCTAATGAAGTGTTGGGACAAGAAGGTTTGATGCGTACTCTAGAACTGTCTTCTACTTCCTGCCTTACAAGGAAGCAGTTTACTTACATGGCTACTTGCCCTTCCTTTTTTTTTTTCCCTTGATCACTGGGATGGAACTTAGACTTTTATCTGATAAATAGTGATGAGATGTCTTAGAGTTAAAACATCTACAACCTATTTCTAATTTTAAAAGCAGGCAGGGACTGGAGAGATGGCTCAGCAGTTACAAGCACATACTGTTCTTGTAGAGGGCCCTTCAAGCTTGGTTCCCAGCACCCATATCAGGCAACTCACAATCACCTGTAACTCCAGCTCCAAGGGAATCTGACGCCTGTGACCTCTACAGCACCTGCACTTGTTTGCACACACACCCACACATGCACAAGTATGCATAATTAAACATAATAAAAACAAATCTTTTAAAAACAGGCAGCCAGGCTGTTTGGTCTGGAATTAGATTGAGATCTAGTATCTAGTGGGTGTCCTTCTTGCATGCAGAACCAGCACAATGAGATATTATTTGTTTTCAAGTGTGATTATAGCTATAAATGAGAGTTAGCTCAAACAAATCTTAAAGTACAGGCTGTTAATTACCGAATTAAAAAAAATATAGTGGGGGTAAAAACCCACTTTTTTTACACTGCTAGGCAAAGGTATAAAAGGAGAGCTGTACAGGTCTAAGGAAACAATCCACTCCATAGATCTCTGATTATAAATGCTTTAGAGTGGAAAGGTGTTGTTTGTAAAATTATTAATGCAGTTGTTTTTAAAATTAGCCATTTGCCAAAAATGGTTCCTTAATGGAGACTGCTGTTAGTATAGTAATAGGTTTTGAGAATATTTGACTGTTTTTCCCGACTCTAGATTAATTCAGGAATTTGTATTCTGTGATCCACAGTGGTGAGTATTGTCAAATAAAGCCAGCCACAGAGAGTCCATGCTACTGTGTTCGTGGTATAGAATGTCACTTGGCTGACCATGTTATCCAGCAGTAGTTTTGTGAGTCCTTACTCATTGCTTCATCATTCTACACAGCAAATATCCCACATCCTTATCATTCCTCCTATGTTCTGTCACCTCTCTTCCTGACTGCTGGCAAATGGTCTGCAAATTAATCTCCAAGGGAAATTCTTCCTTCTGCCTAAGAAACTTTTCTTCTGTGTTTTAATCTTATACCTTATTACTCTCCAATGAGCCACTTACTTCTTCAGTGCATTTGTTCTACCAGGCAGAGAAGCCATGGGCATATATATGAGCAAGGTATAAACGTATATTTCTAGGTCTCTTTTAATTTCTCATTACAGGTACCTAAGAAAACATAAAATAGTTCTTCCATAAACTCTCTGGAAAAGATGAGACTAGGAAAGGAGGCTAGATTCTTAAATACATTTACAAAGATAAATAGCAGAAACAGGAGAAACATATCTAAATATATAGAACTAAATACAATTTCTAGACCTACACACTTCTAGAGTTAAATACGACTTCCCAAAATATTTAAAACTAAAATCTCAGCCTACCAGTGACCCCTGTTCTTATGCCCTCTTATTTTAGAAGAACAGCATAATACAGCCATGAGACTACATGTTTGCTTTTTCTCCTAAGAATAATAGGCACGTAGAGCAGATTTCCAAAATCATTTCCATTTTAAATACTTGGTCCGGTCGTCCAAGACAGTTTGTAGCAATAAAGATCTGCACTTGGAGTCAGAGGACCTAATTTAGAGAAATTTCAACATTGTCAGTCTTTATGAAATAAGTATAGTTATTCCCCACATACACATGATGAACATAGAGGTGAGATATGTACTGGCTACTTTTATGTCAACTTGACACAAGCTAGTGTCATCTGAGAGAAGGGAACCTCAATTGAGAAAATGCCTCCAAAAGATCAGGCTGTAGACAAGTCTGCAGAGCATTAGTGATTAGCAATTAGTGATCGATGTGGAAGGGCCCAGTCTGTTGAGGGTGGGGCCACCCTTGGGCTGGTGGGTCTGGGTTCTATAAGAAAACAGGCTGAGCAAGCCACAGGGAACAAGCCAGTAAGCAGCACTGCTCTGCGGCCTCTGCATCAACTCCTGCCCCCAGGCTCCTGCCCTATTTGATTTCCTGTCCTGGTTTCCTTTATTGGTGGACTGTGATGTGGAAGTGTAAGCCAAATAAGCCCTTTCCTCCCCACCTTGCTCTTTGGTTATGATGTTTCATCACAACAATAGAAACCCTTACTAAGACAAGACAGGTTAGGTAATTTTCCCAGCCTAGGTTTCACCAGTGTTTGCCTAGTTACAAACCTGGCGTTCTTGCATGAGAACTAGATGAGAAGATTTGGAGGACATGCTTTATTTTGACAAGAGGAAAAGATAATTCATTAACAGCTCCTTAATGGGCTATGGATCCAAGTGTTGGGGTCTAGCAGCATGTGGATGACAACAGAGCATTTGTTCTCAAAGCACTTTCATTTTAATTGCAGGAGAGAGCAATATTTTATGTATTTATGAAGAAACATTAAACAAGGTGAATGATTCTGAGTAGTAGACATATGAGTTATTTCAGAAAGATGCTCTGACAAATTGTAATCTAGCAAATGCATGGAATGAGTGAAGGAGTGAGCTCTACAAATCTGTGGGGGAAGAACTTTCAGGAAGAAAGAATAAAGGTCTAAAGCAAAAGAAGCCTTGACTTTGTCCCCAAATCAGCAAGAAAGTGTAGCTGGAGAGCAGGGAGCAAGGGGACACGAGGAGACATGTTCAGAGACTTAGAGAGGAGAGATTCCTAAGAGCCTGCAACCTTAGCTCTGCTTTGTTGCCCTTCTGTGGACATTTTCAAAGGATTTTGAGTACAGGGGTGGCTCTAAAGATGTGATTTACTTTCCTGAAGGAACTCTGGTTGTAGTTTAGTAAGGAAATATAAGCTGGCAAAAAGAGAATTAAGACTATAATTCTTAAGGTTGTTGTAATAGTCTAGGTGAGAAAAGCATGGGATAGCCAAAATTAACATGAAAGCCAGGCTAATAAGGATGTAGGGAAACAGTTGGATCCTATTTGAAGGTAGGATAGCATGATTTGCTGATGGTTGGGTTTGAGGGTGTTTAGGAAGGGACTCCAGGAGTTTTGGATTGAGCAGCTGAAAGAATGAAAATTTTCTCTGTTAATCTGGGGAAGTTTAAGGGAGAGAACCAAGGAATCAGTTTTGGTGATAGTGTGACATTAACATGGATCCAGATTCAGTATTACCCAAGTAGGAAATAGGAATCCTTTAGCCATTTGTATGTGGGTGATGAGAGCTATTACAGTGGATCAATTCCTCCAAATTGTTTATCCAGAGAAGAGAATTAAGGAATTAAGGAGAATTAAGTGCTTTGGAGAATGACTATTCTTTCACTCAGGAATGGTGGTACATGCCTTAAAGCACAGTAGTAGGAAGCTAAGGCAAGAGGATCCTAATAAGGTGGAGGCCAGCCTGAGCTACTTAGCAAAACCCTGTCTTGAAAAACAAGACAGAAATAGAATTTCTTTCTAAATTGAAAAGTAGTCCATTAATGAGACTATAGAAAAAGTGAGCGGGGGATGGGGAGACCTTGGTCCTGTCTCAGTGAGGTGATGGGACACACTTAGTTGACTTCCCAGGGGAGGCCTTACCCTCTCTGAGGGGGGGGACGGTGGAGGGAGCAGGAGGAGATGGGAGAGGGGGAACTGGGATTGGCATGTTAAAAAATTAACAATAATAAGGAAAAAGAATATATATTAATACAGTAATCAGAACACAAAGTTTATATGTTGATATATGAACATGTAATGCTCAGATAGATTTGGGGGAGTGTTGTATTTTGTTGATAGGGTCTTGGTATGTACCTCAGGCTCCATCCTTAGCCTCCCCAAGTTCTGGGATTACACTACACCTCACTTAATGTTATACTTTAAAAAAAAGTAGTTATGCAAAAATTAGCTTATCAACATTATATCTAGCTGAAAAAAAGACGTATTTAGATAAGAATTCAACAATACTATCTCAGTTAATTAACTTCATAATTTAAGTCAGAGCAGTAACACTTTGGTTTCAACATTTAATATCAGTGCTATAGGAATTTTCTAATTAGTCTTCCTTCCTTAATGATGATTTTGTTTTACTTTCAGAAGCTTGATCTGTATGAACGTTAACCATGTTATTTTATCTTCCATCATCTGCTACATACAAATCAGTTAGGTACTATTAGAGATATCTCGGTAGTTAAGAGCACTGGCTGCTCTTCCTTAGGTCCTTGGTTTGATTCTCAGTAACCACATGGCAGCTCAGAACTTTTTTTTTCTCAAGTTCCCAGGGATCTGATTCTTCCTTCTGGCCTCTACTGGGCACAGACATGGTGCACAGACATGCATGTAAGCCAAACACCCATATCTATAATATATATCGATTGTTTATGTGAGTGGTAAGATTATCCTTTAACCACTCAGCTTTAAGTATCCATTTTTAAGTTGTCAGGCATAAACAATGTTGCTTGTAGCATGAATAATACACACCCACAGACAGTTATTGGGATTTAAGCTGAAGATCAGAAACGCAAAGCAGCTAACCACTAGAGAGACCTTTTACCTCTACCAAAGGGCCTGTCTCCATGAATCCTCAGACTCTACACTCCTTTGAGTCCCTGTCTCTTCCCCTTTACATTCCTCTCTCCGCCCAGCCATATGGCTCTTGTCTCCACCTCCCTAGTGCTGGGATTAAAGGTGTGTGCTGCCACTACCTGGCTGCAAACTATATTTTTAAGCTTTTGATAAAATAATATACAAACATTGCCCATATTTAATGTATACATTTTGATGAGTTTGAACCTACGGATACCTGTTGTATTATTTACTTTCTTGTTGGTACGACAAAATATCTACCAAAGCAATTTAAGGGAGTTTATTTTGCTCATATTTGAGGGTACATCTTATCATGGCAAGGAAGTCCTGGGAAGAACTTGAGAAAGCTGGTCATGCTGCATTCAGTCAGAAAAAAAGTGACAAATGTTGCTGCTCAGCTCACTTTCTCCCTTTTATGCAGTCCAGGACCCCAGCCCATGGACTGCCATTGCCCACATTTGAGGGGACCTGCTCACCTCTATTAACCTAATCTAGACAGTCCCTCCCAGATAGATGGACCTGAAGCATGCCTCTCAGGAGACTGGAGAGTTTATCCCTCACGTCTGTGTCACCATCACACAACGCTGCATATATCCATCACCTTTGAAAGTCACTTTGTCTGATCTGTGCGTAACTTGTGGTAGAGCATTTACCTTATTCCCATCATCGCCCCCCAAAATAAATAATAAAATAATAGTTGATCAAGTAAAAATGCTTTTGTCTGGGCCATATTTTTTATCTGGATTTATCCCTTCCTTCCCCTTTTCTTTTTTGTTTGGGTTATGTTTGTTTTGTTGATTGGTGCTGAATGGTTTTGGTTTGCAGTTTTTTGTTTGCTGGTTTTGGTTATTTATTTTTGAAATAAGATCTATAGTGTCACTGAGTTGACCTCTAACTCACAGTTTGCTACCTCAGCCTTCTAAGTGCTGGAATTACAGCATGAACCTACCAACCCCAGCTTGTTTGCCTTCTTTCTGGTTACCCGTGCATTTCCACTCTTAAGTAATTATGTTTTCCAGTTGCTTCTTGATGCACATGTGAATTTTCTTCAGTTCTGAGTTAAAAACTTTGTGTATTATATAACTGATAGACATAGGTTCTCTTTCTCTGTGTGTTCACAATATAATGATTATGAAAATCCAAATTTCTTAATTCTAATTATTTGCCAGTTATATAAAGTATTATTTATCTACGTGGTTCGCACTTCCATTTCTGGATCATAAACTATAAATTGCTTCTTATATATTAACGGAAATAACCTTTTTAAAGATAATAAACCTTAAATGTATTTTAGAAACTAAGAGATAATATTGAAATTTGGAGGCTGGCAAGATAACCTAACAGGTCCATGTTTGACTCTCAAGCCTGATGATCTGGGTTCATTGCCCAGAACCCATAGTGGAAGGAGAGAACCAGCTTCGGAAAGTTGTCCCTTGATCTCCAAGCACAAATGTTCTGTACACACACACACACACACACACACACACACACGCACACACACACACACAGAGAGAGAGAGAGAGAGAGAGAGAGAGAGAGAGAGAGAGAGAGACTAACAATAAATAAAAGAATAAATAAATCTTCTTATATCACCACACAGTAGTGGTGCATGCCTTTAACACTAGCACTCAGGAGGCAGAGGCAGGTGGATCTCTGGGAGTTCGAGGCTAATCTGGTCTACAAAGCGAATTCCAGGACAGGCTCCAATGCTACAGAGAAAGAAGTCTGTCTCTAAAAGCAAAGAAAAAAATCTTCTTACATTATTTCACTTACTTTTATCTGGGAAAGGGGGGACTTAAATTCAGTTTTGTTATGCTACATCTGAAATTCATTTTGTAGACCTCTTTCTCCAAGTTATTTGAGTCTCCCATGTTTTACTAGTGAAGGTCTTCATGATGACTAAATCAAAATAATCTGTAATTGGTGGAGTTCCTGGAGTTCTAATTTTAAAGAATCAGAGTAGTACAGAAATCTGCATAACTAGTAATAATAATAATAATAATAATAATAATAATAATAATAATAATAATAATAAACCTTTATTTTATCGCAGACTGGTCCTACTAACTGCCCTCCTTGTAGCACTCACACGAATCAACTCCAATAGAAAACTGTGATTTGTCCCAAAGCTTCAGGAAACCTGCTCTGAGGGTCGGGGTTTTAAGAAAGTCACAGATAATCACAGAACCTAGCAGGTCCATGTTTGACACTCAAGCCTGATGATTTGGCTTCTTTATCTATAGAAGAAAGACTTTATTGTAGATCTAGATCTACCTGTTTGGAGTGGGATAACAAATATAGTGAATGAGGAAGGACGCTTTTCACATTTGGTAACTTGGAGACTATCAACATGCAAAAACTGTAGATACACACACAGGCAGAACACCTCATTCTCTAGTGCGGTGAACATCAGATTGAAGTGACTTATAGACGCTCTCCCACTCCACTTAGGTTATGTGGTTTCTGGGTTTGTTGTTGTTTGTTTCAGATCTTAAAGAAAAATAATTTTTGTAGCCTGTAGAACATGTCCTTTTTAAAAAAAGATTTGTTAATTTTTATTTTATGTGCGTGGGTATTTTCCCAGAATGTACATCTGTGCACTGTGTGTGCAGTGTCCTCATATAGGAGCTTACATGCAGAAGAGCATGTAAGCATGTCAGATGCCTTGGAACTGGAGCTACAGCTTGGACCACACATACTTATTTATACACAGGAAATACCCAGCTTACAGGCTTCAGCAGTGGTTATTTATATACAGATGTAGTCCCAGAGCTCCGCTGTCACCCCACCCTAACATATTTACTTGAAAACCAAAACCAATAGCAACAAGTTTTAGAATAACTTTTTAAGAGCGGTGTCCTTTCCCTTCTCTTTGTACCTACATTCTTGACTAAATAGAATGCATGTAACTATTTTCTTGCCCGTTTGCCCGTTGTTTCATTTTTTAGCTGTTTGTGAGGCACTCTGCATTTTACAACTAAATCTAATCTTATTTATAACACTCTTGTTTTAGAAAACTCCAGACCTCCAAACAGCTGATGTAAAATTAAACTTTCAGAAGACTATGTATAAAGAATGCCTGTGGACTTACACATTTTTTATAATCATAGTAAAGCCTGGCTGCTTCTAACTGATCTGACATATGTGGTGCTTTTAAATAAGACTTGTTATGCTTAGTATTCCTGGGCCCAAAGTAATCTAATCTAATGTTGGTCTAGAAACTTTTGAGAGTGGTGCAGGGACACCAAGCACCTGTCCTGGCCCATGAGGCAGCAAGTGCCACTATTGATGAACAGATTCATAGTGGAGAGCTGGAAAGATAGAGTGCTAAGTGGGAAGATGGGAGAGAAAGAGAAGGGAAGCAGTTCATTGTGGAGAGAGGTGGAGCTGGAGATGTGGTGGTGGTGAGAACAGGCCAATATGAGGAGTCTGTGCCCCCGCCTGAAGCCGTGGTGATGTCCTGGTGCCATATTGCCACTGGAGGTCATACTGATCTGAGTAGACTATGCTGCCACCTGAGGCCATTGTGATGTCAGGGCCCCAGCTACTGCCAAGGGCCATGTCTGGGTCCATGGTGATGTCTGTGGCCTGTTTTGCGACCATGGACCACTGGGATGTTTGTGTACTGGGCTGCCCCCTGAGGCTGTACAGATATAGGGTGGGGGTGGGGGAGGGGAGGCCTGTTGACACATTGTGGGGCAGGGCAAGCAAACTGATCAGAGTATCCTGTGCTGCCACCTGGGACCATGATGATGTCCGGGCCTGTGCTGCCACCAAGGGTCATGTCTGAGTCTTTGGCCAGGGTCCATGTTGATGATGTGGCCCCAGATTGTCACCAATTCTCTGTGGCCTAGGCTGCCACCTGAAGCCATGGGGATATCTAGACCCAGGCTGCCACTGGGGGTCTATGTCTGGGTCTGAGGTCCTACTGCAGCCGTGATCTGTGTTGATGTCCATGATCTGTGTTACCACCAAAAGCCAAGTGCATGTCTGTGGACTGGGTTGCCTCCTGAAGCCATGTTGATGTCTGAGTGCCATGATTAACTGGCCCCACCACTCACCAGCAGCAGGAGAACTGGTCCCACCCTTCATGGCATAGGCACCGAAGAGCTGATCCTACCCCTCACTAACTGCAGCACTCGGAGAGCTGGCTCCTGGGTGTGCTCTCAGAGAGCTGACTCCGCCTCTCTTTGGACATATAGTGGCAGGTGGCACAGGTGGGCTGGCTCCCAGGGTGTGAGTGCAGGAGAACTGGTCCCTCCCCTCACCTAGGCAGTGTAGGAGAGCTAGTCCTGA
Organism: Ondatra zibethicus; assembly: GCA_004026605.1. Lineage (NCBI taxonomy): Eukaryota > Metazoa > Chordata > Mammalia > Rodentia > Cricetidae > Ondatra > Ondatra zibethicus. Next base: position 219,977 of record PVIU01000283.1, on the reverse strand, counting down.
AGTGTGGGTGAGCTGGCCCCACCCCTCGCTGGCTACTACACTCTAGAGAGCAGATTCTACACTCGCCTAGGCAGCATAGTAGAGCTCACTCTGGTGGTCTGGTGGTGTGAGCAGGAGCGCAGGAGAGCTGGCTCCACCCCTTGCCTGGGCAGTGCTGGAGAGCTGGCCCAGGTGCTGAGCATGAGGGAGAGCTAGCCCCGATGGCATGGACAGAATTTTTTTTAAAGATTTATTTATTAATTATGTATATAGTATTCTGTCTGCATGTCTGCTGCAGGCCAGAAGAGGGCACCAGATCTCATTACAGATAGTTGTGAGCCACCATGTGGTTGCTGGGAATTGAACTCAGGACCTCTGGAAGAGCAGTCAGTCCTCTTAACCTCTTAGCCATCTATTCTTCTCTCATACATTTCATCCAACTGCAGTTTCGCCTCCTTCCCCTCTTCCTAGTATCTCTCTGCACCTCCCCTTTCCTCCAGATCCACCTCCATGCCCCCCACCCTCTTCTCCCCACCCCTACCCCATCTCCCCATAGAAAAGAGCAGGCCTCCCAGGGACATCAACCAAGCACAGCAAAACAAGCCACAATAAGACCAGGCACTACCATCACATCCAGGCTGGACAAGACAACCTAGTAGGAGAAAATGGGTCACACAGGTAGGCAAAAGAATCAGCAACAGCCCCCTGCTCCCTTTGATAAGAATTCTACAAGAAAACCAAGCTACTCAGCCATATCATACATGTAGAGGACCTACGTCAGATCCCTACAGGCTCCCTGATCTCTGCAAGCCTCTATGGTTCCCAGCAAACTGATTCTGTGGACATTCTTATAGCATCTCTGACCTCTATGGTTTCTCTGATCCTTCTTCCCTGTCCTCTGCAGGACGCCCTGAGCTCTGCTTAATGTTTGACTGTGGGACTCTGCGTCTGTTCCCATTGCTGGATGTAGTCTCTCTGGTCTCTTTGGTGATGATTCCCAAAGACAGGACCCTTAACAGAAGTAGAAAACTTTAGATCTCAAAGACGCAGAGCCTAAGAACCACCTCACTGTATCACTCTCAAGGACTCACTTGACAAAACTGGATCCTTTCCTTCAGTGGTGACCAAGTGGAAGTAAATACAAGCAGAATGTTACTTCAGATGTAGAGTGGTGACACTGGCGACCTCTGTATTCTCTACAGAGTGAAAAACAGTCCCTCCATGTTGGTGTCTGCTCATTTACAATAAACCTACAGGAGAGGATAATGGACCAAAACCAGGAAGAAATGTGATTACAGATTATGTTTATTAAATGTGTATGGGTTTTCTTCACTGCTAGTGAGAAAAAAAAATGTTAGTATGACAGAATTTATTTTACCCAGCTGAGATCTGGTTTACTTTATACTTTTGTGGTCTATCACAAATATTACCATAATATAAAGTCTTTTCCAGCATGCTTTGATCAGAAATGGAAAGAAGAGCCCAGCTCTTTGTTTCCAGCTGTTACTGCCTACAACAAAGTAAATGCATCACATCACATGATTGTCACCAAGGTAGAATACTTGATACTTTAGTCAAAGAGAGGGTTATCCCTCATCCCCTTCATTTATGAACAAAACCTTTGCATACAAATAAGTAATGCAAGTAGGAGGGCTGAATGATTGGTAGGTTTGAAAATTAAAAGTTGAATATTAAATCTGCATTGATCACTTAATCATAAAGGACATTTGCCAGTTAAAAAAAAAATAGCTGAGGTTGGGAGGAGGATCTCCAATCCTGGCTTTCCCTGCTATGAGTGGATGGATGGATTCAGCTGAAATTCTGTTCGGAATATGTCTTCATTGAACCTAGTAAGACTTGGTTTTTAAGGCAATCACTTTAGATTCTGTATCTTTGAGGTCTAAAGTTTTCTACTTTGTTTCTGTTAAGAACAGAATTTTTTAATAAATATTTTTTATTTAAAAGCATTTTCTGCCAGGCAGTGGTGGTACACACCTTTAATCCCAGCACTTGGGAGACTGAGGCAGGAAAATCTCTTAAGTTTGAGGATAGCCTGGTTTACAGAACAAGTTCCAAGACAGCCAGGGCTACATAGAAACCCTGTCTCAAAACAACAACAACAACAAAAAATTTCATACAGTATATTTGAATCATATTCTTTCCCATCCCCCAACTCCTTCCAGATCTTCCCCACCTCCCTATTCACCCAACTTCATGTTCATTTTCTTTCTCTCTGAAAAAAAATAAAAAAACAAAAATCAAACAAAACAGTAAGACAAAAACTAAAAGCACACAAACACACAAACATGGAGTCTGTTGTGTGTTGGCCAACTACTCCTGGGCATGGGACCTGCCCTGGATTGTGGTTGATACACCCAGTGACACATCGTTGGAGAAAACTGATTTTCCCATTCATAGCAGAAATCAATCTCAAATAGCTTCTTGGTTAGAGGTAGGACTTTATCCACTTACTCTTCTCATGCTGGGATTTTGTGTAGTTTGAACCTGTGCGGGTCTGGTGTGTACAGTCATAGTCTATGAGTTCATCTGTACATCCATCCTGTTGTGTCTGGAGATGCTGCTTAAAGTCATCTACCACCTCTGGCTCTCAAAATCCTTCTGCCTCCTCTTCTTTAAGGAGGGGTTTGAAAAAGACCCATTTAGGGCTGAGAACTCCAAAGTCTCTCACTCTCTGTACTCTCTGTCTAGTTGTGGGTCTTTGTGTTAATTATTGTCTATTGCAAAAAGCAAGGCTGAGCTATGGGTATAAAAGTATGCCATTAGGAGTCATTTTATTGCTATGTGCCTCTAGCAGAATAATAGTAGTAAATTTTTCCCCAGGACCAGTGATCTGTCTAGTCCAATAGTGTTATAAAGAAATAAAAGGAAAAGTAGAATAGAAAGATCAAATGGGGAGGAGGATGGGAGAGCAGGGTAAAGTAGGGATGTGAGGAGGAACAACCAATAGTAAAAGCTTTTTGAAAAGGCGTATGGAAGCTTACTACTGTAGAAGCTTCCTAAAAATATATACATGTACGAAAGGAATTTAAATGGAATCACCATATAATGGGAGAGACAATGCCCAACTTATGCCACCAAGTAAAACCTCCAGTACCAGGAATGGGTTACATCTTGTTGAGTTGTTAGGTCCCATAGATCCCACCACCACCACTCAAACATCACAGGCTGTTGTCAAGATATTGGTTTATCTCTGTAACCTGGTCAGGCCCTATTGCTGGAGACATATTACTTATGTCATTGACCATGACTTTCTAGCTGGTGCCCTACTAGAAACTTCACCCGTACTGACTAGAATGCATGGTGCTGGAAGGTATTTTTCATGCTGCCAGAGAAAAAGAGTAATCATCAGTATTATTAGCTACAAACCCTGTGACCTACAACCATGGCCTACCTTCGAGATATACTAGTACAATAGTAGTACAAATGTTCTGGGAGTAACCAACTACTTTTTAATTGCCTATAAGGTCCACTCCATGAGATAGAACCCATACCTGACACTGTCAAATTGGCCAAGGACTTGCAGAATTCTTAATTCAGAATAAATTTAAATATTAAGCATAGTACTTTTAATTTTTCTATCTGTATGTGTACAAATGTGCTTGCCATAGGACACAAGTGAAAGACAACTTGCAGGAGTTGGTTCTCCTTCTACAGTGTAGGTGCCCAGGATTGAACTGAGGTCATCAGGCTTGGCAGCAAACTCATTAACCTGCTGAGCCATCTTGCCAGCCTTTGTTTTTTGAGACAGGGTCTCACTATGAAATCTATCCAAAGCAATCCTGCCTCCATCTGCTCAAGAATTCATAGAGATCTGCCTCAGAGTATCAGGATTAATGGCATTCCCACACCCAGTTAGAAATTTAATTTTTAATATGGATAAGTATAACCAACTTATTTAAGATAAATTTAGATGTTTTTATTACAGTAATATTTCTAATTTAAAACTGCACGTGTGTAACAAGCAGGAGATGGAAAGCTTTCTGAGCATCATCTTACCTGTCTTTGTGCAGTGGCTACCCAGCGTAGGGTTAAAGAAACTAGAAACCAGGTATGGTGCCTCATGTCTGTGATGCCTGTACTTGGGAGGTTGGAGCAGGAGGATTACCATGAGTTCAAGGCCAACCTGAGCTAGAGAGTGAGTTCCAGACCAGTCTAGGATATAAAAACCCAGTTTCAACACATCAGAACAGAACAAAATAATTAAAATGATTAATCATAGCTAAAAAGTTTGGATAAATACAAGATTTATAGCAGAATAGTGTTAGTACTCGAGTATTAGACTTGATGATGAGAGAAAACAAATCCAGATTTAGTCAGGGAAAGGAATTTTATTACTTCACACTGTTCATTTCTGCCTGTAAATGTGTCAGCAAATGCTTCATTTTATTCTTTCACTTTTGATGAGCAATCTACAGTAGGTTTTTATTACCAACTGCCCTGTTCATAAGACATTGATTTCCTAACTTTAGAAATGTAGACACAATACTAAAGTTACTCAGAGCTTTTCTTATTGTTGAAAACCTCACACTTACATAATTCTTCACTAATAGTCACAGTTCGATTTTATGCTTTCCTCTCATTAGAGATTGCAGAACCCTCTGACTATGTTTGGCTCTCAGCAGTTGCCCAGCATCAGGCTGGCATGCTGTTCTTTATATAACTGTGCTTTTAATTTTGTGATTTGGGGTGTGTATGTGGGCGGGTATGTGCTGACTTTTTAAAAAGTTCTTTAGAACCATTATAATTGACAATATATTTTCGACACATACTTTATTAGATTAAATAAGACTGTTTTTGAGATAAGAATTTGCTATGTAGCCTTTTGAGATAAGAATTTGCTATGTAGCCAAGACTGCCCTTGATCGGCTTAGCTCAGCCTTAAGTACTAGGATTACAGGCATGCATCGTCATGCCTGACTGATAAGACTTCCTAAGATGAATTACATGTCATTTGTAGTAATGGCTCATCCCTTGAAAGCTAAGTCAAAGAAATAGAGTATTAAATATACTGTATTAATTCGGGAGGTTGTGACTGTCTTCTTTTCTTCCTGACTTCATGTAACATAAACTCTGTGTTACAGACTTTGTGCTAAACTGTAACTAGAAATATAAAGTGAATATAATGAAAAGGAGAAGTCAATGCCAACTATTTTAGGAAAGTAACAAGTATCAAGATTTGAATCAAACTTAAGTTTAGGAAAAAAATTTAGGGCCAGGCAAGTGACGCACACCTTTAAACACAGTACTCAGAGGTAGAGCCAGATGAATCTCTGAGCTAGAGGCCAGCCAGGTCTATGTACAGAGACTCTGTCTCAAAAAAAAAAAAGTAATTAATTAACTTTTTAAAAAAATAATTGAAATTTGGGCCCAACAAAATGGCTCAGTGCGTAAAGGCAAGTCTGATATTCTGCTTTGGTTTCCAGACTCCACATGGTGAAAGAGAGAAGCACCTCCCACAAGTTGTTCTCTTTCCTCCACACGTGCCATGACATGCATGCACACACATACACACACACTGAACAAATAAATAAGTGTAAAAATCTTTAAAGAAAATAAACATAACCAAAGTCTTTAAACAGTTTTATATGTCTGATTTGTCTTGTTGGGAGGGGTGGGGTTTTTTCCAGAAACAAATTTTAAATGCTTTTCACGAATTTTTAAATTTTTATTTTTTATATTCAAACCTTTATTTTTTAAAATCACCTGTTACAATTATATAAGTTTGAGAAAACTCCTTTTTAAACATACAGAGTTAGTAAGTGAATACAAAACAGCAAACTCATTTTAAAGCAAGCTGGCGATGGTGCATGCCTTTAATCCTAACACTTAAGGAGGAAGCACCAGGCAGATCTCTTTGAGTTCGAGGCCAGCCTGGTCTACAGGACAGCCAGAGCTGCACAGAGAAAGCTTATCTTGAAGAAAAAGAAAGCACATTAAAAAACTGAAAAAACTGCTGACTGGGGTTGGCGCAGGTCTTTAATCCCAGCATTCAGGAGGCAAAGGCAAGTGGATCACTGTGAGTTTGAGGCCAGCCTGGTCTACAAAATGAGTTCCAGGACAGCTAGGGCTGTTACACAGAGAAATCCTGTCTCGAAAAACAAAACAAAACCAAAGAAAGAAAGACAGACAAAAGGGAAAGAAAAAATAGGCATCCCTCCAACTTAAAAGAGATGATGTCATCCTCATGTAGTTGGTACAAGGTTGTTAAGGCAACCTTAATCATCCAAATTTATGGGGGCTGGAGAGATGGCTCAGTAGTTAAGAGCACTGACTGCTCTTCCAGAGGACCTGGGTTCAATTCCCAGCATCCACATGGCAGCTCAAAACTGCCTGAAGATCCAGGTCCAGAGGATCTGATACTTCCCACCAATGCACATAAAATAAAAGTTAAATAAACCATAAAAAATATTTTTAAAAAATCATCCAAATTTATAGCTGCCTTCCTCCACTTAGGACTGAAGAAGAAAATTTAGATAATTCAACAAAGGAACAATGTTGGCGATAACATCCTGGTTTGATGTTGAGTTTTTCATTGCTAGTGGTCCTTGGGTTGTTTCCCCATATGAACTTCTATCATTCATTGTAAATTAAATCTATAGAGCATGATATTAGGAAATAAACTCTGATATTTAAAACCATGGGTTCATATGAGAGTGAACTTTCAATGAGAGTGCCCCATGGAAGAAATTGTGTTCTGGTGCCACAAGAGGTAAGAGGGTAAATGAAGTCAAAGGCAGGCAGGCAGGCCTCTGCTCACAGATGGCTGGCTGGACAACTCAAAACCCGGGCAGCATCTCCTCCACAGAAGGTATTCCTCTAACGTGGGTGGACATGGAGACAGAATTCCCAGCATCCTAGAGGGAAAATTTCCTCCCTATCCGTCAGCCCACCAAGCACCAGTAGGTTCCAGCACAGAGTCCTTTGTGTCCACAGATCCCAAGGCAGAGGGAAGCAGAAAACAGGCTACAGAAATTTTAGTTCTTAATTCATATGCAAAATGACAGATTTGCTTAGGGCTCTCTCAGACAGTCTTAGTTTTGACTGGTTCTTCTTCTCCCCCTGTCAGCTTTTCATCAGTTTTATTAATATAAGTAATGTGGCCAAAGATAGTCTGATATCTCTGGAAAAAATATCTTTTTCATTAGATTATATAATAAAAGTAGTCTGGAATGGAATTAATAACCTTGGAAGAAATGTATGAGTTCTAGAGTTCTTAGAGTTCTTTCTTTAGGCAATTTCAAGTTTTCTTACTACTAATAATAATTCCATCTCTCTCCATTCCCTCATTCCTGTAGGTGTACCAACATTCGACCAGGAGAGACTGGAATGGATGTAACAAGCCGCTGCACCCTTGGAGACCCCAACAAACTGCCAGAAGGGGTTCCCCAACCTGCTCGCATGCCCTATATCTCAGACAAGCATCCTCGACAAACCTTGGAAGTGATCAACCTTCTGAGAAAGCACCGAGAGCTATGTGATGTGGTGCTAGTTGTGGGCGCTAAGAAGATATATGCCCATCGAGTCATCTTGTCGGCCTGCAGTCCCTACTTCCGGGCAATGTTTACAGGAGAATTGGCCGAAAGCCGCCAGACAGAAGTAGTGATCCGAGACATAGATGAGAGGGCTATGGAACTACTGATTGACTTCGCATATACCTCCCAGATAACTGTGGAAGAAGGCAATGTTCAGACCCTCTTGCCTGCTGCTTGCCTCCTCCAGCTGGCAGAAATACAGGAAGCCTGCTGTGAATTCTTAAAGAGACAATTAGACCCTTCTAATTGCCTGGGCATTCGGGCTTTTGCTGACACGCATTCTTGCCGTGAGTTACTAAGGATTGCAGACAAGTTCACACAACATAACTTTCAAGAGGTGAGTTGTGGGCTAGGTATCTAGCTCATTGGGTAAAGTGCTTGCCATGCAAACACAAGAGACCTGAGTTGAGCTCCTGACAACCAATATAGGAGCCTGGCATGTCAGTAGGCAACTGTAATCAGCTTTGGAGGCACAAAACCAGAAAGATCCTGGGGCTTGCTGACCAACCAGTCTTCCTGAAGCAGTTCCCGGTTCAATGAGAAGCCCCACCTGTCTCAAATAAAATAATAATAATAATATAAGAATAATAAGAATGTTAAAGGAAGAGACCCAACATTGACCTTTGGTATGGACAAAGTGCACCACATACATGTGCATGCACACACACACAAATTGTGCTAAGTGATTTGAATGTATTCATAATTTGTTTGTTAAAAGAGCAATAGGGGGTGATTTGTTTTGGGTTCTATTGCTTTGAAGAGGCACCATGACTACGGCAACTCTTATAAAGTGAAACATTTAGTTGGGGTAGAGGCCAATATTGTATTCTACCAGCAAAAGTTGTTTCTCCCTAATCATCTTCATAAAGGGTTTATTAATAAGCCAAAACATGGTTTATTTATGCATGAGAGGACCTGTACATCAGAGAAGTGATTTCCTCCTGATTAGATGGTTTATTCAACAGGATAAGTTATACACCAACTATTTGGTAAATTAATAATTAAAAAAAAGAAATTTAGATGGTACCAAAAGAATTTTCATTAAATTCACTTTTATTATTTATTCAGCATGGCAATAATATGAAATAATCCCTATTTAATCTAGAAATGAAGAAGCATTTCTAAGTGATAAAACTAGAAAGGCTAAAAGTCAAAATCCATCAATTTTATCACATATAGAATTTTTTGTGATACTAAAACAAAGGCCAAATACAAATTGAGGGATATATTTGCAACCTTTATTTACTATCAAAAGGCTAGTCTACTTAATGCATTGAGAGCACCAGTAATTCATACCAGTGAGCTAGCAGAAAAATAGACAATACACACAGAGAGAGAAATTCAGACTGTCCTTAAATACCTGAAAGTCCACTTGTTTATTTAAAAAAAAAATGGAAAGACAAATTACAACTCAGCAAAGTGCTTTTCTCCTCCAGCTTTGTTTTTTGAGATGCTGTCTTACTTTTCGGCCCAGGCCTTGAACTCAGCATCAGCCATCCTCAGCCCCTTATGTGCTAGCATTTGTAGATACACCTAGTATATCTGGTTAAAGCACCATCTTCTGGGTTGCAATTATCCTTAAATGTAATATATTTTCTTGGTGAGGCTGTGGAACATAGGTTCATTGCTAGTATAAATATGCATTGACACAACCCTCTCGAAAGGAAATTTGGCAGTATCTATAAAGATTACTCTTTACATCCACTTTTAAACCCGGCATTCTCAGGAATTTATACTGTGTGTACTAGAGAGCAGAAGAGTTTGAAGAGGTGGATTGAGGTTCTGTATTTGATATTGAACAGGCAACTCTTTCTATGGATCTATATTCCTTGAAGGGTTAGACTGAGATTAAATCTTGGTTCAAGTCTCTTTTAAGTGAGAAGCCATAAAGGAAAAAATTAGATTCAGCTTCTAAATATGTGAAGCTTTTTTGTTTTTAAAACAGCTCCATAAATGTGATTAAATAATGCCAATGAGAGCCCCTGCAGAGATAAAGGAGCGCCTTGCAGTCTTCCCAGTATTGACAGGTGGTTAGCAAAGGAGTGATTGGCACTGGGTAATAGAAAAGGAGAAAAGAAAACCAGAAGCATAGGGGTCAGAAGTGCAAAGAGTTTCTTTTAAGAGGACTTTCATAGAGTTGGAGCATTGGCTCAGCACTTAAGAGCACTTGTTGCTCTAGTAGAAGACCTGGGTACAATTCCCGTCATCCACATTGTGGCTCACAACTGTCTATAACTGCAGTCCCAGGGATCTGACATCCTCTGACCTCCATGGGCACCAGGCATGCACGTGGTACACACATACATGCAGGCAAAACACTCATACACACAAAAGTAATAAAATGAATGTTTTTTCAAAAGAAGGCTTACATATATTGCATATACTTCCTCCTTATATGTATATTATATTTCCAGGAAGCTTCTGAAAATTAATATTAAGGTCATTGGCCTTAAGTAAGTATAAGCATTTTGATACTAGAAAACAGTCAGATTAGTAGTGTTAAGGAGCCCAAGTTGGCCTTGAACTGACAGTAATGCTTCTACTTCAGCCTCCCAAGTGCTGAGATTACTGACAGAGCCACTATGGACCGCTAATTTTATACTCTGTAAGGAAAACCTTTCCACTGTATATACCACATTTTCTTCCCTTGTCCATTATGGACCCTAGACGGACACCCTGACTTGGTTGTTATGAGCAGTGCTGCAGTGAAGATGACTGTGCAGGTATCTACTGTATGCTGACTTTGACGCCTTTGATTATGTATCTAAGCCATGCCACAGGATCATTCTCCCTTTAGTTTCTGAGAATTTACATACCATTTTCCATTGCAGCAAAATTAATATATGTTCTTAGTAACCATCATAAGAGGTCTTTCCTACCGTCATTTTTTTCAGCATTTGATTTAGCTTGTTTTATTCATTACAGCCCTTCTGACTATGTCAAGAGAAAATCTCACTGCAGACCTTGTGGTGATTTATAGTGCTGGGGATAGAACCCAGGCCTTTGCACACGCTAAGTAAGACTTTTACCACTGGGCTACATTCCCCAGCCTGCTAATATTTGTTTTTTAATCCATATAATAAAAAAAAGTTACCTTCTGATGAAATTTTAAAAGAATGTTAAGGCATTTTTAAAGATACACAATACCAAACTTGAACTTAAATAAAAATAAACTGGGAAATACATAAGTAGACAGTGAAAGGTAGCCACAGCTGAAGTTTGCAAACTGCAAAGGCCAGAACTCTTATTAGAAGTAGGCCCAAATGTTTCTGGACATTGAAGAACCCACAGTTGCCCAGTAAAATGGGCTCCAGTTAAATATAAATTCCAGAAAAGCAGCACATTGTGATGTAGATAGGTCCTGATTTATAGGGGAATCCCCTAAATCTGGCAGCCCTTCACAGGAAGTGAAATGCAACCATGTTCATTACTGATTCATCTGGCTAACTAGTTACTCAGGTGAAGTGTCAAGGTTAACTGTTGAAGATCCTGACCCCTAGAAAGTCAGATAATTTGAATCCTCGTGCCATAAGAGGTAATAAATAACTCCGGCTCCTGACTGCTAATTTTGTGATTTGTATTTTCTGTAATGTTTTTGAAAGAAACATTCTTGGTTAAATGTTTAAAGTATTATTAAGCCCTGTCATGTCCTGCTAAATATTCTAACCTTTTGATGAACAAGAAAATAGCCCTGTCCCAAAAATAATCCATTGTGCTCATTAAAGGCAACACAGAAGCTGAACTTGTAGCAGTACCTTGTCTGTGCCACCAGACGTCATGTGTAGTGTAATAGAGAAACCACCTAGAGGGAAGCAACAGTGTTCCCCTTCCCTCACTTTCACCCTGTCCTCATCATGATAAATAGACTTAAAAGATCTTCAAATTCATGACTGGCCTGTACAAAGCAATGTCCTTATTCCCACATCATTCCCATTCTGATAGTTCTCTAAGACTTGGGTAAAAGTAAGCATGGACATGGGTAATTTCTCACTAGAATATTATCTCATAGTGATTTGGTCCTCAGAAGTTCCCCTCAGTCCAATTCTTTCTTCATTATATTTATGCATGCAGTGGTAACTTTGTATTCTTGTAAACTGAGTCCATGGTGTTTCTGTCCTTTTAGCAGCTGATCTTCCTTTGAAAGCTTTTCCTGGAATTTATATACCTCCTATCACTATGAAGCTTTAATTTAGTATGATTGTGTAGCTTATTTTGAATATAAATTTTTATCTTATTTGTTAATTTTTTAAAGGGGAAAACTTCTAAACTAACTAAACAAGAATTAACTTTGGTAACATTGTGTGTATTTCCTGTTCTCCTTTATTCCCTTTTGAAACTTTTCTTTTCCTCCTTGTTTTAAACACTAGCTCCATTATAGAATATAATTTTTCCCTATAACAACAACAACAAAAATAAATAAAGGCAAAAACTGTGCTTATAAGTTCCTTTTTTCCTACCTAAATCTGAGCAGGTAATGGAGAGTGAAGAATTTATGTTACTTCCAGCCAACCAACTCATTGATATAATATCTAGTGATGAGCTCAATGTTCGGAGTGAAGAACAAGTGTTCAATGCAGTGATGGCCTGGGTCAAATACAGTATTCAGGAAAGGCGTCCTCAGTTACCCCAGGTAAGAGTCAAAATGCTTCTCTGAATTTGCTTTGTACTAGACACAAGTAATGTACAGAGACAAAACAGTCCTTGTTTCCACATGATCTAGGCAGTAAGCCTTCAGAAGCATTTGCCTGCTTATTGTTGTGAACGTATTGCTCCTTTGCTTCCTGTCTGTTTGGGATTCCTTCTGTTTGAACTGTTACACAATTCAGAAATTATATAAAATTACAAAAGAAAGCAGGAATGTATCTGCTCCCTTAGGTTGGAAGTCCTACCACACTTTGAATAGTAAGTGGGACTGGGCAGTCACATGTTTAAGATTCATTCTTATCATGGCTGTAGTCCTCCTTATTCAGAAGAGATGCATTCCAAGATATTTAAAAGATGCCTAAAACATCAAATCCTATATATACTGTGGTTTTTTTCAGTATAAATATATGTATATTTATATATACTGTTTTATATATATATATATATATATTCTGTGATAAAGGTTTTTTTTTATAAATTAGATCCATTAAAGACTAGCAGTAACTAATTATAAACAGAATATTTATAGTAGTATACTGTAATAAAAGTTACTTAACTTACAAATTTTTATTTCTGGAATTTCTCATTTATTGTTGTCTGACCAAAGTTGACAACCAATAACTGAAAATGCAGAAAACAAAATTAAAGATAAGGGGAAAGTGTATTTTTTAACATTTTCTTATTTATTCTATTATTTTTTAAAGATTTTATTTATTTATTATGTATACAGCATTCTCAGTATTCTGTCAGAATGTATGCCTGCATACAAGAGAGCACCAGATCTCATTACAGATGGTTGTGAGCCACCATGTGGTTGCTGGGAATTGAACTCAGGACCTTTGGAAGAGCAGGCAGTGCTCTTAACCACTGAGCCATCTCTCCAGCCCTTATTCTATTATTTTATATGTGTGAATGTTTTGCGTACATATATGTAAGTACACTATGTGTGTGCCTGGTGCTCACAAAGGTCAGAATAGGGCTTTGGATTCCTTGGGATTGGACTTACATCCAGCACATGGATACTGGGCATTATGACCAGGACCTCTGCAAGAGCAACAAGTACTTTTTAACTGCTGAGACATCTCTGCAGCCTGGAAAGTATAATCTAAGAGTTTAGAAGTTATTGATGAAAGCATTCTAAAAGTGATACTAGCATTCTAAAGTAGCATTCTAAGTGATACTAGTATGTTTATGGTTTTGTAACTAGTCTACATTACTGAATTGATAGAATAAATTTTAGATTTACTCTTTATCCCTTCCACCCTTCTAAACTGATTATGTCCAATTAGATTCCAAAACTCCTGGATGCACAGTCAGTAAACATGAGTCAATACTCCTAACAAATTGTAATGGGAGCTATGCCTTAATTGTGTTTATTATCCCGTAGGTGCTGCAGCATGTTCGCCTGCCTTTGCTTAGTCCCAAGTTCCTGGTGGGCACTGTCGGCTCTGATCCCCTCATTAAAAGTGATGAAGAATGCAGGTATGAGTGGATGAGAAAGTTCAACAACTGAACAGTCCTAATTTCTGTTTTTCTCCTTACTGGTATTGCTTCTGAATATTGTATTTCTTATGCCAAAACTAAGGTAGTCAGTATTTAACAAGTTTTTCTTCTGGACTAGGATCAAGGGGAGAAGGAAGAGAGGACTGAACTTTGAGTATTCTGTTGTTCCCTTAGGAGTTTTTTGTTGTTGTTGTTTTAATATTTATTTATTTTTATTTTTATGTGCCTTGCTGTTTTGCCTGCGTGTATGTCTGTGTGAGGGTGTTGGGTCCCCTGGAACTGGAGTTAGAGACAGTTGTGAGCTGCCATATGGGTGCTGGGTATTGAACTGGGTCCTTTGGAACAGCCAGTGCTCTTAACTGCTCAGTCATTTCTCCAGCCCCTTTTGTTTTTTTGTTTTTTTTAAGATTTATTTATTTATTATGTATACAACATTCTGCCTCTATGTATGCCCACATGCCAGAAGAGGGCGCCAGATCTCATTACAGATGGTTGTGAGCCACCATGTGGTTGCTGGGAATCAAACTCAGGACCTCTGGAAGAGTAGCCAGTGCTCTTAACCACTGAGCCATCTCTCCAGCCCCTTTTGTTTTGTTTTTTAATGTGTGGTGTTTATTGGAGTAGAAGTGGCAATAAAGAAGTAGATTTCTAAGTTTTGATGCAAGTTTGACTTTGAAGAGTCAATTCTCTTCTATTGTTTTTCCATGAAATAAATAATGTCGTGAGTCTGTCTGTGAGTACTTTCTCATTGATCACATAATGTCTAACAGAAATAGAATAGATTCACTTTGAAGATTATAGACAGAGTTAAAAGTCCTGCCCCTCCTTACATAGCTTTGGGAAGGTCATTGATATAGCTCAATGAAATCATTTCCAGATAGTCTTAAGAATGAAGACCTTATTGATTTACTGAGCTATCTCTGTAATAGATAAAGAAATTTGGAATTATCCCAGATTCTAGAACATAGGTAGGGCATATAATCCATTGAATTTCCTCTGTAATCTTAGGCTTGACATTAGTGAGAAATGCAACATTTGAGATTAGATGTTTGTATTTTCAGTTTGAAAAAGTGCATGTTTGGGGTGGGGAATACTGATGAGATGGCTCAGTAGATACAGTAGCTTGCCACCATGCCTGACAACTTGTGTTCAATCCAAAACCCACATGGTAGAAGAACAGAACTGACTTCTGCACATCCATGTTGTGACACTCGCATCCCATACGCATAAATAAAAACTTTTACATTTGTAAAAATAGAACAGCATAGGTCACTAGCGGTCAGTTCCCCTAATTATATGAGTACCAGAAGGGAAATATGTACATTAACACAGGATGAAATATGAAGAAATAATACAGAGCTATCCCTACCCCAATTAAGCATAAAACAGATTATATTGATCCTGATATGAAGTAAAGTACTTTTGAAGTTGACACCTGGTACCCTAGCCTTGGCACTAGGCAGTGCTTACTCTGTGCTATAGCTCCTTCATCTGTAAAGAGTGAGAGAATAAGTACCTGTTCCACACAGCTATTAATTATATGAGTGCATATATTTAGAGCTTAAAGCAGAAACTAGAAGGTCGCCATATTGTGGCTGTTAATTCTTTGTTGGATGCTAAGTGTTATCTGTGCTGCAGTCTTTTTAGAACCTTTGTAGTAACAGCTGAGTCAATCTTTCAAGTTTGAGGAACCAGAAAAAACTCCTAATCTTCGGTTTGACTTCCTTTTAAATTTTGCTTTGTTTTCTGTTTATTTTGTTACTAGGATAAATAGATTAAGAGGACAAAAATACATTTTTGGGTTATGCATAGCACCAATCATATATGAATTACTTGTTATAGTGTAAATAATGAGAAATTAAAACACAGTAGTTCAGGGTACATTTGGAGTTGAAGTATAATAGTATGGTAGAATTTACGTAAATCAGGAACTGAATCTCCTAAAATATTCATATACAGACTATTGTACTATGTTAATCTCTAGGCTGTGCTCTTAAAGGAATGTTGGGGAATGTTTTGTTTATGTCAGTGGACTGGTTGTATGAAACCACTCTTAGCAGATACCTACTGCTCTCACTGATGTCCTTTCCAGACACCTTGTAGAATCTCTTTAAACTCATTAGAAAATGAGTTTTATGATTAAGCAAGCTGGAGATCGGGTTGGTTTTTTAGGGGAAGGGGTAAGATGCTCTCTGTTCTATGATTGTTGAGCTTTAGGTTAGAATTTGCCTCAAGTATGAGGTTGTGCTAGAAATGGCCATCAACTCAGAAATCCTAGTGTGACTTGCATCATGGTTCATGTCAATTTTAGTATTGACAGGCAACAGGGTTTGGTTTAACTTGTGCTTGTTCCCTTTTGCTAACATGTTTTCTTACATCATATAGGGACTTAACTTGCAACATTATTTAGCCATTTGGAATAAATGAAAAGTTTCTTTTCTACAGAGACTTGGTAGATGAGGCTAAAAACTACCTCCTATTGCCTCAAGAACGACCACTAATGCAAGGACCAAGGACAAGGCCACGGAAACCTATTCGATGTGGAGAAGTGCTCTTTGCAGGTGTCAATCTTTTTTATTTGTTTGTTTAGTTTTTTGTTTTCTTTAAGTTAAATCTCATTGTGTAGCCCAAGCTGTCCTGGAACTTTCTATATGGTGTAGGTCCTCCCACATTATCTTCTATCTGTATACTACCATGTCCAGTACATAATATACAGTGATTAAACAAAATATTCTCATGTATGTTTGAATAATCATTTACATAGTCTTATGATACCTGTGATCATAAGATACACAAAGTGAGTCCACAGTGCTATTCTTCAAAATCTGTCTTTTCAACTGGGTTTGGTGGTACATGCCTTTAATCCCAGCACTTGGGAGACAGAGGCAGATGAATCTCTGAGTTAGAGGCCAATCTGGTCTACAGAGTGAGTTCCAGGATAGGCAGGGCTACATAGAGAAACCCTTTCTCAAAAAAAAAAAAAAAACCTGAAAGAAGGAAAAAAAGAAAAGAAATCTGTCTTTTCATAGTTTTGTAGGCTGAAGTCCAAAGCCAAGGTACCAGCAGTGTTGGCTGCTGGACTTCCCTCCTCCACATGCAGAGTGCCTTCCTCCATGTCCTTGGCCCTCACACAGCCTTTTTTCTGTGTGCAGTGATGGATGAGACAAGTCTCTGAGGTCTTTTCCTCTCATTGGTCCTACTATAATAGTCCGCCTTTATGGCTTCATTTCACTTTAATTACCTCCTTAAAGGCAGTCTCCAGTCACAGTGGAACTTTGACTTCAACATATGACTTTTGGAGAGCCACAGTTAAGTCTCTAATATTTAATTATGTCATCCATGCTTGACATGGGGATCATAGTGCACACAAAACCACCATGGTCTCGAACTTCTCTAAGTCAACAGGCAAGATTGAAGTTTTGTTCCTGGACTGTTCATTTTTCCCTTTTGGTATTGAAGAATACCACTTATCAGGTAGCATTAATTTGATATGAAACCATCAGTCCAATATAAAGCTGGTTTTAAGCTTTCCACTATTTAGTTGTGCCAGAGATTTAATGATTAAGCTATTTGGTTGATCTCAAAGATTATGAGCCCTCACGTTTCCAGCCTAGGGCCATTTTAGAGTTTAGGATGTTTTCTCTGATACTGAAATTCCTTATATATGCCCCATTACACAGTTCACATTTAAGCAAATTACTGTATACAAGACTTGCTGTGGTTTAGTACTATGTGACTCTTCTGATTTGAGTGAAACAACAGTAAAGTAAAATCATATCATGTTGAGATTTGGAATAAAGAAAGTGAACTTTTGGTCTGTCTAGAAGATAGTTAATATTATTCTGCACTTAATGTAGCTCAAGAATTTATTTGACATCCTTTAAAAACTAGTAGTTCCCAAAGTGTTTTGAGCATAAAATAATCTTATTTTTTTATGTTTCAGAATCACTCTTATTTTATGTTGAAATGGGGATGATTTGAAAGAAAAACAAATTTAGTATATCTGCCATTACCACAGCCCCACCCCCATGGTCATTTAGAAAAGGATAATGGAACTTGGCTTGGCAGTTATTTTAAATCTTACTCACTATACTAGCCTACCCAGGCTGCCATAACAAAATAGTGTAGACTTAGTAGTTCAGACCAAAGAAATTTTCTTGCAGTTTTGGAGACTGAAATCCAAGATCAAGGTTACAGCCCAGTGACTGTTGGTGACTATAACTTGACCTGCTTCTGCCATGTGCTTGGAGAGTCAGAGCATTAGGTCACAGAGAGGCTAGCAATCTGCCTTAGAACAGGTATTCTCTTAACAGTTTCTGTCTCTCCCTAGTTGGTGGTTGGTGTAGTGGAGATGCCATTTCCAGTGTTGAACGGTATGATCCACAGACCAATGAGTGGCGAATGGTAGCTTCCATGAGTAAAAGGCGATGTGGAGTTGGAGTCAGTGTTCTTGATGACCTGTTATATGCAGTAGGCGGCCATGATGGATCCTCCTATCTCAATAGTGTTGAAAGGTAAGGGTAATTTGAAAAAAGTCCCTATTTTCCCTATGATTTTGTTTGAGATGTTAATTAAGAAACAGATGTGACTTACTATTTTAGTCTTACATCTGTGAGACCAATTAACAGTCCAGATTCCTTAGAGTGACACACAAGACCTTTGTGATCTGATCTCTACCAATCTTTCTGTTCTCTTCCCCATTGTACACCATTTTCTAAGCTTGCAACTGCAGATACAACAAATTGCTACAACTCTTTGGACATGCTGTTGTCTTGCCTTCTTCAATCCCTGCATATATGCATGCTGTTCTTCTCCCCTGAAATATCTTTGACACTTTAAGGCTTATGAGATTTGAAATGTTACTTCCTGCATAAAACCTTCTTTGACTACAGATGAGCTACTCATTTCTCTGCTCTTTCATGAATATTTTAAGTATGTTTGTACGTGTTGTACTAATCAATTGTTGAGGTACCTGGCACATTGGAACTCTACAATGAGTGATTTTTTTTTTAAGTTTCTTATTGCCACACATTCTCTTTCATTAAGCAATGTTGACCTACAATGATTTTGTCATAGTTCCATAGCATATCTGTAAAACCTAGTGTAACCAGTTCTGGATAGTGGTTCTAGATATGACATAGCTAGAAAACAAAACCAGACAGACTGTGCAGGGTACGGGTGTGTGTGTGTGGGGGGAGATGATAGGTAGAATGACACTTAGACATGAATCAGTGGGCTAAATAAATCAAAGTGCAAATGACTAAATATTTATAGCTTAACAAATTAATATATGCCAAATGTATAAAATGTAACTAAGGTAGTACACAGAGGCAAACATATGAATGATATGCTACATGCTTTTTTTTTTTTTTTTTTTTTTGCTTCTCAAGACAGAGTTTATCTGTAGCTTTGGAGCCTGTCCTGAAACTAGCTCTTGTGGACCAGTCTGCTCTCGAACTCAAAGAGATCCGCCCGCCCCTGCCTCCCGAGTGCTGGGATTAAAGGCGTGCACCAACCACCGCCCGGCGCTACATGCTTTTGAAAGTAAGAAAAGTGAAAGCAACAGGTGGCACACACATGTAATCCCAGCACTTGGGAGCCAAAGCAGGAGAGATCACAAGTTTGAGGCCAGTCTGAGATACATAGTGATACCCTATGTCAAAGAGAGAAAAAGAGAGAGAAAGCAAACCATGCTTTTAACTCAAGAAGTTATGAAGAACAACAAAATCTGGCAAAATAGAAAGAAAAAAATGAGAAAGAAAGAAAAAGTAAAAATGGATATAGCTACACAAGAAGCAACTTAGTATTCTTTTGGTTTTTTGTTGTTGTTGTTGATGTTGTTTTAGTGGTTAAGATTCTTGTGCATGCTAGATAAGCACTCTACTATTGAGCTATGTACTCAGCCTTGTAGTTCCTGATTCTAATTATCAGAGTATCAGAAACAACCTAAGAATATAGCAATAAGAATAGGATTAAGGGATTGGAAAGATGGCTCAATAGTTAAGAACATTGTTGACTTTACAGAGGAACTGAATTCAGTTTCATGCACCAAGTTGGGCAGTTCACAACCATCTCTAGCTTCAGCTTCAGGAGCTCCACCACCCTCTTTGGGCTTCTGTGGGTACTACACTCATGGGCACATACACACAGATACACATACATACATATAAATAAAAAAGTCTTTTTTTTTTAAAACTTGGGTTAAACAGTGCATCTCACATTACAATATAACAAAATAGTTCAAAGAAAAAATCTAGAATTATATTAACAAAAAGATATCTCAAAAATACATCAAAGGAGAAAATTTCACAGTGTGTGATATTATGTAAATAAACATTCCTGCATTTAAATAAATGTATAAGTAGATAATATATTTTATTGCAGAGGCTTAAGGGATGTGTGCCAAATCCAAATGGAAAGAGACTAGAATTGAAGTGGAATTCTGTAGCATCCTGATTTTTTAAAGAAAAATATATTCAAAATAAATGTTAAAATAAATTTTAAAAAGTTAATTAGGTTGGGGTATAGGTCTATAACAGTACAGTTGCTAGCATGTGGACCCCCAGTTCAATCCCCAGCACTGCTCAGTTTGGTTTCCATATGCTTGATTATTAGTCAACCTGTTTGAGGGAAAGAACAGCCCTTAAATAGAAATATATGCTTATATGCTCCAAATACTGAAATGAATTTTTATTTGGGCCATCAGCTCACAAAAAATTACATAGAGACTTATTATTAATTATGAAAGCTTGGCCTATGGCTTACGCTTGTCCCATTAGCTCTTATAACTTAAATTAACCCATTTCTATTCATCTGCATTTTGCCTTTTAGCTTTTTACCTCTTCCATCTTACACCTCCTGTTTCTCTTCTGTGTCCTCTGGTGTCTCTCTCATGCCTAGATTTTTCTCCTCTTCTCTCTCTCTCTGTCCAGAAGTCACACCTAACCTCTTACTGCTTAGCTACTGGACATTCAGCTCTTTATTAAACCAATCAGAAAGCACCTTGGCAAGGACACATCTTCACAGTATACAAAAAGATTATTCCACAACAAAATACCATAAACACAGCCAAGCTCTAGCGTGTAATACAAGCTCTCAATGTGTTCTTTGCAGATATGACCCCAAAACAAACCAGTGGAGCAGTGATGTGGCCCCTACAAGCACCTGCAGGACAAGCGTTGGTGTGGCAGTACTTGGAGGTTTTCTCTATGCTGTGGGCGGACAGGATGGTGTCTCTTGCCTCAATATTGTTGAGAGGTGATTTATTTTTAATCAAAATAATTTTCAATTTTTTTAATGGATATATGAAGTCCTTTTGCTTTTTTATATATCCCTAAATGACCTACTATGAAAGAGAGACGTGTGTGTGTGTGTGTGTGTGTGTGTGTGTGTGTGTGTGTGTATCAGAAGATGACTTTGAGAGATTGGTTCTCTCCTTCTACCATTTTGTAGCCCCCACCACCACCATCTGTTCTTGATTAAAAAATATTTGTGATAAACATGATATGTTTAAACATTTAAACCATGTAGAATGGTTAAGTCAAACTAATTAGCTGATTTATTACCTTACATACTTTGGGGGTTTTGGCGAAAACAGTTAAAATCTACACTCAACAGTTTCAACAGTAACTACTCACCTATTGTACTTTAGATTTCTTGAACTTACTCTTTGAGCAGCATCTCTCTGATCCTGCCAACCTTTCATGCGAGAGGAGTCCATTCTACTCTTTGCTTATACAAATGAGACTAATTTTAGATTCTATCTTCAAGATCATATGGTATTTTTCTTCATGTGTCTGATTTATTTTACTTAACAAAATGTCCCCCATGTTCTTCCTATTGTCACAAATAACAAAATATGGCTTTCTAAAAAAACTGAATAGTAGTTGTGTGTGTTTGTGCCCACACATTTTTTTTAATCTATGATAAATCTCTGTATCTGTTATATCTCTTGTGATTTCAGACCTGTGGAAACTACTTGGGCCAACAGGAATGTTTTTCCTCCCTGCAGGTATGATCCAAAGGAGAACAAGTGGACTCGGGTGGCTTCTATGAGTACTAGAAGACTAGGGGTTGCTGTGGCTGTGTTGGGAGGGTTCTTATATGCTGTAGGTGGCTCTGATGGAACGTCTCCACTCAACACAGGTTAGTTCCCCGTAAGGCAGTCTAAGTCCCCAAAGCAGCATGTTTTTCTGGGGAGAATCCCTCTGCACTGGCAGGCTTTCTGTGCCAACTTGACAAGACCTAGAACCATCAGAGAGGAAGGAGTCTCAGATAAGGAAATGCCTCCATGAGATCCAGCTGTAAGGCATTTTCTCAATTAGTGATCATTGGGGAAGGGTCCAGCCCATGGTGGGGGGGGTGCCATCCCTGGGCTGCTGATCCTGGGTTCTATACGAAAGCAGGCTGAATAAGCCAGGGGAAACAGCCTGTAAATAGCTCTCCTCCATGGCCTCTGCATCAGCTCCTGCCTCCAAAATTCAGCCCTGCTTGAATTCCTATTCTAACTTCCTCCAATGATGGACTATGATCTGGAAGTATAAACCAAATAAATTCTTTCCTCCCCAGCTTGTTCTTTGGTCATGGTGTTTCCTTGCAGCAATAGAAACCCTAAGACACTCTTTATACAAAATATAAAAAGCAATTTTATTATTTTCACTATAACATCTTTATTCTTTGAGAATTTCATATATAATTTCATAAATATATTTTATGAAAATGTATTTTCATAAAATATATTTTTTTATGTTCACCTTCCTACTCCTCCCAGATCCACCCCCTCCTCCCCATTCCCTCCCTTTTATCCCTTTTCTTCTTTTAATAACCCATTTGTTCTCATATATTCATGAATGTATTTGATATTTAAGAAAATGTTATGTTTTTCTCTCTAGGGAAATGCAATTCATGACTTCTAGTATGTTTCCCAAAGTTTTCTTTCTCTATATACTTTATAAGCTGCTAGAAACTTATACTGAATTTAAAAAATAAATTGAGGCTGCAGAGATAGATCAGGGGTTAATGGTTAATAGCACTTGTTCTTGCAGAGGACCTGGGTTTAGTTCCCAGTTCCCACATGGTAGCTGATGACCAATAACACCAGTTCCAGGGGATCTAGTGAGGATACCAGGTATGCACAGGGTGTGCATACATACATGAAGGCAAAACACTTACACATTAAATAAATAAATGGATAAATAAATAAGATGTAGGCTACAACTAAAAAAAATCTACTTTCTAAATAGATTCTAAAATTTCTAAAAAGATTTCCCTTCTTCCCATAATCACAACCTACCCTTAATAAAAAATAATTCTTTTATTATAAGAATAAATGAAACCTTAGAACTACAAGCTTCTTTGCCTTTTCTGTCTAGACATAGTAGATATTTTCATCTAAGGGTGTGTCAGTGGCACACCCATGAGATTCATTGTTAAGCCTCTTCAGAGGCTTAAAAGACACTAGCATGGGAGAGCATGCCTGTAATCCCAGCACTTGGGAGGCAGGAACAGGAGGATCATGAGTTTGAGGCTAGCCTGAGCTATGTAATGAGTTATAGGCCTGCACCACAGAGCAAGACTCCATAAATAAGTAATTTGATAAATAATCTGAGGAGTACAAGAGTATAGAAGCTGTCCAATTATTACAATAAAATCTTAGTGCTAAACTGATCTTATAAATCATAATCTAGTTCCACCCCATTGGAAGAGAAGGAGCACACAGAATTAGCTATATAGCCAAAACTAGAATTTAACACATGTCCTTTCCTCAGAAGTTGACTGCAAGAAACTGGTTCACATCAGATTCTATACCGAAAAGAAATGCCATCGCATTTGGTGACTATGAAGAGAGCGGATGAGTGGTCACTTACTCGTCTTTTCTTTTCACTGCAGTGGAGCGCTATAATCCTCAGGAAAACAGATGGCACACCATAGCCCCTATGGGGACCCGAAGGAAACACCTAGGTTGTGCAGTGTACCAGGACATGATCTATGCTGTAGGAGGGAGAGACGACACTACAGAGCTTAGCAGTGCTGAGAGATACAACCCCAGAACTAACCAGTGGTCTCCCGTGGTGGCCATGACATCCCGCAGGAGTGGAGTAAGTGCCAGCTGCTGAGAGCTTTGTAAACAAGCCCTGAGGGGGTTCAGATGGAGTGCTTTGTGAGCTGTACTAGGGCACCCGGAGGCGAAGTGCTGTCTCTATGTGCTCTATTTTCAGTTGTCTCAGCTGTCAAGATGCTTTTAGACAAAGTGAGGGGGACCCCAAACAAAACAGCTTATATTTCTTTTGATTGCTTCTAACTCCAGTAGCTAGGTATTTTCTATCCATTCATATATTTAATTATGTAGTTATTATTTCATTATTTATCTTCTATCAGCTACTTCTCCAGAGGGTATCTTCCCTATATCGTCTACCCCCCCTATTTAAGTTCTGCATATTAGCACTAGCTATTCCTATGTAATATTTCTAGCTATTTTTCTTAGAAAACTTTGCATACTAATACAAATATTTGGGTAAAACATCTGGCCCTTCTATGCGTCTTCCAAAGCTGGTTTGAGTCTGTCCCAGCTACAGTGAAGGCCAGGTCTGCTGAGTGTTGTCATGAATGAATGACCTGGCACTAAAAGATATCCAAGGTAGAATATAAAATCCTCCCTTCTGGGAATGTTTGTCTCAGCAAAACCTAACCCATTAGCCATTAATCATGGCAGGATTCCCTCAGTGGAGGAAACATACTCAATAGGAAAGAAAAGCAAACAGTCCCTAAGGACTCCATAATCTGGTTTGCAAAAATCAAGGGGCCTCACTGAAAAGCACCAGCAAGTGAAAGACTCACATATCTGTGGCCATTTATTACTGGAAACTTAACAGACTTTTAGTTATACTCCTGTTATTCTCACTGCTTCATGTTGATTGTATTTCCATTCATTTGGAAGGCAGAAATGTCTACAAAATTCTCCTTTTAGAACTCTTAATCTGGTGAAGGAAACTGAGGTGTTTGCAGTAACTGCAGTAAAGATGTGCTGTGGTTGTAGTGTTTGACAGAAGGACATGGGCTTAATTCACATGTGTTGTTAACACCTGCACACTAAATCAGAGACTAACACTTAATCCAGAATGACTAGAGCATAGAGTCCATTAGGAGAGGGAAATGTAGGAGCTGAGGCCAAACATGGTACCTCTAACAGATTTCTGGCAGGCCTTAGTAACACTATGGATCTTAAACCTGTCACTGGGCAGAGGGAAGCTAAGACTTTCTGGACAGGAGTGACATGTTGTTAGAAAGTGGATTAGAGTGAGCAAAGCAGGCTCAGACGTAGTTTGGAGGTTCTCGCTCACACCTAGTGAATGGCTTACTAAATTTTACAAATATGTGCTCTGATTCTTGTGTACGTATAGTAATTTGATACAGAATTTAATGGTTCCCATAATGTCATAGATTACTGCTACTTTTTCTTTCTGAATTCATGTAAACTATAAAATGAAACCATAAGAGGTTTGAGAAAGTTTAAAATTTCCCAGTAGTTGTCTCAACGCCACTGTGCTCTGCTCTTACAGGTTGGTCTGGCGGTGGTCAACGGACAGCTCATGGCAGTAGGAGGTTTTGATGGCACAACATACTTGAAGACCATTGAAGTTTTCGACCCAGATGCCAATACTTGGAGGTAACCTTTAGACTGTTGTAAGTCTTTTCATTACTGACTTAAAATCATGAGCTTGAGAAGGATCATGACCACCAAAACCGGGATGGCCAGGGCCCTGAAGTCCTTGTGTGGTTTCCTGAAGGGAGCTGAGTTAACCCAGATATGATGATGCATTTTAACTTGCTGTTCTAAAGTATCTGATAAAAAAAAACTCCAAAATTCTTATAATAATCATCTCATTTTATATAAACAGAGGTGAGGAA
The DNA here is from genome assembly GCA_004026605.1 of Ondatra zibethicus. Lineage (NCBI taxonomy): Eukaryota > Metazoa > Chordata > Mammalia > Rodentia > Cricetidae > Ondatra > Ondatra zibethicus. The sequence goes on along the minus strand of PVIU01000283.1, from coordinate 194,391 downwards.
AACAATGAATATCATTTCTATTCTCAACACGTCCTAATGATGAAACCAGAACACCATGAAAATAAAAGGTGTAGTTAATAAGCTAGTGACATTATTAGACTCAGAGCCTGGGCCTTCAGTTCTCAGTTTGTCTGTACAGGTTCTTGTCTTTAAGAAGCCTTATTTCTGGGGGCAAAAGTGTAGTTACTTTCAAAAAAATATTTTAAAGCCTATTCCTTCTTTAGCTTTTAAAAGTGTATTGCTATAGAGTCTTCTGTTATGAAATCCAGCCTGTTTTAATTTTCACTTTTAGGTAAGAAGCTATACCTTATTTCTGAGAGTTTAGCTATATTGAACTTCATTTTATAGACTTTATGTTTGTTTTAAATCCTCCGGCCGAGGGGTGGGCACAGTGGTAGAGTGCGTGCCTAGCTAGATGAGAGCCTGACCTTAACCTCTACTGCTCTCCCCATCTCAAAATCCAGAGGCAGATGCTGGGCAAGCACTCCCTCCAGTTCCTTTTACACAGTCTGAGAGCACTTTCTTGAGATTCTCTGTGGTTGAGCAGTCACATTACTGAGGTCAGATTAATAACAACATGGTACTTTTTGCTCAGACATTACATTTTTCATGACCAGTTCATTAGATTTACTGAATTTTCTGATCCCAGAGGAAACAAAAGTGAAGGAGACAGATTCCTTGCAGTCCCAGCTCTGGCATTATAGTATCATGCTAGGTGGAGGTGCTGTGTGATTAGCAAGCTCAGAAGGGGGCTAAGATGGCAGGGAGGAATGTTTCTGTAAAGGGCGGCCCCAGGAAGCCCCACTGAAATGGTAAGGACAGAGGAGAACAGGTTTACACAAAGAAAAGCCTGCCATTTGTGGAATGTTCTTTCCTTTATACAGTTTTCTGTGGGAATTCGGAGCAGAGCACAGTTTAAGAAATAGCTGCATTTGTTGCTGTCTCTTAGTTGCTGATGTATACATAGACTTTTACCAGCAGCCAGCACTCGAGTTAGTGGTGTGTGGTGAATAATATTCATGAAATTCTTAAAAATAATCTGCAGAGAAGTTGATGCCTAAATCTCTGTAGTTTCAAAAAGTATCTCAAACTTTTTTGTTGGCTTGAGTTTTTTGTTTGTTTTGTTTAGTTTTTTGAGACAGGGTCTCTCCTATAACCTTACTGTCCTGGAACTTCCTAGATAGATCAAGCTGACGTCAAACTCGGAGATCCACCCACCTCTACCTCCTGAGTGCTGAGCTTAAAGGTGTATGTTACCATGCCCAGCCCAAACTTTTTTATTTTGTTTTTGTTTTGGGCTTTTTGAAGCAGGGTCTCACTATAGCCCAAGCTAACCTGGAGCACACCCTGCAGCCCAGGCTGCCCTCGAACTCACAGCAGTCCTCCTACCTTAGCCTCCCGGGTGCTAGGATTATAGGTATGGAAAATATCCCTCTGTAGCCCAAGTTGGCCTAAAACTATGTAGGCAAAGGTTAGCCTTAAGCTCAGATAATCATCCTGCCTCATGCTTCCATGGTCAGTGATTACAGGTGTGTGTTATCATACCTAGTACACATCCTAAATCAATTTTATCTCATTGCTGAATGAGGAGGTAGGTTTTTTTTAAACCCTGAAAGTCTTCAGCTTTGAAGATGATCTTGTTCACAAATCACAAACTAAATGCTGCTATGATACCATATAGACAAGGAATAAACACAGAGAACTGATGGACTGGAAAGAAAGAACCGTTGGTAAAGTGCTTACTGTGCAACCATGTGGACCCAATTTCATCCACAGGTCCCACATAAGAAGCCAGACACATAGCAGAGCAGGGGAGGCAGAGACAAGGTGGACCCCTGGGCTTCCTGACCAGTCAGCCAAGCCTACTATTTAAGTGCCAGGCCACTGAGAGACCTGGTCTCAAAAAACAAACCAGACTGATGTCTTCTGAGGAATGACATCTTAGGTGACCTCTGGTCTTCAGACATGTGTGCACCTTTGCACAGTATATACAGATACACAAAAAGAAATGGAAGGAGGGAGGTAGAGAAGAGGAAGGGAGAAACTGAGCAGCTTGTCTTAGTGGCTCATACCTATAATCCCAACCCTCTGGAAGCTGAGGCAGGAGGATTGCCATGGGTTTGAAGCAACCAGACAGGAGTAAAAACAGCTAAAAAATTAAAATAAAATAAAATAAAAAATAAAAAATAATTGAGGCTGCTACAGTGATACATACCTATAATACCAGCACCTCCACAGCTGTAGGTCTAGGAAAAGCCTATCTCAGAAAATAAAACATTAATTAATAATTGAGAATGTTTTAGGCAAAGAGAAAATGTGTCTGGGAAAATAAATATCAGGCATAAAATTAGACACAAAAGTGTAGAACATAAGGTTATGTGTGTTAGAAGCCAGTCTGTGTGTAAAGCTCTAGTGCAAAAAGGTGAGCAGACAGCCTCATTCCATGGAGAGCTTTTCAGCTCTGGTCTGAATTAATTCTGCTACTTGACTGTGATCAGTTTGTTTCTAATCTTAAAACTGAAAATGCTGTGAGTGACGTCTTCGTTGAGAGGGCGCAGTGCTTTTTCCAGTTAGAAACTATGCTTTTGTTTCTATCTTTGCAGGTTATATGGAGGGATGAATTATCGTCGGCTAGGAGGTGGTGTAGGAGTTATTAAAATGACACACTGTGAATCCCATATATGGTGAACACAGGAAAAAGTCTTGCATACACTCCTTTATATTTGGAAGAGCCTTGACTTTGAAGCTTTGTACAGCTCGAGAAAACATTAGAACAAATGTTATTCTTTGCCGGTGCCTCAACATACAGAACTACAAGTCTAACGACAGAACTCACCTGCAGACGCCACCTTTGCACAACACCTTTTTGCTCTCTGCAGAGAGCGTTTATTTTGGGCTTTTAATTTATCATGGAGTTTTGATGGTGATTTCTGTTTTTGTTTTGTTGGTTGGGTTGTTTTGGGTTTTTGGGGTTTTTGTTTTGTTTTTTAATTTATCTTTCGTACCAGAGGGGGGGAAAAGGAGAAAAAAAAATTCCAAGCTGCAAAATTTACTTTGCTTTCTAGGTTTGGTTTGATTTTGAAAATACTGATAAGGGCAGAAGGGCTATGTATGATCTAGTTGTTACTCCAATTAGTTACTATCCATCTACAAAGATTGCCAGTGATAAAGACAGATATGCAAAGTATACTCGCTAGTTACTATTCTTGCACTAAATATTAGAGCACTCTGAAATGTAAAGGGGACTGGAAACGGTCCGGTGAGAGACGTGTGCTGCTTTTGCAGAGGACCCAAGTTCAGTTTGCAGCACCCACATCTGGCAGCTTACAACTGTAACTCCAGCTAGGTCAGTGGTTCTCAACCTCCCTAATGCTGCAATACTTTAATACAATTTGTTCCTCATGTTGTGGTGACCCCCAAGCATAAAATTATTTTCATTTGCTACTTTGTAACTGTAATTTTTGCTACTGTTTTAAATTGTAATATAAATATCTGATATGCAAGATATCTGATATGCAACCCCTGTGAAAGGTCATTCCACCCCCCCCCACACACACACATATACAGGGGTCATGACCCACAGGTTGATAAACCGCTAAGCTAGAGGATCCAGAACTCTCTTCTGGCCTCTGCAGGTACCTGCACTCCTGTGCGTTCAATACACACATAAACACACAAGTACCCCACAAGTATGAGTAATTAAAAATAAAATTTCTTTTTATGTGTAAAAGAAAAAACAAGAAAACATCTTGCTAAGTAGGACACTTCAGTAGGAATATTGAATCCGTAAAAGCAGGACAAGCTACAGTTTTCATTCACTAGATAACGTTTACATCTCTAACTGAACTTGCTTTCTACTCCATTTCCCTTTCCTTCCTGTAATATTTTCATAGTTTCTGCCACATGTACCTAAGTCTCTGCTCAGTGCCTCTTCTAAAAACAGTGATTCTCCTTCGTTGTCTTGAGAACTCCGGTAAAATCAAGTGCAACTCTTTTAGAGTTTTTGTTCACAGATGCTACCACCTGCAACTTTCTTTCCTATCTCCTCATTGTCACTAGGGGCCACCAAGGAGAAGTGACCTCTCTTCAGCAGTGGATTCTGTTTTTCAGTTTACATTGGATGTTCCAGCCTGGTGAATCTGAGCTGACTTCAGTAACATGCTCTAAAGGGAAGCTGTCTCCAGTTCTTGTGAGCAGTTCGAGTGAAGGGATGTCAGGCCAGCTGAAGCATCCAATCCGAGCTGGAGTCTTCATGCTAATAATATCTCATGGTCTTTCATCCTATAAGGCCACCGTTACTGTGTCTCTTAAGTCGCACTTTCTGATGAAAGGTTAACATTTTTAAGGAAATAAATGAAAGTTTTAGTGCCTACAGTCCTCCCCCATTGTAGTTATAGACTGATTTTTCTTTCAGTGTATTTTGCAGGAAAACCTTTGAATGAGACTTACAACCAAAAGGAATAACCTTGACCTTCTTCCTCTCCCCTACAACAAAATGTTTGGCAACTTTTGTGTTTACATTTAAACATCATTTGCACCTTTTTCAAGGAAAAAATAAGTATTTGGTAAACAATTGTTTACATGTATCATTTATGCTTTTTTCTAGCATGTATAACTTTTTAAAATAAAGGTATTTACCATAAAATGTTTGAAATTTTTTGTTTTTAACTTTTTTACATTGTCTCTGTGTGTGTGTGTGTGTGTAAGGGGTGAGGTGGAGCATGCCCCAGCACCAAAGGACAATTTGCAGGAATTGTTCCTTTCCTTCCGTCATATGGATTCCAGGAGTCAAACTCAGTTCATCAGGCTTGGTAGAAAGTGTCTTTACCTTCTGAGCCATCTCTCCAGTCCTAATTACTGCTATTTGCTACTTCTAACTTTACTGTTTATATGGATTTTTTTAAATTTTTTTTGTATCTTACATTAGTTTTATATAAAGTTACAACTGCTTCATCTGAAAGTGAGACATTTAAGACTCCTCGTTATGTATTTTATATTAACCAATCTATAAACATAATTTTGGACTGAAAGGACTAATCCTGTAGTTCAAACCCATTTAATACACTCACCTAAATCTGAATACCAAGGAAGTCTTCCTGTATATTTAATGATGGGATTGGTATTACATATTTTTTCCAAAGCTCCATTCTGCCTGTTTTCATTCCACACTACCACCTGAGTTATCTGAAACATAGCCTACAATAAATACAATAAGACTGATACAGTTTGAATCATAAATGTCTCTCAAAGGTCTATTTTAAAACAAAAGGACGTTTCTGTGAGTCTGAATTTATAGGAAGAGGACACATGCCCCAAGTGATTTGGATGAGTGGAAGTTTGGGGTTCACTAAGCAAGAACAGTCCCTAGCTTCAGAAAGCTCTCATATCCAAAATGAGTTTGATTAAGCTAATAGATAAATGGTTCTCAGAGTATCAGCTTCAGGCCCCAGTATTCTTTCAAAGTATCCATGAACCAAAGCAATTTTCTTAGTAAAACTACATTTTTGGCTGTTCATTGTGATAGGTAGGCAAACTGCTGGTGCCTTAACACTAATGAAGGTAGCAGCACCAACCTATGACCAAGTATTCCCTACCATCAACAGCCTGGCATTCAAGGCCAGCCTAGGTTCTATAGTGAGACTCTTACCTCAAAAAATCCAAAACAGATATTGAACAAACACTGCTTCTAGGACTGTGAATTAGCTCAGTTGGTGGAGTACTTGTCCAGCATGCACAAAACCCTGGGTTCAAGCCCCAGCACCACAGAAACAGGGCATGGTGATGTTCTCTATAGCCCTAACACTTGGGAGGTGAAGGCAGGATCTCAAATTCACAGGAGACCATATATCTAAAATAAATAAAAATAAAAGTAAAAAAGCTCAGTGTTTAATAAGAGCATTGGCTACTCTTTCAGAAGTCCTGAGTTCAATTCCCAGCAACCTCATGTTAGCTCATAACAATCTATGAGATCCGATACCCTCTTCTCGAATGCAGGCATATATGCAGACAGAACACTCATACATAAAAAATATTTTTTAAAAAGCTTCAAAAGTGACACAAAAATCTTATGTTCATAAAGTAAAATGACATTGAGACATAACACAGGCAAGTTTCTTAGGTTGCTTCACCTAAGACTTAATTAAAATGACTTAATTAAAATGTATTTGATCTATGAGTTTTTGATGGGGAAAGCCTTGTTAACCAATAATCCTTAAGAGGTGGAACCTAGTTTAGGCGTGGCTTTCTGGGACCGGGAGATAAAAACCTGTGGACCACCCAGGTACACTCTCTGTGTAGCTTCCCCCATGGTCAAGCAGAGCCTGGTTCTGTTCCTGTGGTGTGAGTTTTCCCCTTATAATAAATAAAATATAATTGTTTTATCCTTAGCTAGCCTGGTTATTTCTACAAGTTTTTACTGAGAACTGGTCTAAATATGAGGTTAAGCATGATTATTTCTTCCTGCTAATGGAGCTCACGGGTGATGTTCCTGCTGTGATCCTAGATATGATTCTGAAAGTTTGTGCCTTGTGTGCTGAAGCAAAGGCTAACACTACCAAGGCACTAATCGAAAGATGCCATTAATATACACTGGATCATTTTTCAAGTATATATTTAATTCAGTACTGCAATAGTATTAAAAACAAAAACATTGTTGGCTCAAGACCATTTATTATCTTAATTTTTCAGAAGGTTTTGATGGCAAGTTCTCTACAGCAAAATGACGTTAGAAACATGTCTACAAGATAAAACTTCTGGCTGGGAATGTAGTTCACATGATAGTGTTTGCCTAGTGTGTACCAGACCCAGAATTTGATGCCCAGTTCCATATAAACCAAGTACATTGGCTCAAACCTCCTGTAATCTTTGCACTCCAGGGCTGGGGGCTAGAAGGGCAGGAGGTCCTCCCTAACTACATAGCCAGATTAGGCTATGAGACCCTGTCTCCAAAAGAAGAAAAGAGAAGGGAACAAAGAATGTTAACACAAATCTAAGATGCTTTTAAAGAGATTAAAATTTTTTAATTTTTTATTGAAAACGTCTTTTTCCTTTATATAATCAATTCTGATTGTGGTTTCCCTACCCTCTACTCCTCCCAGTTTCTCCCTACCTACCCTCTCGTCCCAATCCATTTTCTTTATGTACCTCTCTCATTAGAAAACACACCAGTGGGAGCTGTAGAGATGGCTCAGTGGTCTTAAGAGTTCTTGTTGCTCTTGTAGACCCAAGTTCAGCTCCCAGCAACCACATGGTGGCTCACAACTATCTGTTACTTCACCTCCTGGGGAACACACACACACACACACACACACACACACGAAGCAAAACAAAAACAAACACATTGAAATCGGACAAAAGGAGCAAACTGGAGGAGAACAGTGCCAAGAGAAGGCAGAGAAACAGACTCATTCACACACTCAGAATCCAATAAAACACTAAACTACCCAGGTGGTGTCACACGCTTTTAGTTCCAAGACTCAGGAGGCACAGGTAAGTGGGTCTCTGAGTTTGAGGCCAGCCTGATCTACAGAGGGAGTCCCAGGACAGCCAGGGCTACACAGAGAAACCCTGCCTCAGAAAACAAAAACAAAACAAAACACTAAACTGGAAACCATAATATATTTGCAAAGGACCTGGTGCTGACCCAGTGCGCCTGCTTCAGTCTCTGCAAGTTCATATGAGCTTTGGTCATGTTGATTTAGACTCTAAATTTTAGAGAATCTTGATTTTTTTTTTTTTTGGTCTCCCCCATCCTCTGACTCTTATACTCTTCCATCTTCCTCTTCCACAGGGTTCCCGGAGCCCTAAGAATGAGGGTCAAGGGGAACCTTAAGGGAAACATCCAATTTAGGCCTGAGTGTTCCAAGGTCGCTCATTGTCTGTGTAAATCTGGTTGTAGGTCTCTGTTATCCCCATCTGCTGCAGGAAGAAGCTTTTCCAATGCTGGATGAGTTAGACACTGATGTATGAGTTTAACAGAATGTTACTAACAGAACAATGTCTCCACTACAGCCAAGCAACCCTACCACGGCAGGCCCTGAGAAGAGCAACACAGCTGAATTGCAAGACAAAGATCTTAAAATAGCCTTTATGAATATGATAGAGGTCTCTAAAGAGGAAATGAATAAATCCCTTAAAGAACTCTATGAAAACACAAATAGTGGAGGGGAATTGATAAAAATAGTTCAAGATATAAAAGTGGAAATAGAATCAATAATAATTAATTTTAAAAAATCTGAGGGAAATCTGGAAATGAAAAATTGAGGAACTTAAAAAGGAACCTCAGAGTCAAGCCTCACCAACAGAATAAATAACCTAAATCAGAAACACCAGATTTTAGATCTGTTTATTTGATTAAGCTGGATACTTGTATATTAACAATTCAGCATCTTCTATAGCATTTACACATAACATGACCACAGTGATATATGGACACACAAGCACATGACCATGAGTCACCCACGGCCACTGCTGTGTTTCAGATCCACCTGGGCAGCTCCAAAGGCACCATGAGAAAACAGGTGCTACATTTCTTCCACTGTCCCACTTGGAATAGCAACTCAGAAAGTAATTGAAAGGGTTTATAATGCATCACTTAGAGTCCATACTAGAATTCACTCAATTTGAAAAATTGCCAGTTCTGTCATATATGCCAAAACACCAATAAGGTATTTATGACACAGAATCTGTAAAAGAAAAAAAAGAAAAAAAATTTAAAATTAAGATAGTATTATGACAAAGCAATTTGATATTTTTTTTTTATTTTTGCCATGGTTTTTGTTGATTTTACTCATTTAATCACATAGTTGTGTGTGTAGGTATATGCACATGAATCCAAGTGCCAGAAGAGGCCAGAGGCACTGCTCTCCCAGAGCTGGATTTACAGGTAGTTGTGAACTGCCTGGTGTGGGTGCTGGGAACCAGACTCAGATCCTCTGCGAGAGCAATGCAGTTCTCCACCAGCCGAGCCTGGTTAAAACCAATATTAAAAGGCTAGTTCCTCTAGAACTAAGTTACAGGTAGTTGTGACCTACCCAGTACAAGTACTAGGAACTAGGCTCTCAGGTTCTCTGCAAGAACAGTATATGCTCTTAATCACTAAGCCATCTCTCCAGTCCTTATTTTAGTTTTTTTGAGACAGGGTGTGAAGTAGCCAGTGCCAGCTTTGTGCTCCCTATGTTGCCAAGGATGACCTTGAACCACTGATCCTCCTGCCTCTACTCCCAAGTGCTAGAATTAGAAGTATATCCCACTATATTAAGTTCCTTTTGTTTTTAATCCTTAGCTCTTCTCATCAAAATTACTTCCAGCCTATTGTTTCATTTTGACCTCCAGTTTAAAAATGTGAGTTATTCAGTACTCATGAAACATTTAAGACATAACAGTTCAAATAGTGACTCCTTTCCTTTTTATAAAAAAATATTTGTTTTGTGCCTTTATGGATGTATTGTATGCCACAGCACGTGTGGGAGTCAGAAGCTAACTTTCAGGAGTCAGTTCTCTCCTTCCAACATGTAGGATCCAGGAACCAAATTAAGGTCATCCTACTCGGTCTGCAGTAAATGTCCTCACACACTGAGCCATACCATGCCCATAATGCCAGCCCCATATATCCTTTTCTTTCTGATCTATCTTGAATGTGCCACTTAAACTTATGCTGGCCTTGATTTCCTTGTTTTAAAATAAAACATAGACTAATTATACAGTGTAGTTCTAAAAATTAGAATTAATATCTACTAGGCACAGAAAGACAAATATGGCATGCTCTCATTCATCTGTAAAAGCTAAGAACATTGATCCCGATGAGTAGTGGTACACACCTATAATACCAATAATTTTGAGGGGAGGCAGAAGGATTGGGAATTCAACATCATTTTCACCTAATGAGTTCAAGGCTAGCCTGGGCTACATGAAACCTTTCCTCAAAACAAAACAAATCTCATAGAAGAAAATAGTGGTCACCAACAGCTAAGAGATGGAGTGGGGTTATATAATGGGTAGCAAAATACACCCAGTTAGGAGGAATTAGTTCTAATGTTTTTATAGCACAGTTGAGTAACTATATAATTTATTAACTATTTCAAAGTAATTAGGATAAGATAGAGCTAGGAATGCTAATTACTATAACTCACTTTTTCTGTGCCATACCATGCAGATAAGTATGTACAAATATGACAGAAAGAGGCTCAATGGCTGAGTACTTGCCTAGTGTTCAAGACACTATGTTGAATTCCTACCATACACACACAAAAGGACAAATACACATCAAAAATTTAAAAGGTAGAATTAAACTCTGTTAAGAGTGTTAACAATGACAAAATAATAGCAAACAGTCCCTGGGTGTATATAGAAACATGTATTTAAATATGTCTTAAGAGGGCTGGAGCAATGGTTTAGTGGCTAAAAGCACTGTCTGCTATTCCAGAGGACCCAGATTCAATTCCCAGCACCCACATGACAGCTCCCGATCAAACTCCAGTTTCAGTGGATCCAAAGGTTTTGTCTTCTGTTCTCTATGGGTACTGGGCATGGCAGACACATGGTGCATAGAAACATAGATGCAGGCAAAACACCCACGTACAGAAATAAAAATTTATATATACATACATACACACATGCACACACACACACACATCTTAGGAGCCAACTATTTGTTTCTTTGTAGAACATAAAAACCATTTCTCTGTGACTTTCTATCTAATAGCAATTTTAAAAAAATCTAAAAGGCAAAGATGACATTCTGTCACTGGCTATAATCTTATCCCACACATAAAATGCTGTTACTTTAATAATTATTCCAAAATTTGTCAATTTTGATCATTTCAGCTGCTTGAGGGTAGTTCACATTTTTCAGCTCTACAGTGCACAGTGCCATTCCTCTTTAAGACTGGCTCTAGGTGGTCAGAGGGATTGGTAGGTCATGTATAAAGTAGAAAATAAGTCTATTGTCTTGAACTACTATGCAGTCAAGTGTATTTCCCCATGTAAAAATATAATCACCACACATATGGAAAACACAACAAGAAGGAATTTAATTAGATGTGTTCAAACTAACCTTTATTTTCCCATCAGTGTGTGCTGAAGCTACAGATGTCGAGACACGAACCAATCTTGTGGCTGATAAGTGAATTTTGAAATGCCTATGGAAGTGTGAATAAAGGCAGTCCATAAATAAGTCGACTTCCTCCTGGGTAATCTCCCCAGGTGTTTTGTGGACACTGTCCCATAAAGCTTTTGCATCCTCTGGATGAATTGCATAAGAAATATCCAAGCTTTGAGGGCTACAGGGCACAGACCAAAAAAATTCAGTGGTAGCCGTGTAATGGTCCATTTCGCAAGCAGTCCACATGGCAGCCATCCAGGAAAGATTAAATGCGCTGATTGCTAAAGGACTGAAGCAACAGTCAAAAGTCTTCTGAAACCAGCCTCCAATTAAGGATGTATTGGACTCTGCTCCATTTGCAAGGAACAAGGGTAGACAGGTGAAATCTTCTGAAGCAGTCTCCAGAAGACTATCTCCAAACACACAGCAGAACCACCCAGTCCACAGCACTTTACCCTCTCTGTGCTCACGTGATGACTCAGACTTTGAGAAAATCTACAAGAAAAAGTAAAACAAGTTCATTAAGTTCAAAAGACCATTTGCTCCTAAATTTTATCTCCTCAAGGCCAAGCATGGTGGCACATGCTCATAATTCCAGTTTGAATCAGGAAGACAAGGAGTTCAAGGTCAGCCTTGGTTACAGAACTGGTGTAGGAGGTCCTTCTGTATTTGGGTTGCTTTCATTAGTTAATAAAGAGACTGCCTTGGCCTTTTGATAGGGCTGGACTTAGATAGGTAGGGAAAAGAGAACAGAATGCTGGGAAGAAGATACTGAGGCAGAGAGAGTCGCCACCATGAAACTGCCAAGTCAGACATGCTGAATCTTTCCCAGTAAGCCACGACCTCGTGATGACACACAGATTATTAAAAATGGGTTGAATCAAGAGTGAGAGTTGGCCAAGAAGAGGCTAGATATAATGGGCCAGGCAGTGTTTTAAATGAATACAGTTTCTGTGTAATTATTTCGGGGGTTAAGCTAGCTGGGCGTCTGGGAGTCGGGACGGGGCCTCAGTTCCTCATCACTACAGACTGGCTGCCCAACGTGGTTGACTGACTCCACGTAAAATCTGAGAGAGCTTCAAAAAGAATACAGAGTTTAACAGAGTTTTTGCTGTTTGCTGGCGCTGTGCCACACAAAGTTTTTCCTCACTCGGCAGCCACAACAGTAAAAAAGCTGCAGCAGTTTTAAAATGCCGGCTTTCTGGGCTATGCTACCAGTGCCATCTCTAAATCTTGCTGGAGACAGAGAATTTGGATGGTGTTTGTGACTAAAATGCTACAGCTTGCTTGATGGCAATGGGGACTGCTCTGTGCCGGGAACTGTGTGCGGCTCAGGGGCACTAAATGGATCTGAGGCAGGAGTGGCTCCGCCATGCTGAACTGTGCTGATCTCAGGCAGGAACTATCGTAATTATCATAATAACAGAGCAGTTAAGGTTTAGACTGGGCAGGAAACAGGCAGTACAGTATTACCCCTACATGGCTTAATTTAAGATTTTAAGAAGTGCTTAGCATTGTACGAAGAGCTCCTGGATAGTAAAGAATTACAGATTCACAATAGGACAGATTCAGACATAAAAGACCTCTAAATGGGTCACACTGTTGAATAAAAGTACATAGTAGGCTTAAAAGAAAAAAAGAAATAAAGAGTATAGAGAGATGCTTTTTAAAAAAGGGTAAAGTCTTTAAAGAGACAGAGTAAAAAAAAATAATAAGCCACATAAAAATGGAAAATTCACAGAGAATCTGGATTATGTATTTTATTGTGTTTTAATTTTTTGACTGTGAAGGGGCTAAATACAGAGAGACATTTCATTGTGTGGTCTGCTAAGCTAAACCAGCATATATATTCTAAAGGTATCTTGACTTCAAAATTTGGGTCTAAGTATATGATGCTTTGGAAAAGAGGTTCTTCTTTTGTTTTCACAGAGGATGAGACCCTGTGGATTCCTTCTAGACTAATACGGGTATGATAGACCACGGCCTCCTGAAAGATGAACACCTTCAGAAAATTACTTCACTCAACTGCCAACTGAGATGAACCTGGCACACAGGATACACCATGAAAGACCTGATTAACAATGCCCCCCATACAGCAGGAAGCAGTTTGGAGAAAAATCACTGCGCCCATATTCCCAAATATTGTTTATAAAAGTTCTTTTACATTTAAAGGGGGATATGATATAGATATGAATAATTTTCATTGGTATAAATCTTGATTTATTGATTCAAGTTTAAGGTCAATTTTGTTATATATATGTATTTCTGATCTTGATTAAGGTATTGTGATTGTGTAGTTCATTTAAAAATGTAATGTATAATTAGGAAATATAGGTTGTTAATGGATAATCATTGATAATAGTCAAGCTTGTAGTCATGTTAGTTAGATTTTCTAGATATATAGAGGTATATTTCAGTTAGATAGATATTCTTCATATCTTTCAAAGACTATAGAATATGGCATTTTAAATGTTTTAATAACTTAGGACTTTTCATGACAATGAGACACATCTGCTCCTGGCAGCACCAATCTACTTCAAGAAAAAAATGGGTATCGAAGAGGCTCCTTATGGAGTTTGATAGCCATTTGGGCAAGAAACTGCTCTTGCCTGGACTGTTGCATAAACTGGACACAAAGAACCCACAGAGAGAGGATATATGCCCCAACGGTACAGAAAAACTTTGGGTGACTGTCCAGGCAGCAAGATGTCTCTGTCATTTCTAGAGTTTTGGAAGTTGCTTACTTCTTGTTTACTTAGGTAATATTATATCCTTCTAGAGTCTTTGATGGAGTTGAAGAATAGACAGTTATAGTTTTCCTGTCATGATAAAAGATAAAATAGATATAAATATTGTAAATGTAATTCTTGATTGATAACTGTTTTGTTATATGTAATTTTTCTATGTTAAGTTAAAGCCTTCCTTTTTGTTTAAACAGAAAAGGGGAATTGGTGTAGGAGGTCCTTCTGTATTCGGGTTGCTTTCATTGGTTAATAAAGAGACTGCCTTGGCTTTTTGATAGGGCAGGGAAAAGAGAACAGAATGCTGGGAAGAAGATACAGAGGCAGAGAGAGCTGCCACCATGAAGCTGCCAAGTCAGACATGCTGAATCTTTCCTGGTAAGCCACAACCTTATGGTGACACACAGATTATTAAAAATGGGTTGAATCAAGAGTGAGAGTTGGCCAAGAAGAGGCTAGATATAATGGGCCAGGCAGTGTTTTAAATGAATACAGTGTCTGTGTAATTATTTCAGGAGTTAAGCTAGCCGGGCACCGGGAACGCAGCCTGATCCTCTTACTACACAGAACAAGTTTGAGGGTAGCCTCAGTCTATGGGAAACTGTCTCAAATGAGATGGGGGGAGAGAGGGGAAGACAGAGAGAGAGAGAAAGAGAGAGAGAGAGAGAGAGAGAGAGAATAGTCCAATAGTAACAGAACTGTTGTGGGGGTGACCAACCACTTCTGATTGGGGGCCTGCTCCACAGAAAGGAGTTCATGTCTGGGACTATAAACATAGGCTCTAGTGGGCAAAGTACTTCTGTTTTATTGCTTAGTGGACATAAAGTCCCTACTAAATTGCCTTCTAAAAATATTTATGTTGTGATCATAGATGAATAAATACTGCTGTCATCTTTGATCAGAGAATTTTCTTTTTGTTTTGGACCACAGCTACCACAGACGCTTACAACTGGCCAGTGCTGAGAGTAGTAAGTTGAGGTTAAATAGACCTATATCACTCCTAACCCTTGGGGAATAGCACGCATGGGCAAGTAACGCCAGAGGAAGAGGTGGAAGTGATATGGCATGCTGTTTTCTGGGCAGGGCGTAGCATTGCACTCTTGAATTCTCAGAAGTTGTGATTACCGGCAGAAGATTGGGTTCATAAACATTGACTTGAAAGATGGAGAATACAAGAAATGGAGGAGAGAATCTCAAGTATGGAAGATAAAATGGAGGAAATAGACTCATCAGTTAAAGAAAACATTAAATCTAACAAAAGCTTAACCCAAAATATCCATAAAATATGGACAACATAAAAAGGCCAAATCTTAGAATAATAGGTATAGAAGGAGAAGAAACTCAACTCAAAGGCACAGAAAATTTATTTAACAAAATCATAGAAGAAAACTTTCCTTACCTAAAGAAAGATATGCCTATGAAGATATAAGAAGCTTACAGAACACCAAATAGACTGGATCCAAAAAAAGTCCTCTTGCCACATAATAATCAAAACACTAAACATACAGAGTAAAGAAAGAATATTAAGAGCTGCAAAGGGAAAAGGCCAAGTAACATATAAAGGTAGACCTATCAGAATTACACCTGACTTCTCAGTGGAGACAATGAAAGCCAGAAGGTCATGGTCAAGCATTATGCAGACATTGAGAGACAACAGAAACAACCTAAATTCCCCTCGATCGAAGAATGGATAAGAAAAATGTGGTACATTTACACAATGGAGTACTACACAGCAGAAAAAAATAACGACAGCTTGAATTTTGCAGGAAAATGGATGGAACTAGAAAGCATTATTTTGAGTGAGGTAACCCAGACACAGAAAGACAATTATCACATGTACTTACTCATAGGTGGTTTTTAAACATAAAGCAAAGAAAGCCAGCCTATAAACCACAATCTCAGAGAACTTAGACAACAATGCGGACACTAAGAGAGACTTACATAGATCTAATCTACATGGGAAGTAGAAAGTATAAAAAGACAAGATCTTCTGAGTAAATTAGGAGCATGGGGACCTTGGGGAATGATTGAAGGGGGGAGGGGAGAGGCAGGGAGGGGAGCAAAGAAAAATGTAGAGCTCAATAAATATCATGAAAAAAAAGAATAGAGAGGAACAGCCTAAGGTTTTCAAACAAGCAACCTTAATATATCCAGTAACCTTAAAGGAATTGCCAAATGGCAGAGGCTATGTTACAGCTAACTGGACTCCTGTGCCAATGTTAGATTTAAGGAGATTCAAGGAAGCAATAGTCTCATATGGCAAGTATTCACCTTTTGTGAAACAAAAGTTAAACTCATGGTCAGTTTGTAATACAATTATCCCTAACAATTGGATATATTTGGTTAAAGGTGTTTTAAAGTCTGATCCACAATTATAATGGAGTGCCTGGTTCAGAGAAGAGGCTAAGATTATTGAACAATGGAGTAAAGCCAGAGGTAGGGAAATCTCCCAAGATTAAATTCTTGGAGGAGAATGCTATGGAAAGGCAGGCTATATATGATGACCACATCCTGGTTTTAGGCCGCACAACAGCTTTGAATGCTTGAGACAGAACTGGAGAAATAGGAAAGAAAATTGAGTATTTTACTAAAGCTATACAGGGCCCAAAGGAAGCCTTTATGGATTTCTTACAAAGACTGACTTTAACAGTAAATTAAAGAACATAACGCCTACTGTAAGAAACCATACTACTATAGGTAATAGAATAGCTATAGAAAAGAGAACAAAAAATTCAGGAGAAATCATAAAGCAAGTATTTCGGCAAATTTCTATAAATGAACAAAGACCAAAATTAAAAATATGAATAAATGATGTCATTGAAGGTCTGGCAGACACCGGTGCAGATGTAACAATAATTTCATCAGACTCTTGTTATCTAAATACCAGATGTAAATGTTCAGTTTTTAAGGATTGGAACTTTATCTCAGGTACAGGATGGGTCGAATGTATAGGGTCAGAAGGACAGCGAGGAATATTACAACCATATGGGGCTAATTTAGCAATGAATTTGTGAGGAGACAAGATTTGTTACAGCAATGGAAGTCAGATTAACATTTCCTCAATCTTAGAAACAAACTATAAATTAATGTATGTTTCTGTGAAAATTATTAGAATGTTTTATAAAGAACAGTCACTGACCATTCAGATTGTATAAGAAAGGCACAGCACCTGTTGCTATTTCAAAAGCACCAACAGCCCTACCTTTAAAATGGTTGATGGACAAACCTGTATGGGATAAGCAATGGTCTTTAACAATAGAGAAACTGCAGGCTTTAGAACAGCTGGTACAGGAGCAGCTAGATGCTCAGCATATTGAAGAATCAACCAGCCCTTGGAATTCTCCTGTAATTGTTGTTAAAAAGAGATCTAGAAAATGGAGAATGGTGACAGATATAACAGCTGTTAATAAGACTATTCAACCTATGGGCTCTCTCCTCTAAACCCAAGCATGCTTATTAAAAGTGAAATCCAAAATCTCTGTCTCATGTCAGAAGAGTCACCTGATATAGAACAGAAGAAAAACAAAAATTTGAGGACTATTTTAGTGCTACTAATCTCATAATCTTTTAGTTTTATATTGGCTCTTTAACAGCATTTCTTAAGGTACAAAATTTATAAGATATATATGTGATATATATATATATATATATACATATATATGTATATAAAAACTTTTGTCTTGCCAGGCGGTGGTGGCGCACGTCTTTAATCCCAGCACTCGGGAGGCAGAGGCAGGAGATCTCTGTGAGTTCAAGACCAGCCTGGTCTACAAGAGCTAGTTCCAGGACAGGCTCCAAAGCTACAGAGAAACCTGTCTCGAAAAACCAAACAACCAAACAAACAACCTTTTGTCTTGATATTAATGGTCATATACAGTACTAACTAATACTAGAAAAAGGTTTTCTCACCCTGTCTTGAAAATCCAAAAAAAGAAAAAGAAAAAGAAAAGAAAAGAAAAAGGTTTTCTCTACCTTCCTATACATGGTTTCGGGTTTGTGTCTCTATCAGTTTCCTGCAGTGAATTATGAGCCTAATAGCGACCTTTGAAGTCTTTATAAGGAGGATGGGGCCCCACAACAACAACTCTTCCAGGACTATGATAACACCACTAAACTGAAAAACAACTCCTAAAGATTGGCTGTGGACCTCAACATGTTCAGGACAATTTTGAGGTGGCTAGCTGAGATGATCCAGCCTTATAGACTACTCTAGCCACAACCTAAGATAAACCCTGCACTTTCCCATTACTCAGAGACCGAACAACAAATGATAAAGCTACCTCTCTCAGGACTTGACAATTAACCAACAATGTTCTTTTCAGGATTCCCTAAAATTGCTGTCACCCCCCAGACAGCAGAAAGTAAATTTAAGAATATGATGCCCACATTCCCAAGAGGTGCGGTGGATGGATTTTGGCCATTCAATGGCTTATAGATACTTGTCATTCTTTAGGGGAGCTGGTTACAAGTTATTGATTACAGTCAGGAGGAAAGTTGAACAAAGGAGATTAGACTCAGAGTTCATGTTTTGAAAAGAAAAAAGGGAGATACAGATATGATAGGATAAAAGGGGAGAATCTACTTTGAAAAGAAAATAGAGGTGCTATAGATATGATAAAAATAAAAAGGTAGTTTATTGAATCTACTTTTAGAAAGCAACTACTAGTTTTAAATGTTTTACATTGGATTGGACTTTGTATATTGATACAAATTTGAGATTAATTTTGTTAGAACATACTGAACATATGTTTCTACTTTCATTCAAGGTATTGTACCTATATAACTCATTTAACAATGCAATGCAAATTTCTAGTTCTTGAAAATTATTATTATCAATTTGTTTATGATAATAAGGAAATGCAAGTTAGTAGTTTATCATATAGTTGAACTTGTAGTCACATTAGGTATGTTTTCAAGGTCAAACAGATATATTTTAAATAGACAGATCATCTTCAAACACTTCAGAGATCTATAGAATATGGCATTTAAGATGTTTTAATAACTTAGGTTCTTTTTTCTTTTTTTAATGATAATGAAACATGTCTGTTCCTGGCAACAGCAATCTACTTCAAAGAAGATGATAGGCATTGAAGAAACTCCACATGGAGTTTGCTTTCCTTGTGGCAAAAGTAAGCCACTGGACAAGAAAGTGTTCTTGCCTCAACTGCTGACATGTGCTGTCCTAATGGGACAAGCAGGACACAAAAGAGAGTGACTGCCAAAACTTGTCCAGACAAAGTAGGACAGTCCTTCAAAAACCCTGCTTCATAGAAAAGTCTGTGAGATATTCTAGGCCTGTAGGCTGAAGATAGATGCCCCAATGTTAGAAGAAGAATTTTCAGTGACTGTCCAGGCAACCAGCTGTTTCTGTCATTTCTCACATTTTTTGGAAGTCGCTTGCTTACACTTCCTGATTACTCAGTTAATATCACTTCCTTCTTGAGTCTCTGAAGTAATTGAAGACTAGATAGGTATAGTCATAGTTTTTATTGTTTATGAGACTCAGAAAAGAAATGTAAAGTATATAAGGTGGAAAGATATCAAAAGCTAGTTTGGAATAGTAAAGCAAGTTATGATAGAAATTAAATTAGGTACAAGACTTTGGACTCCCCAAGATAGGATAAAAATGGAATATTTTCTCTGAATTTGTCAAATGAAAATGGACTAAACATTGTTGATGTATTTATTGCCTGCATAAATTATAAAGTTATTGTACTTATTGCATACAGTTTTTCTTATGTTAGTAATAGCCCTTTTTATTTTAAACAAAAAGGGGAAATATAGTAATATTTTATTTATTTTTAAAAATAAAGCTTGTGGGCTGGAGAGATGGCTCAGTGGTTAAGAGCACTGACTCCTCTTCTAGAGGACCTGGGTTCAATTCCCAGCACCCACATGGCAGCTCACAACTGTCTGAAGATCCAGTAGCAGGAGATCTAACACCTTCACACCAATGCACATAAAATAAAGTTAAATAAACCATTAAAAATATTTTTAAAAAATAAAATAAAAAAATAAAGCTTGCCTGAAGATCAGAGGGTAAAACTAAGCCAGCAGAGGCCAGGCAGTGGTGTCACATACCTCTAATCCCAGCACTAGAGAGGAATATAAGGCGGGATGAGACAGAAACTTGCTCTTTTTCAGTCTGAGGATTTGTTAGAGGTAAGAGCTCTCTAGTGGCTTGGCTGCTTTGCTTTTCTAATCTTCAGGTTGAACCCCAATACCTGTCTCTGGGTTTTTATTATTCTTGCTACATTTAATTTCCATTTTCAAAGTTAAGATTAGTTCACCTGAGCTGGGCACAGTCAAACAAACTTTTAATCCCAGAAATTAGAAGGCAGAGATAGTCAGATCTCTGTGAGTTCCAGGCCAGCCAGTGCTAGACAGGAAGACCCTGTGTCAAGAAAAAGAAAGAAGGGGGGGGCAAATGTGGCAGAGTGTGGCAGGACGCACTTTTAATTTTGAACTCAAGAGGATCTCTGAGTTCCGGGACCTTCTGGTGAATACAGCAAGTTCTAAGTCAGCAAATCCAGGGCTACATAATGAGACTCTATCTCAAAAACAAAAGCAAATCTCTTAACTAATTAATTGAAAGGTAGGTTTTCCTGCACAATTTACAGGAAAAGATATGAAGCACTGTATTTCTGAGAGTCACATGGCATCACGTACCATATGGGATGACATAATGAACATGATTTTATTAAATTTTTTTTTCTAGGAGCTAAAACCTAAAAAAAAAGATCCAATGAATAATAGTGTGTTAGTTTTCAGTCACCTTGATACAGCTATAGCTGTGGTGGCAATTCACCTGTATTTTAATAAATAAAACTTGCCTGAGGATCACAGAAAAATAAAACAGCCACACTGGTCAGCCTTATAGACCAGGCAGCAATAACACACACTTTTAATCCCCGTAGCCACAATAACATACACCTTTAATCCCAGTAGCCACACTAGCTCGCCATAGAAACCAGGTGGCAGTTGTGCACACCTTTAATCCCAGTCCTAGAGAGGAATATAAAATGGGAGGAGACAGCTCTCAGCCTCAGTCTCATTCTGAGGTTTCCTGGAGGCAGGATCGCTATTTTGCACTGAGGCAGTGGTAAGAGCCAGTGGTTGGCTGTTTTGCTTTTTGGACCTTCTCTCTCTGAGTTTTTATTAATCGTGCTTCATACAGCCATCTGGGAAGAGGGAACATCAATTGAGGCATTTCTATACCAGACTGGCCTTGTAGACAAGTCTCTGGGGCATTTTCTTGATTAATGATTGATAAGAGATTGTGCACAGATGGGCCTGGATTGTGTAAGAAAGAAAACTGAAAAGGCCATGGGGAGAATGCTAGTAAGCAGCGGTCCTTCTGGTCTCTGCTTGAGTCCCTGCCTGGGCTGTTCTCACAAACTGTATGTACTGGAAGGGTATGCCAATTTATAAACTCTTTCCTCCCCAAGTTGCTTTTGGTCAGTGTTTTATCTCAACGGAAAATAAGTAGAAGCCAGGTGGTGGCGGCATACACCTTTAATCCCAGCACTCTGGAGGCAGAGGCAAGTGGATCTCTGTGAGTCCAAAGCCAGCCTGGTCTACAGAGCAAGTTCCAGGACAGACAGGAAGAAACCCTGTCTTGGAAAACAAACAAACAAACAAAAAGAGGAAAGAAAGAAAAGAACTAGAACATTCATCTCTATATCTACAAAAATGTAGAATTCCTAATTATGAGTAATTATCTAGAGCCAAAACACAAAGTATAGACAGTTAGATCCCAATTTTAAGACTATACTGATTCAGATAAACAAATAGATGTATACCAAAATGTTAAATTATTATTTTTAAAAAAGTATTCTTGTGTGTATGTGAGTGCATGATTCAAGGGTGTATGGGCCAGAATGGAATGTAAGATCAGAGGACACCTTTGTGGAAACAGTTCTCTCCTTCCACCTTTGGTTCCAGGAATGGAACTCAAACCTCCAGCCTTGCCCACGTGCCTTGACTTGCTGAGCCATCTTGTGAGCACAAGTTTCTTAAACTTCCTTTATACCTCTGTGTGTTTTCTAAAGTCAACATCACATTCTACCCACAAAAAAATTCCCTACACATGTAGGAAACAAATTATGTTAGCTATATCTAATTTATAAAATAAAATTTAAAAAAAAGACAAAACAAAACAAAATACAAGAATTGGACCAGCAAGATGGCTTAGCAAAGTAAGGCACTTGGTGCCACAACTAACAACCTGAGTTTTATCCCCAGGACCCTACAAGTTAGAGAGAGCCAATTCCAGTAAGTTCTCCAAATTCCACAAGCACACAGTGGCACACAATCACATACATATACACATAAAATTAAATAAATACATAAATGTAATCAAAAAACTTTTTATATATGAAGCTTAGGAGTTAAAAATAACAAAAAACAGACAAGCAATAAGAAAACACTATAATTTCCATTACAAACCAACAAAACACAGATTTTTTTTTTCCCTCTGTGAAGCAAATGCTACATACATATTACTATACCTGCACAAGAAATGCTTCAGGGTCCCTTTGTGTTCCTTTTACTCCAAGTAGAGCTGAGAAAATCACTTTGATGTTGAAGTCTTCTCCCACTTCCACAGCAAGTCCTTTTTGCTTTTCAGCAGCAATAAATGCACTTAGAAGTCTAGAATATTCTTTGAGGTTAGTGTAGGAGAATTTATACAGGGGAGTTAAACTATATACAGTCCATTGTTTGTGGAGGAGAAATTCCACCTTCTCAAGATCGATTTCTTCCTAAAACAAAAAAAAAATTAAGATAAAAGTATTAAAAAGTAAAAACATGGATAAAAATTTAATCATAGCAATTTATATATTTAATATAAATTTACCACTTGGTACATGATTCTGTGGTCCTAAGATTAATCTCAAATGGAGCTTGCAGGACTTTATAGGTCATTAAATGTTCCTCTGCCTTTGCCTCCCTTCCTGTATGGAAAACTCTTCCTCTGAATGTTCATATAATACAGTTCTCCATTTCATTCAAATCTGTCCTTAGTTCCTATCTAGGAGGCCACTCTAAAATAAATGTATCAGGCCAAGTCTGTCACTATCTCCTAAGCCTTTCATTTTTATTCACAGCACTTACTAAGACCTGGCATTTGACACATCTGCACACGTGTGTGTGTGTGTGTGTGTGTGTGTGTGTGTGTGTTTTAGTTTTCTTGTCTCCCTTTCCAATCAGAGTATAAGCTTGTTGGGAACAGGGTTTTATCTATTTTATTGACTCTAGATGCTTGGATATAAATGAATGGCATTTCACAGGACTTTAATAAATATTTCATAGATGAACATTTATGTTCTACTACATATATATCTTGAAAATAGTGGTGCTGTCACTTAATAGCATAGTGCTTGCCTAGCAAGTTCACAGCCCTGAGCTTCCACAAGACACCAAACATATTTCTGAAGGATCTAGTTTGATTAGTTTTGAGTAATTTAAAGAATTATTTGAGAGCAAGCTCACTTTCTTCAGCAAAGCCTAATTCAGTATAATATATACAACAACACTTGGAAATATATTTGTCTATCCTCTATTAGAACCACAGTGCCATCAAAAACAAAATAAACCAGTGCACACTATAAAGTCAGTGTGGAGGTTCTGTAAAACACTAAAAGATGACCCAGCTAACCACTCTTGTTGTATCCACAGGACTCTGAATAATACACCAAAAAAATACATGCTCAATTTATATGCACAGCAAATAAAAAAAAGTGTTAGACCAGGCTTGCTTTTAATTCTAGCACTCAGGAGGCAGAGACATGAATCTCTGGGAGTTTGAGGCCAGCCCAGTCTACATAGTGAGTTCCAGGACAGCCAAGGCAAAGGGAAAAAAAAAAGAAAAAGAAAATGTGGTATAAATACAGAATGAAAAAAAAATTTTTTTTTTTTTTTTTGGTTTTTCGAGACAGGGTTTCTCTGTAGCTTTTGGAGCCTGTCCTGGAACTAGCTCTTGTAGACCAGGCTGGCCTCGAACTCACAGAGATCCGCCTGCCTCTGCCTCCCGAGTGCTGGGATTAAAGGCATGCGCCACCACCACCCGGCCAGAATGAAAATTTTTTAAGCTGTAAAGAAAAATGAAATCATGACATTTGTAAGAAAATGGACAGAATTAGAGATTGTTATGTTAGGTAAAGTAAACCAGACTCAGAAAGACAAGTACCTCATGTTTTCTCTAACATTCAGAATTTAGGGGTGTGTGTATGTGTGTCTGTAGTCATGGAAGTAGAAAAGGGACCATGAGAGGGAAGGAAGAGCTCATAAGGGTAGGGATAATAAGACAACACACAGAAGGAGAACTATTTGGGAGGAGGAATAGGATCAGACGGGGGGTGGGGGGGTGGGGGGTGGAGAAGATAGATAACAATGAAGTATAACATATATATGAGCATTCCACAGGGAAATCAGCCAGTTTGTATGCTCACTTTAAAAAATTAATTTAAAACATAAATGTGTGTCAGGCATAGTGTTATATGACTGTAACCCCAGCTCTTCTGGGGCAGACAGAAAGATCAACCACAAGTTCAAAACCAAACTGGCCCAGTTTACACAGTGAGTTATAAGCTAACATTCTGTTTCAAAGAAACAAAAACAAAAGTAAACAAACAAAAAACCCCAAGGAGACTATAAAAGTATTGACAGTCTTGAAGCTCCTAGCTTCCTCCTGAGGAGCTTCTTCAGTCCACACTTTCTGACACGGTCTCACGGCTCCAGCTATCTTTTAGAACAAAAGGGTATGTGTGTGGATGGGTGTGATTTGAGAACAATGTTTGTCATAGTTACAGCATTCATTGAAATAGTTACATACTTTTTCTTATTAAAAAGATGGGAAAATTATAAAAAAAAAAGCACTAAACTAGACATTTCTATCTTTACATCAAATATCTCAGAGGGGTTGGAGAAATGGCAGAAGAGCTGGGCTCGGTTCTCAGCACCCACATGATGGTCACAATCATGAGTCACTCCAGTTATAGGAGCCCAGGTGCCCTCTTCTCACTTACTCAGGCACACATGTGGTACAATATATACATGCAGGCAAAATACTACACACTTGGAAGTCATGTAGGTGCATACATGTAATTTCAGCTCGCAAGCGGAAGGAAGGAAGAAAGGAAGAATAAAGTCTCTCAGGCTGAGGGAGGATATAGTTCAGGGGTAGAACTAAGCTTAACATATACAAGGCTCTGCATTAAAACCCCAGTAGCCCCACCCTAAACTCCCAAAAAGCTTTCTGGCTGAGAACTATTACTTTCAGTACCAGCACTAGCAAATGTCATAAAAAGCAAAACTTGACTCCTAACCCAAAAGGCACTAGACACACACCATGGGCAAGAGGAGAAGGCTACATTGAAGGTACCAAAGAATCAAAGATCCAATGAACCTATGAAAAATGCTAGGCAAGAATACAAACTTCAAACATTGGGAAACATAAGAAATACAAAAATGAGGAACACTGCAGTCAAACAGGGGAAAGTATGAGTCTGTATTCTTCAAAAATGCCAATGTCATAGAAGAAAAATATTAAGGAAATGAAATTTAATGGAGATTAGAAGGAACAAAAGCTACTGTGGTTAAAATGTGAAAATGTTCCAGCTAGAAATCGGTATGTAAATTGATATATCCTTATTCATATATTTTCAATCACTGTCCCAAAGGCAAACAAATCATACCTGCAACTGTGAACACTGGGGAAATTTTCTCCGAGGTGGACTAGGAAAAAATGAACTCTGCCTCCTGACCGATTCCAGCCGTTTCTGCAGAGGGGTGGCACCTATAAAGTAGTCTTTCAGATTTGAGGTCCTTCGTCTAAAAGTTGATCCAGGTGAATTATAAGAATCCATAGTCTGCAATAAGAAAAAAAGTAACCCTAGAATTCTAAGCACTAAAATTCATTCCAGCACACTGCTCTACAGGAACGTCTGACTCTGTTTCCTTACCACTCCCACATTTTCCACAACATCCTCTTAGTTCCTGCCTTAGTCACTGGTCTCTTGCTGTGACGAGAAATACCAAAACAAGAACTTTACAGTACAAGCTATAGAATAAGTCAAATAACGTGATCTACATGTGGCCAAGGAAAGCTGCAAGTCCACCATGAACGAGGGGCACAGCAGGGGCTTCATGATGACCCTGGAGCTGCCTCTAAATTGGCCTGCCCAGTTCAAAAGGAGAGGGAAGACATGAGGTGAGTTTGCGTGATCACGTAGAAAGACAGAACATTTATGACAACTGGCACGGTGGGGGGGATGGCTCTCTTCCAGGGCCCTTGGAGGCTAGTCCTAAGAGAAAAGGCAGCCACCTTACAGTTGTCTCCCACCCCCCCCCCCATTTCCTGAAGGAGGCTGCAAAGCAACAGCAACTCAATGTCCAGGTACTAGACTGGCCCCAGATCAACAAAGAGAAAGAAAACCGTGTTCCTAAGCTGGAGCACTGCTCAATCCTGACGGCTTTGCCACTTAACACCCTCAGCAGCCAGAAAGAGGTGAACTTTCTAGTCAAAAAACTGGAGGGTATCTTTACAGTCACAACTCCAAACCAGCAAGACTCTGCAGCCAAAACTTGACTTGCAGAGGAAATACCTCAACTGTTGCTTTCCAAACCTGCCTGTGTGAGGGATTTCCTCTCTTAACAACCCTCCTTCAGTCAGAAACATAACAAAACTCTATATCCTGAGCCAGACAGGATATAGAGTAAAGATGGTACAACTGTCAAAGGACCTGTTGATGGACAAACTGAGACTAGAGTCACTCTCATAACAAGGATGGTCTGGAAAGCAAGATGACCTGCACATGTACCCCAGGGAGCATGACCATTTCCTACTCCACAGGAGTGGTACCACAGAGGACGGTGGTGGCAACATTCTCTAGGGAGGGTAAATGACCTGGAAGAGCCAATTATCTATATTAGGGGAACAGTAATCTCATGCCATCAATTCCTCCTCCTTATGCTTTGGCACCTTAGCTTTACCTGGATTCTCAAAACTCCAGGGCTGGCAAGATGGATCAGCTAGCAAAGGAACTTGCAGCTAAGTGAGATAACCTGAGTTCAATTCCTGAAACCCAAACAGTAGGCGAGAACTATCTTCTGCAAGTTTCCTCTGACACCATACCCA
Organism: Ondatra zibethicus; assembly: GCA_004026605.1. NCBI lineage: Eukaryota > Metazoa > Chordata > Mammalia > Rodentia > Cricetidae > Ondatra > Ondatra zibethicus. The sequence continues at coordinate 167,411 of PVIU01000283.1, read as the reverse complement.
TGCCAAAGCACATGTGAACACACAAGTACAATGTTTAAGAAATAAAATAAAAATCACCACAGATAGGGATTCAGCATTTAAACAGGCATTTTTCATTTTGCCATAGACATAAAGTATTTCCATGATGTTACCTTGGCCACATTCCTGGTGAGTCTCCTGGTGTGCACTTCAGTTAGGTTTAGGTTACAGAATTTTTCTATGAAGTGTGCTATTTGGGACAATAATTGCTAAGCATTATTTTCCAAGTTTGTTTGTAATCACTTAACGAATATCAAGCCTTTAACAACTATTCTCATTTTGTTTGGGGTGTTTTGTTTATAATGACTGTGTTGTTCAGGTTGGCCTAGACTCACAACAATTCTCTTGCCTCAGCCTCCCTTATGCTGGGACATATCTGGTACTAGGGTTGCATTTACTCTTCAAATGACCCATTATGTAAAGCTACTGTGTTGCCAGTTGACAGAAGGGGAGGGTCCGAAATATTTCCCAAGTCTTAACCCTCTCAACAGTTTTTTTAGTATCCACAGAACATTTCTCGCCAAAACTTCTCTTGTGGCTAGTTCATGAAAAAAGGGCCCTTGAGTTAATCACTGTAATACTGCCACAACTGTCAATCGACTGTTCCAATACCAACGCTCACCTGCACGATAACTCCTCTGGGTTCCCATCTAAATACACAAAAGCACTGCAAAGACAATGACCACACAACAGAGTTCAAGGCAGTACATAGCCAACCCAGGACCCACCCAAAACATCTTACCAAAAATATGTCGTGATGACGTTGTCATCCATTCCGGATTCACGAATCATTCTTCAAGTCTGGCTCCAAGACTACGACGAGAGGAAATTTTGATTTTTTTTTTGTTTTGTTTTTGTGAGAAAAAAAAAAAAGAAATAAAGCGGTCAAAATGACTGCTCAGAGAGAACCGAAGCAATCCCTGGTGACTTCAGAAGGGACATCAAGGCCAGCGAGGGAACCTTGGCTCCCTCAGACGAGGGCAACACCTCCGACTTCACCTTGGGAGAGACAGTTCCGCTTCCGTAGCGGGCGGCCTCTGCGAGCCTCACTCCTCGGGAGCTAGCGTCTGCCCACGAAAGACAAGGCGTCCCCAAATACCCCTCTCAGAAGCTCTCCTGTGATCGAAAGTAGACTTGAAACCTCCCTTCGCGAGCGAAGGCGCACCTCCGCTGTCCAGTTTAAAATTATTTCCCGACATGCTGTGCGGCCGACGCAGACAGCCTCTCCTCTGGCCCGCCGATTTTACGTAAATTAGCAACTGACGTCGCCATTTTAACTAAGGGCAGAGCTTGTCCCGTCAAATTCCCGATTGCGCCGCGTTGCTCTTCCGTCTTACAACCGCTGCGAAGCTTGCTCTCAAATTTCCGCCCACAATAAACATGGCGGAGGCGCCTTCGTTCTGATTGGCTGAATACTTTACGGGAGCTTGGCGCTCGCGGGGCGTTAGAAGGACTGGCTTCAGAACGCGGTTTGTGTTTGGGTTCGAACCTCCTAACTTCTTCCGTTCGCTCTCCAGAAGTTCGTGTTTCACGAGGTTGAACTGCCTTCTTCTTATGCCCTGGTCACCTTCGAAAAAACGTGGAAGTAAAGGGAGGACGCGCTCCTGGTGACCGGCCTCCCGGCGCCTGGACTGGGCTGGGGTCCGGCTAGCGCTGCGGTTTGGAATCTTTTGGTGTCTTCCTGCTGCAGCCTTGTTTAATTAAAGTGGGAACTGATGTACCGAAGGAAGCAAAGGTTTTGCCCTATCCGTTCACCCAAGGGCCCTAGAGACCTTGCAGATTAATCTACTTTGTAAATACTGGAACGTTCTGTGGAGGAGTGTCTGGATGCATTTGACTGGAAACTAGAATTTTAAGGGCCCAGGTATTCCGGAAACGGAGTTTTGAGCATCACACCCGCCGTGTAGAATTCGTGATTGTCTCTCGCGGTCCTGCGACTTCAGCATGTATCTTGGTTCTTGGTTAAGTCGTCTATGCCGGGGTTTATCCAGACCCATCGGAAAGACTACCCAGCCAATCTGGGGTTCTCTCTCCAGAAGTCTGTCGTTGGGTGCGCAAAGAATTCCAGGTGAAAGCAGCAACGACCTTCCGCCTGTTTTCGATAGCTTGTTTTCCCAGTCTTAACTGCATATTTATAGCAGATCATTCAAATCAATACTACAAAAAAAAAATAGTAACTGCACTTTCAAACTTAGATAATTTCTAAGGTCATACTTCACTTGGCAAGGAAATGTAGTATTTAAAATTGGACAATTACAATTTTAGGTCCATGCAAGTGCTAGGTCATGTAGAAAGTTTAGATTTCTAAACAATGCAAAATTCACTTGGGCTTTAGCACATTTGCAGGTAAACACAATAGAGGAATTGTATGATCTAGCCTATTTATAAATCTCATCAGGCAATCAAGTGGGTTCAGGCACTTACTGCCAAGTCCGAGGACCCAAGTTCATTTCCAGGGCCCACATTGTGGATGCAAGAAAAGAACAGAATCCAACAATTTGTCCTCTGACCTCCACAGGTGCGCCATGACATGTGGGCTCCCACCTGTATGGTACACACACACACACACACACACAAATATAATTTAAAATTTTTTACTAACTTCACCCATTGACCTGAAACAACTAATATACCATGAATGGGGAATATTTTAAACAGACTACAAATATTTTTACTGTTGCCTTATACGTTTTTTTTTTCTCTCTTTTTAAAGAATTTAGTAGCTTTGTTGCTCGAACCAACACATGTGGAGAATTGCGTTCTTCCCACTTAGGCCGAGAAGTCACCCTATGTGGATGGATTCAGTACCGAAGGTAAACTGAGGCAAATGGTTTAAGAATACATGAATTGGATTTATTCCCAAACTATTCTAACCTTTACTAATTTTTATCCAGTCAGAGAATTATATTTTGCCACTTTCCTCGTTCTCTCAGAATTCACTGCATTTTCTGTACTGTTTTGTTTTGAAAAATTCTAAATGTCACTCTCAGTAAGTACCAGTGTCATCTGTTTAAGGGTGTAGTGACAAAACCTGAGCCACCAGTGGGCTGACATAATCTTGCACTAACGTGAAAAAGTTCTTAATCTGCAGCTGGGAGTGGACTAGAATCTGTAAGCCAGCTGAGAAGTGGCAATAGCGTGGGAGTAAGAATCTACTTTAGTCAAAAGTCAAGTAGAGAAAAAGCTTAAAAGCATGAGCAGTGAGTGATTCCTTAGGTTCAAAACCCAGTTGTTTTTGTTGTTCATCTGTATGTTCCAAAGCATATTAGCACATTTATTCATATTGAAGAAGTCCAAAATGTGGGTAGATATTTGCCATTTTATAAAATTTACCTTGGCTCTTAGAGTACTCAGCATGCTCAGTACAGGCATTAACTGTCTTAGCGAGAATCTTGTCCTTAACTTCCTTATATATTTATAACTGTGTCAACACTATACTGAGTAACAGTGTAGACCTTCATAGTTTTTCCATAGTAACATTCTTGGAGCATTTCTTTTTAAACTATTCATTCCCTTGATGTCTGCAATGTCCCCCTTGTAGAGTCACATGTGTGTGGACAAAGGAATACCTCTGCTATCCAAGAGGCCTAGAGAACATATATTGGCTTTTTAATGTATTACTGGAGGATGGCTATTCCACTGCCCCCCCTTGAGATTTTATTTATTTTTATGTGCATGGGTGCAAGTATGCATATATGTTTGTCTGGGTACCATGCGAATGCCTGATGCCCACAGAGGCCAGACAAAATTGTTTAATTCCATGATACTAGAGTTACAGACAGTTGTGAGCTGCCATCTGGGTGCTGGGAATCAAGCCTGCGTCCTCTGGAGGAGCAAGAAGCACTCTTAAACTCTGAACCATCTCTCCATCCCATTTCCCTTTATTAATAAACTACTTAAAGAAGGAAAAGTTTAAATTTCTTAAATAATAAAAACTTACTCTTACAATTTATTCCATTTTTATGATTACAGATATTATAGAAAAGAATAGGCAAACAAAAATAAAGTAAGTGATATGCTGGTTAATGTAGCTGGCAACATAAACTCCTTGTACTTCAGACTCTCCGCACAGATACTTCATGTACATTGTGAGCTCTAGAATGGTGTTTAGTGTTCTTGACACTTTCAAACCTTAATCCAGCACCTCTTACTAAAGGGGGCAACTGTTAAAAGCTGTCTTCCCCTTTTACTATGCCAGGCCACCAGCAATCTTTTGGTTTTTCTTGTTGTGGTTTTGTTTTGAGACAGGATCTTACTGTGTAGCCGGCTGGCCTGGAATCCACAGAAATACACCTACCTCTGCCTCCTGAGTGCTGGGATTAAAGACATGTGTCACCATATCCAGTAACCAGCAATTTAACTGTTAGTTATTATGAAAAATAAAACCATACTCCCAATTTGAGTAAAACTGATGTGCCCAGATTCCTTCTTGGACCATTAGCTCTCTCAGAGAAAAGACTTATAGTCAACTACTTTCAAGAACAGTGACCACAGTACAGTGTACGTGATGAAGAAGTCAGGCAGCCCTTAAGCATCATATGAGTACATCATTGTTTGCACAGGGTATAGTTAAAGCTGATTCCAGACCCTGTGTTGCAACCATACTCTCAATATTTATTTGATTTTAGCACATTGAGTTCCTGTAAGATACTAGTGCAAATGATAAAGATGGTTCATCGTCTTCTACAAGTAAAAAGAAAGGCATCAGGGAGAAATAAAAAAACTCTTCTTCAGAACCCATCAGATCTCATGACTATCTTCATAGTCATAGTTGACAAAATCCATAGTCCTCAATTTCCTTATATAAGAAGTTCATTTTCAGTGTGACAGACAAAATGAAGAATCATTTTCAGGGGCTAGAGAGGTGGCTCAGAAGTTAAGGTTGAATTCTGCGTTTGCAGAGGACCCATAGTTGGTTCCCTAGCACTTACATCATGCTCACAACTGCCTGGAACTCCAGCTTCAGGGGATTTGATGCCATTAGCCATCCAGGTACCTGCATTCACATGCACATACCCACACACAGACACACAATTGCGATTAAGATGAATCTTTAAAAATAGTTTTCAAGCTTTTTTTTGCCATGACTCCCAACTTGTATTTCAATAGAAACCTCTGTTTTCTCGCATACTCCTCGTGGTGCCTTAAGAACCTCATGCACAGGTCTGAGAGTCTCTGAGGAATTTCATTGCAAACAAGTGATTGCATGCTTCCCTGACACTTCAGAAGAGATGCTGGCAGCATCCACACTCGAAAACTTGGACTCTAGCCAGGAGTAGTGGTGCATGCTTTTAATTCAGCACTGGAGAGGCTGTGACAAACAGATCTCTGTGAGTTTGTGGCATGAATTCCAGGCCAGCCACAGCTAAGCGGTGAGACCTTGTCTCACAAAAACAGAAAAAAGGAAAAATTTTATTTATATTTCCTTTGTCATGAATAAACCACATACATATAGCAGTTTAGTAACTATATGAATAATTAATAAAAATTCAAGTTGAAAAAAGACATTTTGTCCAGGTATGGTGGTCCATGCCTATAATATCAGCTGAGGCAGGAAGATGTCTCAAGTTCATGGATAGCCTGGGCAACAAGGCCTTCCACAAAAAGAAAAAAAAGTCATAAGATAGTTGCATGAATATAGCTTATGAAAGCACATAATTATAAAAATGGGGAAATTACATGGAATTTTTATTACTAGTTTTGTCTTTAAATTTTGAGCTGTGAGACTTTATCCTAAAATATTCTTTCTCTTTCCATTATTCAGGCAAAACACCTTCTTAGTCCTAAGAGATTGCCACGGTCTTGTTCAAATTATCATTCCCCAGGATGAGGTAATAAAAGGTTTCCTACCATTATCTAAGAGCTTCTTTGATAGGATGTAGTGTAAGCTAAGGAGTTTGATCAGCGTATTTGAAGTGTTAATTTCAGAAGTTAATTGTTAATAAAAACTGAAAACTACTATTATGCACAACATTATGATATGATAAACTGTGGGAATAAAGAAATGGCTGATCTGCAAAGAGCACCTGCTGCCTTTGTCAAGGACCAGGGTTCAAGTCCCAATACTCATATGGCAGCTCACTGCCATCTCTAACTCCAGTTCCAGAGAATCCTACATTCTCACTGGCTTCCTAGGGCACCAGACATATGTATATTATACTCACATCAGGCAAACAGCTAATACCAGAGACAAAGGGCCAGTTTCTCTAATATGAAAAAAACTACACAAAAAGGGGAGGCGGGGCCCCAAGTTGCAAGATGGCTCAGAGGGTATAAAGGTGCCTGCCACCATGCCTGACCGTATAAGTGCAAAACCCACATGGTAGAAGGAGAAAACCAACTCCCACAAGTTGTCTTCTGCCTTCCATGTGTGCCATGAGTGCCTGTGCATACACACACACACAAAATAAATGTAATAAACTAGTTACCAAAAAATCAATAAAGGACCCAGAATGTGAAGATGAAATTTATAGAAAACATCACCTAAAAATAATTTTCAAAGAAAATATAAGTCAGGCATGATAGCATACACTTAAAATCTCATCATTGGGAAGCAGCTGCACAAGCTCAAGAATTTAAGGCCAGCTTCATCGTTATAGTCCATCAAGACCAGCCTGTACTACGTGAGTCCCTATCTGAAATACATATAGATGATAATGTGTACACACATACACACACATACATGGAAGTATACCAAAGGCAGAGATGTGATTTAGGACCGTGGAGGGGACTCAGTGAGTAAGAATTCGTGCCACCAAGCTGACAGCCTGAGGTTGACCCCTGAACCCATGTGGTAGAAGAAGAACCAATTCCTACAAGTTGTCCTCTGACCTCTGCATACAAGCTATGGCATGTGTACATATGTGTACACAGACATACAAACACACACTAAATAAAGCCAGCCTAGACAGCTTAGACTGTGTCTCAAAATAGAAGACAGCTGGCAAGCTAGGCAGAGTGGCACATGTCTTTAATCCCAGAACTTGGGAGGCAGAAGCAGGTAGATCTCTCTACGTTTGAGGCCAGACTGACTCATCTCCATAGTGAGTTCCAAGACAGCCAGAGCTCCATAGTGAACCCTGTCTCAAAAAAAGTAGCCAGTGAACAAGGTAGTGCATCCCTACAGTCCCAGCATTTGGGAAGCTGAGTCAGGAAGGCTGAGCATTCAAGGCCAATGTGAACTATATAGTGAGACCCTGTCAAAGGAAAAGAGGGAGAGAGAATTCTTGGTGGTCTTACTGGCAGTGTTCTATGGAGCCAAAGTAGCAATGGGATTTACCAAATCTTGTAATAACATCAGTGAGACAGCTCCAAGTAAGTAAACTGTGAATATCATTTTTCTAAACTATAGGCTTACTGAAGAGTTCTGTAAGTTCATTTGTTCTTAGAACTGACTCCTGTCCCCCTCATTTTGCAGTCGGCTGCGTCTGTGAAGAAGATTTTATGTGAAGCCCCCGTGGAATCTGTGGTGAAAGTAACTGGGACAGTTATCTCCCGGCCTCCAGGACAAGAGAATTCAGTTAGTAGTTTATAGAAAGTTTGTCTTTGTGCATTTGCAATGTCTGCATATACATTAACCACATAGAGTTCCTTGTGGACATTTAAAGTTCTTAAGTTCCACAGATGAACTCACAGATGTGAACCACCCATATAAGTGTGTACAAAGAAACATGTCGACCTTGACAAATACATGATGATATTCATTGCTCTTAGGAGCCACAGATATGAATAAGAATGTAAAAATTATATATTTATTATTTATAACCTATAGTGTAGCTTGACACATCTTATATATGTATATAAATGCACGTGTTTTACAAATGTGTATTTTATACATGTCCTGAAAAATGATTTTTTTTTGCCTTTTCTTTTTTTTAATCTTTTTTTTAAATTTTTTTCCATGATATTTATTGAGCTCTACATTTTTCTCTGCTCCCCTCCCTGCCTCTGCCCTCCCTCCTTCAACTCTCCCCCAAGGTTCCTATGCTCCCAATTTACTCAGGAGATCTTGTCTTTTTATACTTTCTACTTCCCATGTAGATTAGATCTATGTAAGTCTCTTTTAGTGTCCATATTGTTGTCTAAGTTCTCTGGGATTGTGGTTTGTAGGCTGGTTTTCTTTGCTTTATGTTTAAAAACCACCTATGAGTAAGTACATGTGATAATTGTCTTTCTGTGTCTGGGTTACCTCACTCAAAATAATGCTTTCTAGTTCCATCCATTTTCCTGCAAAATTCAAGCTGTCGTTATTTTTTTCTGCTGTGTAGTACTCCATTGTGTAAATGTACCACATTTTTCTTATCCATTCTTCGATTGAGGGGCATTTAGGTTGTTTCCAGTTTCTGGCTATGAAAAATGATTTTCTAAAATAGGTTGTTGTTTTTTTTTTTTTTTTTAAGAAAATGCCAACAGGTGAGATTGAAATCAAAGTTAAAACAGCTGAGCTCCTGAATGCCTGCAAGAAGCTACCCTTTGAGATTAAAGACTTTATGAAGGTGAGGGCCTCTCAGTAGTACAATCCAGTATCTAGAAAGTGATGATCAAAAAGTATCATTTTTTAAATACTTCTTTTTTAAAAGAAGTTTACCTTCTATAAGATGAGTATTTTATTATCAGTTATCCAAATGAATTCTACAATACTGACAACTTATGCTCTTGGAGTCCAGACAGGTTGAAGTGTATTTTGTCTTCAAGACTTGATGTATTCTGTTGTTCAAGTTCTTCCATTGTTGTTGTTTAAAGTGTTGAAAGAAAATTTATATCTGAGTTGCATAGGGGAATCTTTTTCCTATTAAGTTGAAACTGCTAACAGTAATAAAATATATGCTTAGAGCAATTCTTGACTTACCAACCATAGAATTATGGATGTAGGATGATTTTTTTCTCTTAAACTTTACTCTATGTGCATTGGGTGAAGGTACCATATTCCCTGGAGTGGAGCTACAGACAGTTGTGAGCTCCCATGTGACTGCTGGGAATTGAACCCAGGTCCTCACTTAACCACTGAACCATCTCTCTAGCTCCAGATTTAGGATGATCTTAGTCGAAAGTTTTATTTTATTTATTTTTTTTAAATTACACTTTTTTCTTTTTTTATTTTATTTATTTATTTATTTATTTTGGTTTTTCAAGACAGGGTTTCTCTGTAGCTTTGGAGCCTGTCCTGGAACTAGCTCTTGTAGACCAGGCTGGTCTCGAACTCACAGAGATCCACCTGCCTCTGCCTCCCAAGTGCTGGGATTAAAGTCGTGCGCCACCACCGCCCGGCAGTCAAAAGTTTTAAAGCGTGATAAAGGTAGTCAGCACTGATTATACCCAAATTTAAAAAAAAAAGGAAAGGAAAAAAAAGTCTATCTAGATAATTTTGAACTTTGTCACAGTTATAGACTTGTATATACCTTCTTTTGTTTGTTTTGGAGACAGGGTCTTACTATGTAGCTCCGGCTGTCCTGGAACTCATTCTGTAGACCTGGCTTGCCTCAAAATCACAGAGAGCCTCTGCCTCCCGAGCGCTGGGATTAAAGGCGTGCGCCACTAAGCCCAGTTTATGTACCTACTTTTTAAGCCAGTCTACTAAGCTGTTTGTGTGTATGCATGTGCACATACGTGTGTATGTGGAAGCTAAAGGAAAACCTTGAGTGTGATTCTTCAGGTGCTGTCTACCTTTAGACAGGGTCTCTCACTGCGTTGGAACTCACCAAGTAGATTAGGCTGGGTGGTCAGAAAGCCCCATCGATCTGCCTGTCTGCACTGCCTTGGGCTAGAATCACAAGTGTGCATCCAACTCCTTAGGTCCTAAGGACTGCATTTAGGCACTGTGCTCACAGGACACATCCTTTACCAGCAGTGATAGTTGGTTTTAAGTCAGCTTGGCACAACCTAGAATCACATGAGAAAGGAGTCTTCTCAATAAGGGATTGTCTTGATTAGGTTGCCGGTGAGCAACCCTCAGGGAATTTTCTTAATTGGACTAATAGATGTGGGAAAATGAATCTGTAACGTAGGTGGCATCATTTCATGGCCTGGTTCCTGGACTGAATGAAAAGGAGTAAGCTGAGCACTGGCATCTGTGCATTGATTTCTTGCACTCTATTCTTGGCTGAGGGTGTGATGTGACCAGCTGCTTTAGTCCCTGCTACCTTGACTTCCCTGTAGTGATGGGCTGAACCAGAACTGAGAGCCAAAGTAAACTTTCTCCCTTACACTGCTTTCGTTAAACCGAACACCAACTAAACACCACTAGGCTGATTTCCCCAGCCCTATTGAGAGATTTTTAATTATATGACCACTAAGTCTTATATTCGAGTTTATTGCTTGAAAAAATATATATAATTACAAAGTTGGTCCTATTTTGGCAAAGAAAGAAAATAAATTTCCTAAAGTAAACGTTCAGAAAAAGAAGTTACAGGCATTTCTTACTGTATGAAAGAATTGAGCTACCTACATTAAAGGTTTTTTTTGTTTTTTTTGTTTTTTAGTTCTCAGTACAAAGATGAATTTAAGGATTTACAGCCCTGAAAATAAGCAGACCTGAAGTAGAAAGATGGCTCAGTGGTTAAGAACATGTGCTGCTCTTACAAAGAACATGGGTTTGGTTCCCAGCAAGTGCAGAAGGTGGCTCCCAATTACCATAACTCCAACTTCCGGAAATGTCTCTAACTCCAAGGCTTCCTGCACCCATGTGCACAGACTCAGCACAGACACACGCACCTACACATACCCCTCCACCAATAAATAAATATAAGTTTCACCAATAAATAAATATAAGTTTTTTTTTAAAGATTTATTTATTTATTATGTGTACAGCATTCCTTCCATGTGTGCCCGCATGCCAGAAGGGGGCGCCAGGTCTCATTATAGATGGCTGTGAGCCACCATGTGGTTGCTGGGAATTGAACTCAGGACCTCTGGAAGAGCATTCAGTGCTCTTAACCTCTGAGCCATCTCTCCAGCCCCATAAATATAAGTTTAAAAAATTAAAGATAGCTATCTTTTTTAATGTTCCAAAATGTTTAAGCATAAAAATCTTTCATCTGTGTAGAAGACTGAGGCTCTTCGTTTGCAGTATCGGTACTTAGACCTGCGAAGCTTCCAAATGCAGTATAACCTGCGACTGAGGTCCCAGATAGTCATGAGAATGCGGGAATATCTCTGCAATCTACACGGTAAGCCTGAATCCATTCTGCTGTATTGTATACGCTCTTCATTGTTGAGTCACCTGTTCCCAAAAGTCTAACTAGATCAGTGTGTAGACTAGTTGCTTACTGGGTCACAAACATGTCCTTTAAAGGTAATAATGTTTATTACAGTCGCTGGTATTTCCAGTCACTAGAGGACAGTCTTTGTTTGTTTCTACATAGTAAGTTTCTCTCCTACACCCTGTTGAGGACTGGCCTCACCAAAAACACCTCTTGCCAGGGTAGGGTGTGGGAATTTAGAAATATAAGTAATGAATACAGAGACACATGAAGAATAACAGAATAGAAACCATAGAATAATACCGGGAGGGCATTCCAGTGATTAATGAAAATCGCCTGCGTTTATTTTTCCATAGCTCTTATACCCAGTACAAACTGGTGGGGGTGGGGAGGTAACAAAAGGCTTTATAAACATGATACACAACAAATCAAACAGTCATGGCTTCATCACCCTGAGACATCAAATCATTACCATTCTGTTGTCTAGGTAGCAAAGCTGCTCTAGATCATGTATCCTGAGGGCAGCCCCTCCCCAGGTGACCTCATAGTTACAAAAGAAGGAGCAGAAGTACATTTGCATATCCTAACCACCTGTCAGGATGGCATGGACCTACTTGAATGAGCTATTTTAATGTTAAAAGAACCAAGCAATCACATCTTGCATTGGGATATGCAACTACACTTGTGAGTCATTTGAGCAACCTCTAACTCTCTGACCATCAGACAAGGTGGAAATGGGCTCATATTTTTGGGCCTCCACAACACCTCCACCTCTAACAGTTTAAGCTCTTGTAATTTCTTTTTGTTTGAAACAAGGCCTCACTGTTGAAGTCCAGGGTACAGGACCTTACTGTGTAACCCAGGCTGGCCTAAAACTTGAAACAATTCCCCTGCTTTAGCCTCACAAGTTCTAGAATTACAGTATGAGCAACTTCACCCAGCTTTTATTTATTTATTGGTTTGTTTGTTTGTGATATGTTCATGCTGACTTTGAACCCACAAGCTCCTCAGCCTCTTGAATTCTGGACTTTCAGGTGTAGACCACAATGCCCATGCTTATACACCATTTGTTGGGAAGTCTGAAATTTCCCATGAGTTAAAGTAGCACACTCCTGCATACTTTTTATTGTTTCATCATTGCTATACTAGCAGAACATTTTGAACACCAGAGCATTTCAGTAGACATTTAGGATCATTTCCTGACATAAGCATCAGCTTTATGAGAGAAATTACAAGTTTTAGCCTCCTTGAATTTGTAGAAACCAACTTGTCTTATTTCAGACATCTTCCTAATTAAAGGGAGCCTCTAATTTGTACTTTACTATTGACATCATTGTTATCATTTATAAAGAGGTGGGACCCAAGGCCGGTCCCACGAGGGGCAGCAACAGGCTACCTGAGGCCTTAGCAGGTCCCTTTGTCTGGTGAGAGACCACGGGGGAGGGGTGGGGGTGAGAGACAGATAAGTTTATTTAGTGGGTTATGGAGGGGGAAGGGAAGAGGTGAAGGGGGAAGAAGGAAGAGAGGCAGAAGTTGCCTCTCCAGAAGAAGAACAGGGGTTGGGGGAGAGGGAGGACTGGAGAGGAGGTGGGAGATCCCCTTGCCTTGGCAGAAGGGAGGTTGGGAGTGGGCAGAGCTTGTCTCTTAAAGGGACAGGGCACCCAGGTGACAGACCAGGCCAGCAGATTACAACAATCATACTTGGCAAATTCCTCTGTACTAACTGCTTTTTCTCTATTTTTAGGGTTTGTGGATGTAGAAACCCCAACATTGTTTAAGAGGACTCCAGGGGTATGTATATTACTTATCATCTTACTATTAATATCCTCTTCATTATAAAAGTGATTGCATTGCCTTTATTATCACTTGGCTCATTTTTATTTACTTTTATTGCTACCTCATGATCTTCACATCAACTAGGCTATTTTCTGCCCACTTCCTAAAAAAGTACAGGAAAAAGAATATATCAGGAAGAATAGCTACATAGGAAAGATGGGGGAGCAGAGACAGATCCTTCATTGATGGAGAGAATAAGATAGATCACCCTTAGGCAAAAGGATCTGTCTCCACAGAAAATGGTTGGCTTGGGATTTGACACAAGGAAAACAAATGCCATATTAATAAGAAAAAAAGAACTAGGCGAGGTAATGAATGCCTGAGAGACCAGCATTTGGGGAGCTAAAGCAGGAGGATCACAACTTTGAGACTGTGTCTACACAGATCCTGTCAAAAAAGAACTGAGATTTAAAAAAGACAAAAAAACCAAAAACACTGATATTTAATAACTATTCACTATAGACTTTTAAAAAAAAAAAACAGTTTAGGGGCTGGAGAGATGGCTCAGCAGTTAAGAGCACCAGTTGCTCTTCCAAAGGTCCTGAGTTCAATTCCTAGCACCCACATGGTGACTCACAGACATCTATAGTGGGATCAGATGCCCTCTTCTGGCGTGCAGGCATACATGCAGATTGAACAGTCATATCCATAAACTAAATATATGAATCTTTAAAAAACAACAACAGTTTATGTACTAGGTATATAGTTCAGTGGTACAGTTTCTGTGTAACATGTTCAAGGTCCTAAGCTCAAAAACAAAGAAATACCTATTTTTTTCATTTAGAAAAACATTTAAGAATTACTTGCTAGGGCTGAAAAGATGGCTCAGTGGTTAAGAGCACTGTCTGTTCTTCCAGAAGACACAGCTTCAATTTCCAACACTCATATGGCAACTGTCTGTAACTCCAGTTCCAGGGTACCCAACACCCTCATACAAACATACATGCAGGCAAAACACCAATGCACATAAATTTTTTATTAATTAAGAAAAAGAATTATTTGCTTAGGAAGTACAATGATGCACAAAATTTGTTCTGCTAATAGTAAAATTGAGAATTTGTTTACACACACACACACACATACTTAGTAACTACTATATACAAGCAGTATTTAAAGCTTATTTTAGGGGCTAAAGAGATGGCTCAGCAGTTAAGAGCACTTGCTGCTCTTCCAGAGATCCCTGTTCAGTTTCCAGCACCCAAGCCAAGTGGTTCTCAGGAGCTTGTATCTCCAGTTTCAGAGGTTTGGATGCCCTCTTCTAGCCTGTGTGTACCCACATGCACATTTGCATGCTCACTCATACACAGACATGTAAAAAATACAATAAATTAAAAAAGATAAAGTTTACTGTAGCTGGTCATAGCACATGTCTTAATTCCAGTACTTAAGAGTCAGGAGCAGGTGGATCTCTGTGAGTTCCAGTCCAACCAGAGCTACATAGTGAGACTCTGTCTCTAAAAATAAATAAATAATAAATAAATAAATGCAATTCTATGCAAATTGTTTTAGGGGCTATAGGATGAACCAGAAATTGTCTGTCATCAGGAACTTTGCTCTTTAATTTCCTTGGTATGTTTAAGTATTTACTTGCACTAGTCACTTACACTTTTGAGTTTGTTTTGTTGTTGTTAATTTTGTTTCAGGATTTTTTCTTTTGCTTTGTTTTGTTTTATTAAGACAGAGTCTTGCTTGTGGGTCAGGATGCCCTTATACTTACTATTCCTCTTCCTCAGTCTCCTGAGTGTTGGAATTGCAGGCATTTGCCATACCTGGCTTAGGTTTTTCATTAGTTTATTTTTCAGTAATGTTTCTCTTCTCTCTCTCTCTTCTACCTCTTTCTCTCTTTAAAAGGGTGCCAAAGAGTTTTTAGTACCATCCAGGGAACCTGGAAAGTTTTATTCTCTCCCTCAAAGCCCTCAGCAATTTAAGCAACTTCTGATGGTTGGTGGTCTAGACAGGTAAATCAGCTTTTTTGTTTTTTGGTAATGCTATTATTCATCCAAAAAGGGAAGAAGAAAGACCAAGGGTGAGGGAAGGGACAAAGCTTGTCTGCTCTGGGAATGGTGAGATGGCTCAGAAGGTAAAAGTTCCTGCCATAAGACTGGTGATGTACGCTCAATCCTTTTAACCCACACACAGGTGGAAGGAGAGAACTAACTCCGCAAAGTTGTCCTGACCTACATGCATGTGCCTTCACACCTGTATACCCCACCTGTCATTCAGCAGTAAAAAGAAAATTTTAAAGTTGTCTGATTTGAGGAGGTTAAAATTTGCATATGAATTTTGAGATTGCTTGTTCCCTAAAAATTGTAGTAGTCATCTTTTAAAGTTTATCAGCTGGCATTAGATAGAAAGCTGGCATTAGGTAGCTCTGGCAGGGGATTAAAAATAAAGTTCTGAGCTGGACTGCTGGTGGTGCATGCCTTTAATCTCAGCACTTGGGAGGCAGAGGCAGGCGGATCTCTGAGTTCAAAGCCAACCTAAGTCTACATAGTGAGTTCCAGGACATCAAGGGCTAGACAGAGAAACCCTGTATCTAAAAACACCAACCACATGGTGGACTCACAACCATCTATAGTGAGATTTAGTGCCCTCTTCTGGTGTGCAGGCACACGCAGGCAGAATACTGTATACATAATAAATAATCTAAAAAACAAAATAACAAAAAAGAAGGGCTGGAGAGATGGCTCAGCGGTTAAGAGCACTGCCTGCTCTTCCAAAGGTCCTGAGTTCAATTCCCAGCAACCACATGGTGGCTCACAGCCATCTGTAATGAGGTCTGGTGCCCTCTTCTGACCTTCAGGGATACACACTGACAGAATATTGTATACATAATAAATAAATAAATATTAAAAAAAAATAACAAAAAAGAAAGCTGGAGCTAACCTAGCCTTGATTTTAAATGACCCAAATAATTTTCCCCAAGGTTTTGGCAATTCAGGCTATGAAATCGATTAATACTGATCCTTAAAAGAAACTTTAGTTTTTCATTTTATTTGTGGTGCTACAGTTCAAACTCAGACCCTTGCACGTGCATAAATAAATAAATAAATAATAAAGTTCTGCTCTCCAGTGAATAAGACTAGTAAATAAAATGAGATAATAAATAAAAACAACTGCGGAAAAAAACAAAATATAAACTGGGAGTATATTGAAATTTACAAAATATTAATCGTTAGAAATTATATTGGTCGGGTGGTGGTGGCACACACTTTTAATCCTAGCGCTCAGGAGGCAGGGGCAGGCAAATCTTTGTGAGTTCAAGGCCAGCTTGGTCTATAGAGTAAGTCCCAGGACAGCCAGAACTATATATATACAGAGAAACCCTGTCTCAAAAAGCCAGAGAGAGAGAGAGAGAAAGAAAAAGAAGTTACATTGTTTAGGGAAATACAGTAAGCAATAAGCATTGTAATCAGACTGGAGTAATGTCTTGGGGCTTAAGAGAATGTACTGCTCTTGCAGAGGACCTGAATTCAATTTCAAGTACCCAGGTCAGACACTTCACAACCGTCTGTAACTCCAGTTCCAGGGTTATCCAACACCTCTGGCCATTATAGACTTCTGGAGGCGTGTATTACCCCCACATAGACATACACACATACACATAATTTAATTTCAATTTTTAAAAATAATTTTAAAGAGAAATTAAGAAAGCCTTGTGTGTTAGACCCGCTGAGACAGAGAGAACTTCATCTCTGAAGGTGAAGGTGAGAGTTGGAATGGCACGGCACAGGAAGATTCCATGCATTGATAAAGCAGTATTTCAGCTTGTAGAAGTAAAAGTACATATGTAAAGAAACATGGACTGGTTTGAATGCCCATCTAATATATGAGTATCCAAAGGTGTTATATTTGAAATCCATCTATAAAGTACTAGCCTCTCATAGGTCAGCTATGTATCTGAATAGATTGGAGCATAATAAAGTAAAGCTCCTGAGACTAGAATACAACTTCATAGTAGAGTGCTTGCCTAGCATATACAAGGGCCTGAGTTTGAGCTGTAGCGACACAAATAAAATGAAAAACTAAAGTTTCCTTTAAGGAGCAGTATTAGTGTGTTTCATAGCCTGTACTGCCAAAACCTAGGGGGAAATTATTTGGATCATTTGAGATCAAAGCTAGGTTAGCTCTAGTTTTCTTTTTTGTTGTTTTGTTTTTTAGATTATTTATTATGTATGCAGTGTTCTTCCTGCGTGTGCCTGCACACCAGAAGAGGGCCTCAGATCTTATTACAGATGGTTGTGAGCCATCATGTGGTTACTGGGAATTGAATTTAGGACGTCTGGAAGAGCAGCCAGTGCTCCTAACCTCTGAACCATCTCTCCAGCCCTTAACTCTAGTTTTCAATTACAGATATTTTCAGGTTGCCCGGTGTTATCGAGATGAAGGTTCAAGACCAGATAGACAGCCGGAGTTTACTCAGGTACTCGGTTATATATACTTGCTCTTACAAATCATGTTTGCTACAACTAAGGATTTTCAATACTGGAACAGTAATTTTATGAGTTTTTAAAAATTAACATAAAAGGTAATGGGTCTCATGTTTTATTTTCATACACACTTCATTTTTGTTGATTCTCTTGCCTTCATTCCTCTCTAGTTCGCTCTGTCCCCACTGTCCTGCCTCCCCTGCCATCCTCCTCCTTCCTTTACATCACATGCATCTTACCTGCTTTTTATTGCTCTCCATGACCTATACCTGCACACATATATGCACATATTGTAACAATTAAAATCTAGAATCTACTATATGAGAGAAAGCATGGGGTACTTGTTTCTCTGCACCTGGGATACTTCATTGAACATAATTTCCAATTTCTTTTTCCTGTAAATGTCATGAGTTTATTTCTCTTTATGGCTCAATAAAACTTCATTGTGTATGTATATAAAACACATTTTCCTCATCCATTCATCCATTAATGGGTATCTTGGCTGTTTCTGGCTCTTAGCTATTATGAATGGTATAGCAATAAACATAGATGTGCAAGAATCTCTGTGCTAAGTCTTAGAGCTTTTGAGTATATAACCAAGAGTGGGAAAACTAAATCATATAGTAGTTGGTTTTAGTTTTTTGAAAACTTACATACTAATTTCCATAATGGCTGCACCAGTTTGCACTCTCACCAGCAGTGAATAAGGGCTCCTTATTTCCCCAATTTCTGCCCAGCATCTATTGTCATTTATGATCTTTTTTATAGATTTTTTAAATACTTTTTTTTCCAGGCATAGCACAGTTGAGACAAGTTCTAGGTCTCTCTGTGTTGCTTTGGCTGGCCTTGAACTCCCTAAGTAGAATAAGTTGGCCTCGTACTCATAAAGATCTGCCTGCCTCTGTCGCCTGAGTACTGACATAAAAGGGTGTCCCACCATGCCCAGCAAAATTTTATTTTACGTGTGTGAATATTTTGCCTCCATGTGCATGCCTGGTGCTTATGGGAGACCCTAGAACTGGAGTTACAGATGGTTGTCTGCCATGCTGTTGCTAGAAAGTGAACTCAGATACACTGCAAGAGCAGAAAGTGCTCTTACCCACTGGACGAACCACCCCTCCATCTCGATTGATTTCTTGGCATTTTGCCAGGGAAGAGGTAGAATCTCAAAGTAGTTTTAATCTATTTTATTCATCCTTTTCATAAGGAGTGTGGTCATCAACTAAGGCATGCCAGATATTCCTAGTGTTTTAATGTTTATGATATGATAAAGTCCTTAAAACAAATCTTATCCATCAAAAAGTAGTACTCCATGGACCAGTGAGGTGTCTCAGCAGGTAACGCCTGAGCTGGGTGGTGGTGGCGCACACCTTTAATCCCAGCAGGCAGAAGCAGGCAGAGCTCTGTGAGTTCAAGGCCAGCCTGGTCTACACGAGCTAGTTCCAAGACAGGCTCCAAATCTACAGAGAAACCCTGTCTCAAAAAAACAAAACAAAACAAAACAAAAAAAGTACAAGCCTAATACTTTGAGTTTGTGCCCCAGACCCAAATAAAGGTAGAAGGAAAGATTCTGAGTTTGAAGCCAGCATGATCTTCAAAGCCAGGGCTGCAAATAGAAACCTTGTCTCAAAAAACAAACAAACAAACAACAAAAAGTTAAAAAGGAAAATCAATATTCCACTAAAAACAGGACAGAATTGGGGCTGAGAGATGGTTCAGCGGTTAGGAACACTGGCTGGTCTCCCAGGACCTGGGTTCAATTCCCAGCACCTACATGGCTCACAACTGTCTGTAACTCCAGTTCCAGGGAATCAGACACCCTCTTCTGGCCTTCATGAGCACCAAGAATGTATGTGCACATACAGGCAAAACACACATACATATAAAATATTAAAAGGGGGGACAATGCTACCTTTAAAGCAAATAATTCTATATGCTGATATTTAATCTACAGATTTATCAAAACCCTTATTTGGTTTTGTTAAGATCACATTAATCAGTGTGATTAAATGCACAAATCACAAGTTTGGAATCATAAAGACCAGGATCAGATGTAGCCTGACTACTTACTGAGTGCAGTATGCAAGCAATTTACTTAGCTTCTCTGAGACTCAACCATGAGCTAGCCGTGGGAACTAACAAGTTGGTGTATGTTATGCAATAGCAGTCATAAAAATGAAGTATAATGATATTTATAACCTTAACTATGTATTTTTCTGGGCAGTTATTTATATGGTAACTTAAAGCCAAGAAATATATATTGTGACTATTCATGTTAGTTTCCATGTTATTTTGGTTTCAGATTGACATAGAGATGTCTTTTGTAGACCAAACTGGAATTCAGCGTTTAATTGAGGGTTTGCTGCAGTATTCCTGGCCTGATGATAAAGATCCTGTGGAGATTCCTTTTCCTTCCATGACTTTCGCTGAGGCACTAGCCACCTATGGAACTGATAAGCCAGATATTCGCTTTGGGATGAAGGTACTTTCTTCATGTTTCTAGGACCACCCCGCAAGTAGTTCAGCCATCTTTTCAAACATTTTGAATAAATTTATAAGTGTTACATTTTTGGATAATATTTTTAATGTTCTTTTATGTTGTTACCTCTGTTGTTAACAAACTATAACAAAAAGAATAATAGCATGTTAGTGTTGCGCTACTTATTCTTTCAAGTTCCCTTTCCAAAAGCAAGACGTGTGTGTGTGTGTGTGTGTGTGTGTGTGTATGGTTTAAGATGAGGGTCCCTGAAGCTTGCTATGTAGCTGAAGCTAATTATTCCAAACTTGAGATTCTTGTGCCTCAGCCGCACAGGTGATGGGGTTACAAGTGTGCACCATCATATGCAGTTAGAGTAAGATTAAGGTGGTGGTGTATGCTTTCAGTCCCAGTGCTCAGGAGGCAGAGGCAGATGGTTCTCTGACTTTGAGGACAGCCAGGGCTACACAGAGAAACCCTGGTTTGGGGGCTGGAGAGATGGCTCAGAGGTTAAGAGCATTGGCTGTTCTTCCAGAGGTCCTGAGTTCAATTCCCAGCAACCACATGATGGCTCACAACCATCTATAATGAGATCAGGCGCCCTCTTCTGGTGTGCAGGCATACATGGAGGCAGAATGTTGTATACATAATAAATAAATCTTTAAAAAAAAAAAAAAGAAAGAAAGAAACCCTGGTTTGTTGTTGTTGTTTTGAGGGGGGTGGAGGGAGTAGGGTTGTGGGGAGAAAACCCAAAAACAACAAAAGAATAAGGTTAAGACACTTGCTCATGTAACCGGTAGTACATCTTTAATCCCAGCACTCGGGAGGCAGAAGCAAGTGGATCTCTGTGAGTTTGAGGCCAGTCTGGTCTACAGAGCGAGTGCCAGGACAGGCTCCAAAGCTGCACAGAGAAACCCTGTCTCAGGGAAAAGAGAGAAAAAAAGAAAAATGTGTGTGTGTGTGTGTGTGTGTGTGTGTCTGTGTGTGTGTATAAGATATATATATCTTACCTGTGGAATAGAGAAATGGTTGGTTCAGTGGTTAAATGCTTGACACACAAATGTAAGGACCTGATTCAGATCCACAGAACCCATGTAAATGCTAGATAGTCATGGGGCCTGCCTATAATTCCAGCACCTAAGAGTGGAGACAGCAAGTGGACTAGCAAGATTAGCTGTATCTGGAGCTCTGGGTTTGATTGAGAGACCCTGTCTCAAAAGATACAATTGAGGATGAGTCCTGACAACCTCCAGCCTCTACATGTACATACTCATATGTGCATGTACACCCATACATGTGCCTCTATATATGCAACAGTGCAACTGTATGTACATATAACCATACACACACACCCAAATACATATGAAAATATAAAGAAGAAAAAAAAATATTTTTTGTAAAATATTTTGAGGTGAAAATGGCTTTGTTTATCCATTTTTATCCGTTTTATAGATTGTGGATGTCAGTGATGTGTTCAGAAACACAGAGATCAGATTTCTTCAAGATGCACTGGCTAAGCCCCAAGGAACTGTCAAAGCTATCTGTGTTCCTGAAGGAGCAGTAAGTGAAACACAATTCTATGTTTTCTCTAGAATGTATATTTTGAAAGAGAATATATTCAATATTGGTACATAAACACTTGATAGCCTGAGCTATATAGAGACCCTATCACAAAGAAAAAAAATTCAGATAATTTAGAAAATATATATATTTAACGGAACCAGAAATCATCAAAATCTGAATCCTCTTGATCTGAAAGCTGTAGAACTCACCTTTGTCTTTGTCCTGCACATTGCATGACAGTCTACTGGTGACAGTCACAGCAGTCTCCATGAGACCTATGACTGGGAAACAGTGCAATCCCGTGAAAGTTGCAGCAAGCCTTAAAACGTATGTCATTTTGAAGAAGAGATTAAAATTTTTATTAATTCCCATTCGTAATGGAAAGACATGAACAAATATGCTTATATCTTCTTATTTGACATTGTGAACCTGTTCATAAAGCTGAGTGTCATATTGATGAATTTATTTGATTTTCTTTCATCAGAAGTACTTGAGAAAGCAAGACATTGAGTTCATTAGAGACTTTGCAACTCACCATTTCAGTCAGGTAAAGAGCAGCGTTTTATGGGAATCTGTTCTACTAACAATTGCAGGGCTCTAGTTTTGGTTTGGTTTTGCTTTTTTAGATTTTTGTTATGTGTGTGAGTGGTTTGCCTGCATATATGTATGTGCACCAAGTGCATGCCTGCTACTTGTGGACCCACAAAAGCCTCTGAATCCCCTAGAACTGGAGTTACAGATGATTGTGAGCCACCATGTGGGTTCTGGAAACTGAACCCAGATCCTTGCAAGAGCAACTGGTGCCCTTCACTGCTGAGCTCCTAGGTTTGAGAGTCATTATTTCAGATCATGTTTTTACTATACATCTATTTTTACTGAAAGACTTCAATTTAGACAATTGAATTTTTTTATAATTTGTATCTTATGTACATTGGTGTTTTGTTTGCATGTGTGTTTGTGGGAGGGTGTCGAATCCCCCAGAACAGGAGTTACAAATAGTTGTGAACTGCCAGGTGGGTGCTAGGAATTGAACCCGGGTCCTCTGGAAGAACAGCCATTGCTCTTAACTGCTGAGCCATCTCTCCAGCCAACATATCATACTGAAAGTTAAGCCATATTCTTTTAACATACACAAAAGTATTTTAATCCAGTTTTAAAATTTAAATAAATGGGACTGGAGAGATGGCTCAGCAATTAAGATAACTGATTGCTCTTCCAGAGGACCTCAGTTCAATTCCCAGCACCCATATGGCAGCTCACAACTGTCTATAACTCCTGTTCCAGAGGATCCAACACCCTCACACAGACACGCAGGCAGCAGGCAAAGCACCAATGTACATAAAATACAAATAAATAGATTATTTTTTAGAAATTAAATAAATGAATAGTCCCTTGGTGGTCAAGGTTTGACAGTGGCGTGACTACGGTGGAAAAGCCTTATTGGTTCTTCTCCCTGTGTCCATCTGTTAAATTATGAGTGCACCTTCGACCAACATATTTTTACATTCTGGGCTTAGAGGATAATCTAACTAAAATGAAGAGCAGGAGCAGAAAATTCTTACATCTGGGGCTGGAGAGATGGCTCAGAGGTTAAAAGCATTGCCTGCTCTTCCAAAGGTCCTGAGTTCAATTCCCATCAACCACATGGTGACTCACAACCATCTGTAATGAGGTCTGGTGCTCTTTTCTGGCCTGCAGGCATACACACAGACAGAATATTGTATACATAATAAATAAATAAATATTTAATTTAAAAAAGGAAAATTCTTACATCACTAGACATGTAAATTGCCTTGGCCATTTTGAAACCAGAGTCCTGGCAGCTGGACATGATAGCTTGTAATCTCAGCACTTATGTGTAGGTAGGAGTTCAAGGGCAGCTTGGTTTACCTCAGATTCTGTCTCACAAAACAAAACCCAGAAAATAAAATGAAGAGTCATGCTCTTAGTGTCAGAAGTTTTCTGTGATATATTTTAGATGAAGTATTCTAGATATAATGAGATTTTATGCTCACCACAGTATCATTTATAACAAGAACAGAGTGAACATACAGGGATGCTTAAAAAGTTATGGTACAAAGAAATTAATATTAAAGTTCCTTTTGGTTTTTGTTATTTTGCTTTTTTAAGGCAGGATTTTATGTAGCCAAGGCTTCCTTGAACTCTTGACCATCAACTTTTCATCTTGAGTATTGGGTTATAAGTGTGCACCATAACACCCACCTCTCAGATTTCTTTTTAAGTGGACTACTTACCTCACTTGCCTTGTAGCTCAAGCTCAAAGAGGGATAAAGATATTTTAATAAGAAGGAAACACAAGGACAGGATGCTGAGGCAGGAAGGTTGTAAGTCCAAGGCATATCTGAGCTACCTAGTGAGTTAAGGCCACCAGGGTAACATAATGAGACCCTGGCTGAGACTGCCTGGGGTGGGACTTGTGGGGAGTGCTTGCTTAGCAATACAAGGCTCTAGGCTCAGTCATCAGTTCAAGGAGAAAGAAAGGAGGAAAGGGATTTCCAAAATGGATCAAGGCAAAGTTTTAGAAAATAGAAGACTGAAAAAACTATTCATAAAAATTAAGGAACCATCCTTTCTTTCTCTTTTTCTCTATAGAGATATTCTTTTAGTCTGGGCATAGTGGCACACATCTGCACCCCGTATTCAGGAAGTTAAAGCACACTACTGTGAGCTCCAGACCAGCCTGGACTAGGTAGCAAGACCCTATTGCAAACAAAGACAAGCGAAATGTAGTGGCACATGTTTATGATCCCAATACATGGGAGGCCAAGGGATTCTCTACTTGGTGGGAGTGTTACTACATTTGTTAAAAATTTATTTACTTATTATTGTTGTATGTATGTGTGTGTACAAGATGGGGAGTGGGGATACATGCCGAGGTCACACACTTGAGTTATCTTACTGGCCCCCACTCAGTCACTCTTATTCCATTCACTTGCAATCTGCCAAAAGTGAAAGGAAAAAAATCACAGACACTTCTAGGGCCTCTCTCAAGTAGGCAAGTGTTCTACTATTAAGATCAATTATATCCTCTGCTGTTCTTTTATTTTTCCTTTTTTTTTTTTTAAGGCAGAGTCTCAGTTGCCTAGGCTGGCCTTGACTCACTCTGTAGCTCAGGCAGGCCTCCTATTGGAGTCTCTTGAGTAGCTGGGCTTCCAGGCCTACACCTCAGGCCTAACTTTTAAATTGTTTATTTTGTATCACTTTGAAGGGGTTCATGATGGAAAAGACACAGTATCATATAAATTGTCTTTTGCTTGGAACAAGAAATCTTTGTTCTGTGAAAAAACAAATCCATCTCACTTTTGAAAATTAACAATAGCTGGGCAGTGGTGGCACATACCTTTAATCCCAGCACTCAGGAGGCAGAGGCAGGCAGATCTCTGTGAGTTTGAGGCCAGCCTGGTCTACAAGAGCAAGTTCCAGGGAAATCTTATCTCAAAAAACCAAAAAAAAAATAAAAATAAAAATAAAAATAACAATAAAACATTTTCTTTACCAAGGAAGTCCTGCCTGTATTCCTGAATGCCAAGAGGAACTGGAGTTCACCATTTGCTAAATTCATAATGGAGGAGGAAAGATTGGAATTAACCAGACTGATGGAGATCCAAGAGGAAGACATGGTGCTCCTGACTGCTGGGGAACATGAGAAAGCAGTAAGTAAAATTGTCTCAACACATGGGTGTGTGCAAAAGGCTGCCTCTTCCCCATGTTTGTTTACGTATTTAAAGTGGACTGTTAGTTTCATAAAGCAGGGCTGCTCTGCGTAAATTGTTATGTAAATGTGTTTCACTACTTTATAATACACTATATAAAAACTAGAGCCATTCTGTGCATGGTGCTATGGAGAGCAGGAGACCTCAAGTTTGAGACCATCCTACACTACATAGTGAGATCCTGTCTCAATAAAGCAAAACTAAAACAAGCAAGCCAAAACTGGAGTCTCGGGGCAGTGAGGTGTGGTTGTGTGGGTAAAGGCACTTGCTGCCAAGTCTAATGGCCTGAGTTCAGTCACTGGGTACCCACAAGGTAGGAGAGAACTGACTTCCGAAAGTCATCTCTCTCTCTGTCTCTGTCCTCCTGTCTCCATCCCCAACTCTCCCATTCTCTCTCACACACACAATGAAAACTTTAAAACTGGAGTCTTTATCAGTTATCAACTTGATTGGCATTATACAATCAGATCTGGCTCTTACCAAGAGGTCAATATAACTATGAAAAAATATTTTGAAGGTTTGTAAAAGAAAGGAATTGGTAATTTCAAACTTCTATACACAATGTATGTATTCCTAAAACTATGGAGGGACAGTTTAGTCTACTGCGGGGGGAGGGCTGCTGGCTGATAACTGCTATAGTCAAGGCAGGACTGTTTTTCAGTCACAGGTGCTGAGTGCAGTCATGTACCAACAAAATCACTTTTTGTCATGAAATAGATAGGAGAGTGGTTGTAGTTAGAAAGGCCCTTGTAAAATATATAAAACATTACAAAAAACCCACATGAATATTAAAACTTGTAGAACTGGGCATGCTAGCTCACACCTGTAATTCCAGCATTCAGGAGACCTTGGCAGGAAGAAAAGCCACCTAGGCCACATATCTGAGACCACATAGAGATATAGAGGGGAATGGTTTTCTTATCGTAACAGAGAAAGTGGAGAAATCAAATCTAAATCATTAACTATTTCCCAAATTCTCATTTTGTGTGTGTGTGATAAATGTGTGGTATGTGTGTATATGTGAGTGTATACACACATGAGTGCCTGTGTGAAGGCCAGAGGATAATACTGAGTATTCTTCCTCAATCTCTACCTTAACATTCTGAGACAGTGTTTCTTACTGAACCTGGAGTTCTAAGCTGCTCAATAAGTTCCAGGAATCTGCTTGTCTCTGTAATTGAAGGCTGCTTATTCATTTGCTGGCCGCCCAGACCTGATAATCACACAGAAACTATATTAATTACAACATTGTTTGGCCAATACCTTAGGCATATTCCTTACTATCTCTTACATCTTAATTTATCCCATTTCTGTTAATCAATGTATCATCATGAGGGTGTGGCCTACCAGTCAGGTTCTGACGTCTGTCTCCTTCGGCAGCTACATGGCGTCTCCTTGACTCCACCTACTCTCTCTATATATGTATCTCTTCCAGTGTGGCTATATTCTGCCCTGCCATAGGCAAAAGCAGCTTTATTCATTAACCAATAGAGCAACACAAAAAAAGAAGGACATCCCACATCATGTCTCTGCCCCACAGTGCTGCTGTCACAGATAACTGCCTTTTACATGGGTACTGGGGATCCAGCTAGTGCTCATGTTTTCCTGACAGACATTTTTCTGAGTTGCCTCCCAACCCTCAGAATTCAGCCTTACATCAACATCTTAACTCATGCCACCTCTAATCATAGGCAACAGTTTCTGACTAATAAGTACATATCAGACATTCATCAAATCCTCACCATATCCCTTCAGGAACTAAAATAATAATAATTAGAATGAATGAAACTGACCCTCATGCTCTATTGGGTTCTGTATCTTATGTACCTTGTCTCACTTAACTTTATAAATCTTATCCATGCACCTGTGTTCCTAGCTTCTCGAGGTTGAACTAGTTTTGAGTTTAGTAGTTCAAGGCCAACCTGGAAATTAAAGCAATACCCTACCTCACCTCAATAAATATGGAATCACTTCAGTGTTGGAGTAGGTATTTTATCCCCATTTACTTATGATGAGATGCAAAGAAATTAGTAAGTAGACAAACAGACTCAGAGCTTGGTCTGTGAGGCTCTGGAGCCTATGTTCCTGGTCACCGATATGAGCTGCTCAGTCAGCTCAGGCTGCTTGTCGTGTGTGCTTATCATCTTTAGAAAATGTGTCTCATCTAGTAATTGGCCAGTCTTTTACTAGAGTCTGGCCTTCAAAATTTAGGTTGTGTCTATCCAATGCCTACTCTGACAAAAAGCTAACTTAATGTTTGTGCCTTTTGTTTACAGTGCTCTTTGTTGGGAAAATTACGATTGCAGTGTGCAGACCTTTTGGAAATGAGAGGAGTGGTACTTCGTGACCCAGCACTGTTTTCTTTCCTTTGGGTGGTAGACTTCCCACTCTTCGTTACTAAGGAAGAGAGTCCCACAGAGCTGGAGTCAGCCCACCACCCATTCACTGCTCCTAACCCTAATGACATTCATCTCCTCTATACTGAGCCTGAAAAGGTATTAATCTTTTATTTTATTCTTCCAAATGAAAAGGAAATAGCTAAATAGACACAAAGGACTTCAAGATTTACTCGGGAGAACCAAGGAAAAACTGAGCCTACTGTTAATAAATTGTGTTTAAGTACAATGTCATGATCCTGTAGAATTGAAAGTTGGGAATTTTCTCTAACATGGAATTGTGTTTAAGTACAATGGTCCTGTGGAATTTAAAGTCGGGAATTTTCTCTAACATGGAAATCCTGTGAATCTTGTAGGTTCGTGGCCAACACTATGACTTGGTTTTAAATGGCAGTGAGATAGGAGGTGGTTCTATCCGAATTCATGATGCACAGCTACAGAGGTACATCCTGGCAACATTATTAAAGGTAACGAATGCCTTCTAACCTTGCCTTTCTTTTGACCACGTATTTGTTTTATGAAACATTTGTTTAAAAAGGAGAGTTTACTAAATACAAAATGTCAGCTTTTGTATGTAGGGACTGAGACAAGCAAATGATAATATTATTTGCTTATTAATGCTTACTGTTAGGGTTTCTATTGTTGTGAAGAGACATCACAACCATGGCAACTCTTATAAAGGAAAATATTTAATTGGGGCTGGCTTACAGGTTCAGAGGTTTAATCCATTGTCACCAGGCAGGAAGCATGGTTGCATGTAGCAGACATGGTGTTGGAGAATGACCTGAGAGTTCTATATCTGGATTAGCAAGCAGCAGGAAAAGACTGCTCACACCAGGTGTGGTTTGAGCATCTGAGACCTCAAAGCCCACCCCCAGTGACACACTTCCTCTCCAAGGCCACACCTACTCCAACAAGACCACAACTCCCAGTAGTGCCAACCCCTATGAGCCTCTGGGGTCATTTTCTTTCAAATCACCATGCTTACTATGTGCCAGGGGCTACATGATATACTGCCAAATGTGGTGGCTCATGCATTTAATTCCAATACTTAGAGGTTGAAATATAAGGATTGCCTTGAGTTCCAGGCCATCCTGGGCTATATAGCAAAACCCTGACTTACAAACAAAATAAGGGGACCTTGGGAAAGGGTTGAAGGGAAGGGAAGAGCCAGTGAGGGGAGCAGAGAAAAATGTAGAGCTCAACAAAAATCAATAAAAAAAAAACAAAGAAAAAACAAAAACAAAATAAAACAGTACCATAGGGGCTGGAGAAATGGCTCAGTGATTAAGAGCACTGCCTGCTCTTCTAAAGGTTCTGAGTTCAATTCCCAGCAACCACATGGTGGCTCACAACCATCTGTAATGAGATCTGGTGTCTTCTTCTGGCCTGAAGGCATGCTTGCAGACAGTATACACAATAAATAAATCTTAAAAAAAAAAAAGTACCATATATTCGCTGATGTGTTATTTAACCTTCACAATAATTTCTGTGAGTGGATGCCCTCATTATGCTCATTTTAAATATGAAAAACTGAGGCAGGTGCTAGGCCAAGTCACAAAGCACAGAGGTGGCACAAGCCTGAAATCTGCTTTCAAGAGGCTGAGGTAGAGTTACTGAGTCAGCTTGGGCTACTAAAGCCCTGTCTCTGGTAGTATAGGACCTGCAGGATGACTCGAGACCAAGCTCCTAAAGTGTCATTTCCAGTGAATGATAACATTAAGAGGAAAGGCCAGGTGGGCCTTTCTGCGGACCTAGTAGTCTTTGGGTTAAGGCTTGTTGCTCAGGCCAGGCTGGCACTCATTGTCTTCTCTTCCTGCCTTCTCCAGAGTGCTGGAGTGGATTTGTCCTAATCCCTTGAACTTTAACCCTCTTTTTTTTTTTTTTTTTTTTTTTTTTTTTTGGTTTTTCGAGACAGGGTTTCTCTGTAGCTTTGGAGCCTGTCCTGGAGCTAGCCTTGTAGACCAGGCTGATCTCGAACGAACTTTAACCCTCTTAAAGTTTTGTTGTGTTTATATTAACATCTCCCAATATGTTAGTTAAGTCATGTCATGTTTAAAATGAACTTCATTTTCCTTACTGTTTATTTCAGTCTGTGACAAAAGACTTGCATTCGGTATATTTAAATGAAACGTGTTTTGCATTTCAGGAAGATGTGAAATTGCTTTCTCATCTGCTCCAGGCTTTAGACTATGGGGCACCCCCTCATGGAGGAATTGCCTTAGGTAAACAATTTGTCATTTTGTACACTAAATTCCATTCCATGGCACTGTCTCAAATTCAGACTCCCAATTGAAGGGGAAGGAATTGGGAGGAGCTGAGTCTAAGAGTTCCATGTGAGTCTCATTTTGTTCAGTAATTTATGAAGTGAAATTGAACCCAGAGCCTTGTGCAGATATGAACACACTTCATTTTTATTTTACTGTCAGGTGTGGTGATGTGTGCGCATGCGTGCACACACAGAGAGAGAGAGAGAGAGAGAGAGAAGGAGAGAAACACAGTTGGGAGAACTGAGAGGCAGAGGCAGGCAGATTTCTGTGAATGCAAAGCCAGCTTGGTCACCATAGCAAGTTCCAGGTCAACAAAGGCTACAGTGTGACAATCCCCCCCCCCTTAAAAACAACACAACAACAACAAAGTACCTACTACTGTTGAAGAGGACTTGAATTTGTTTTTTGGTTTTGGGTTTTTTCCTTTTAATTGGAGAAAAAAAAAATTAAGGACTAGTGTCAACTTTTTGTTGACCTATCCAGATCTGTCTGTGAGACCTGGGATTTGAGGTCCTTAAAGAACAGGTAAACAACAGTCTAACGCTGTAGACAATTTTACTTTGGTTTCAGTGTACTTTATACACTAACGAAATAAAGCAGTGCTCCAAGGAAGGTTGTTTGGGTTCAGAAAAACATGTAAATAAACACCAGTAAGCACATACTATAACAGAGCAGCCCTTTCCCAGAACATTCTCAGGACAGACCAGTTTAAGCACAGCTGCCTGACACATATAATAGATGATATGGAAAAGCATGAAAGCGAAGCAGGCAGCCATATCCAGATTCAGGGTACACTGAGGACAGTACTCAGCATGTCCTTTCACCAGATTAGGGTCTATAGCTATATTCTGATATCCAGCGAGAATAAACAGGTCTTAAATTTAATGCCAGTATTTGTCACAGGAGGCACAGAACACATCTTAGAACAATCCAGGGAACAAAATGCACCTGAGGTGAAAGGCCCTCTGCCTTTTTTTCCTGGTCTCTCACAGAGTTCCCTAAGGCATTGTTCATCATGCTTCATTCTTTTGACTGTGATGAAGACCCGGGTTCAATTCCCAGTACCCACATGGCAGCTAACAACTGTCTATAACTCCAACTCCAGGGGAAATGACACACTCACACAAATATACATGCAGGCAGAACACTAATGCACATAAAAATATAAACATATCATTTAAAAAATAATTTTAAAAAGAGAAAAAATTCATACAATAAATATATTCTGAGCCGGTGGTGGTGGTGCACCTTTAATCCCAGCACTCGGGAGGCAGAGGCAGGCGGATCTCTGTGAGTTTGAGGCCAGCCTGGTCTACAAGATAGTTCCAGGATAGGCTCTAAAGCTACAGAGAAACCTTGTCTCTAGAAAACAAAAAAACGAAACAAAACAAAATATTCTGATCACAACTTTCTGTCCCCCAGCTCCTCCCAGATCTCCACCTACCTTTCTTTGGTTTCTCTGTGTAGCCCTGAAAATCACCATGTAGACCAGGTTAGTTTCGGACTCAAGAGATCCACCTGCCTCTGCCTCCTGAGTGATGGGATGCAGCACTACCACCTGGCCTCTTCTTTCCTCCCTCTTTTTAGAAACATAACAGGCCAGGCAGTGTCTCAAACCCCCCCACACACACACACAAAGAGAAAGAGAGAGAGAACAGGCAAACAAAAACAAACATCAATAAACATACACACAAACCAAACAAACATAAAAACACAGAATTAGAAGCCATAATATACAAACAAAAGACCAGAAAGATAAAGAATACCTGAACAGAGCAATGAGACAAAAAGTCTATAAAAATATCATTGGGTTCCTTTTGTGTTTACCATCTACTGCTGGGCATGGGGCCTGCCAGTTAATATACCCACTGGGATTCAATTTGAGATGACTAAGTTTCCTTTACAAGTTGATTGGAGATAGTTTCTTGGTTAGGAATGGGAAGCTCAAGTTGATTAGAGCTAGTTTCACCATTGGGACCCCCATTGGGCTTGAGTCTGTGCATACTGCCAGTCTGCTTTCTTATGTGCATCAGATACAGCCTGAATTTTAATTCCAACACCCACATCAGACAGCTCACGATTCCATATAATTCCAGTGTTGGGAACGGGGATCGGACACCTCTGGCCTCGGTGGGCACCTGCATTCATGTGCACAGACAACACAATAAAAATAGTAAAAATATGAGAGCTCCAGGCCAGCCTAGAGTACGTGAAATCCTGTGGTGGCGGCGCACACCTTTAATCCCAGCAGAAGACAGAGGCATCAGATGTGTGAGTTCGAGGCCAGCCTGGTCTACAGAGAGGGTTGAGTTCCAGGACAGTCGGGGTTGTTAAGACAAAGAAACCTTGTCTCACCCCTACACACAAAGAATGAAATCCTTTCTCAAAAACAAAACAAAACAAAAAATGCACGTTCTCTACAGGCCTAAGGTTTTCACAACTCAGCAGTAGAGTACTTGTCTAGAATTCATGAAGCCAGTTTAAGAAAAAAGTTCTCTATATCTTTTAAAGAACGAACACTGGGCCAGGCATTGGTGGCACACGCCTTAAATCCCAACGCTGTGGAGGCAAAGGCAGGCAGATTTCTGTGAGTTCTACAGGGCAAGTCCAAGACAGCCAGGGCTACATAGTAAAACCTCATCTGTGCATTTCTCATTTGTTAACTTTGTATTTTCTATCACAGGGCTAGACAGACTGCTGTGTCTTGTCACTGGAGCCCCAAGCATTAGAGATGTCATAGCCTTCCCCAAATCCTATCGAGGACATGACCTCATGAGCAATGCCCCAGATTCTGTGCCTCCTGAAGAACTGAAGCCCTACCACATCCAGGTCACATGGCCAGCAGACTCAGAAGAGGAGAATGCAGCAGCCACACCTTCCAAAAACTTGAGCTCTTAAGTTTTGTCTTTAGTTCCAGAGTGGAAGCAGTCATCATTGCTTCATAAGAAACAGAAGCTACCCAATTGTGATTTGGTAACATGTACCATTAGGACTTTCTGTGGTTGTGACTTTTGTGGAAGTTTTAATTAAAGCATTGTAAAAACAGAAAACCTATTGGAATATTTGTAGTTTTCATTTTTTGGACAGTTTCTTTGTGTAGCTTTGAAATCTGTCCTGGAACTTGCTCTGTAGTCTAGGCTGTCCTCAAACTCATGCCTGCCTCTGCCTCCCAAGTTCTGGGATTAGTGTATGCCACCATCACCTGGCAAGTCTTCATGTTTTCTAAGTGTTTTACATAACCCAGATAGGTTATTTAGGTCAGTCATACAAGAAATGTTTACCTCTGTAAGACTACCAAATGATGTGAGGAGAGGGTTTAAATTCATCTAGAACCATATAAATTGAGCTTTGTGGTAACCTTTTAGATATCAGTATAATATACTGGGAAGTAGGCACAATAGAATCAGGAAAAAAAAAATCTCAATTTTATACAGTATCGCACCTTCAGCAAGTTTAATTCGTAGCCTTTGTCACTTATGTTAAATGACACTTGTCCTGGCTCTCACAGAGCCCATATTACCAGAATCAGTTGAGTAGAAATGACTTGGAATACTGTGCTGTAAAGCAGGGCTGGAAAGGCACAAGGCCACACCTCTTGTTACCTTCTTAATACTCCCTGCTTAGCATTCAAATGAGCTTATTGGGGCCATTCTTATTCAAACCACCAGGGCAGCTCAGTGGTAAAGCACTTGTATAGAACACAACTTTTAGTCCAATCATCTTCTAAGTGCTCAGGATGTTGAGATGGAAGAACTAAAGAAAGCAACTAGTCTTTTTGTTCCTATAAATTTAAGTCTAAAACACTATTGGGATGCAATATTCCCTATAAGAAAGGTCACACTGTGTTCTATAAGAAACTGAAAGACCACAAAACCCTTTTAGGGTCTGGAAGATGGCTTGGAGCACACTTGTCAGCTCTTAAGACCCAAGGTCCTGAGTTCAATCCCCAACACCCTCTTCTGGTGTGCAGGCATATATGCAGACAGCACTGTATACAAAAAATTTTACCACTTGTGAAACCAGCCTGATCTACACTGGGAAAACCCTAGGGTAACTAAGGCAACACAATGAGCCCATTTCCAAAGAGACCATAGGCAAGCAAGATGGCTCACTGGATAAGGGTACTTGCCTTCAAATCTGGAGACCTGGATTTTGCACATTAAATTTACATGGTGAAAGACTGGATGTGCAAACACGAGGATCTAAAAATACGGGGTTGGCCTGGAAGACTGCTAATCAATATTGTAGTTCAGCTTTCCATGAGGCAAGTGTGATGGGGCACATGACCAATAATCCTAGCACTTAAGCACTAGGGAGACCCCCAAAGCTCCCCGGTCAGCCTATCAAAGCAACTGGAGAGTTCCCACTCTCATCTCTGGATACTTTCCTCTCTGCTTTATGGAGTCCCAACTCCAGGAGGGACTCCATAGGAACCCTGTCCACTCAAGCCAGGGCAAGCAGGCCGGCTGATTTTAACAAAACCCATTCCAATCTTATTCCCAGTTTAACAGCAGACCTATCTGCTGCAGCCTACACACAATTCAGTGGATCTACCTACCTCTCCCAACTCCTGAGAACCCATAGGCCAGGAGGTTAAAATGCATGCATGGTTCTTCAAACCAATCCTCTAGTTTCATTCCCAGCTGTGCAGACCAAATGCTTCCAATAACTAGAGGTAGTTTAACTGCAGTCCTCACACCTATTGAGTAGGCCTCTTTTCTAGTAGCTATCAACAGAACCCAGACCTTCTCAGTGCTACCAACTCAAGGCCCATAATTTAGGAAACTTTCCCTTTTTAACTCAAGTTATACTTGACAGAACATACTTTTTGTTTGCTTTAAAAGCTCATCCTGAGAAAGGCTTAGGAACACAAGTATAGACATAAACCCACGCCTAAAGTCTTCTCTGCTCCATATACTTGTTCCTCTGTGTTAGAGAACAAAATGCACACTTTGTATTTAATTCCATTCCATTTATTGATAACTTTTTGAAGTTAACTTATGATGGGAAAACAGCCTGAGGTATAATCTTCTGAGTCTCCCTTCATCCAGTCACCTGCAACAGAGATACCTGTTAGGCACATCTCCACATTTTCATTTAAATGGTAACTGTTAGACAGAATATCAGATCCTTTACAGTCATCAAGTGATCAGTGAGAGAGTTCAAGTTGTGGTGAGATCATCACATATTCTGTAGTAGATTCAAGGTTAACATCTTCATTTCTTACCTTTTAAATAGTGAGGTGAAATGGAGAGTGAAATTCCCAGTCTGTCCATTTCTGCCACAGGAGCCCTGAAAAAAAAAAATCTTACTCCTTTGGCTTCAACTACCTGTAGACTACACATTACTATAGTAACCTCAGAATTAAAATGGAACGGTTTTAAAGGTGATATCACTTTGTATCATTTGGCAGAATCATCACATCACTGGTTACATGCAATTATAATCTGTAAAAATCCAAGGTGACTTACTTTCAAATTCAGAATGAAGGATCTGTTTGAAGACAAGAAAAAAATTTTAGCCCAGAAATTTAAGCCATTCAGTCCATTTACTATATTTTGGTCTAGATTAGCTCTCAGACAATCCTCTTGCCACCATTTTATGGTTGAGATTGTTTCCCACCATACTTAGAAAACTACACTGACAATTAAAAGGCCTTTACAACTTTTATGAACTGGGATTGAGACTAAAGCCCAATGCCAAGGTTCCATGCGCTTGTCATTGTCCTTCAGCCTTAATCACAAAAACCACACTTCTAATACTAATAATACTGCAAATTTCACAAAAAACTCCTTTAAACATTACAGCCAGATACATCAGATAGGAGCGAAAGACATAGGATTGTTCATCAGGTTATGTCTGCTGAACTATGTTATCATCACAGTATCGGCCTTCATTTAGAATAGTTAATTTAAAAAAAAAAAAATCACCCATCATGCCATGTACACATTTCATGAGCAAAGGACACTTACCTTCTTGTAAAAGCTTCCTGGTGCCTTCAGTCAAGGAAAGCCATGCAAGACACCTGTAGAAATTCAACCCCGTTAATAAAAAGACCAATTCACAGCGGTAGACTTAAGTTCCTCACTACTGTTTCAGCTTAAGAATCAGTCTTCAATCTTATTCAGAGAGATTCCCATCTGTTTAACTTTATACATCACTAACAGTAGTATTGTATTTCTGAATAGTCTACAAAAAAATATTCCTTACCTTGATTTAAAAGGTCAACTTAGAGCAAAGGCTGCTTGCTTCTCCTATGCAGTCTTCTGGTATGTAGGCAGAGCATTTATACCTAAGAAAATACACATTCTTTTAAAAGGCCAAGTTGGAATTGAAAAACTATTATGGCAACATAATAGTACTGATGAAGAAACACATGCATGCTCAAAAAATTTACTTTTTAAATACTGTACACGACCCTCATCAGCAAGAGTCAAGAAACTGGCTTCTTACCCAAGCAAGCCATCCAAATGAAAACATGCAACCAGTAGCTAGAATTAAAAGGAAAACCTCTTACAGATATGTTAAGCATTGTTTTATTATTCTTAATTGCTTGTGCCAGGGTTCTTCAGTGTTAAGATGTGTTCTCTACACGTTTTTTTCAGGTCAGACATTTGATGAACATCATTACAGAAACCCTGATTAGAGCACAGCAAGCATCATCCATTATGTCTGATCTACAATCTCAATACTTACTTTGAAACTTGTCAAAGGTAATTCTATCACCTAGGAAGGAAAAAAATCAATTTCAGTATGGTCAAAGGCAGAATTTGCCATGTGAAATGCTAACTAAGCCCGTTATCAGATAGAGCTAATAATTAAGACCTTCATGTTAGTCAGCATTTGCTTGTCATCATGCAGGCTGATTTCACACAAAGGAGACACTTAACACATAGCAAGCAACATTTAAAATATGCAACCATACCAAGCTATGTTTGCCCATTCATCTGCCATCTCCCAGTTCTTGCATTTTATCTTGTTTTTCCATCATAGCACCTACAATTTAACAGGCAAAAAACTCTAGGTCAGTACACTCAGCGAACTGACACAAAATCGTGAATCTGATTTAGTCTGCTAACTATGCACCACCATGATAGGATCTGTTTAACAGCTCTGCCCATACTGAAACTCATTTTGTAAGCTAAGATGGTCTGAACTCAAGACCATCCTTTCTGCCTTCCACTTGCTGTGATTAAAGTTATTACATGACTGAGCACTTAACGCCTTGATGGAACACCAAGAGCCCTCCAAATTGAGCTTTCCACCCACCATTCTGGCATTGCATGAATAGCTAGCTAGCTATGTTGAGCTAACTCGAACCTCTTCCGACAGCTTTAGGCAACAGCAATGGCCTTTTCTTGGCTTCAGTTATCTCTACAAGTACTCTATGGTTGACTTGGGGTCATGGATTCTGAGCTACCAGTTTGTGACAAGGCCAAGAGGCACAGTAAGCCCAAGAGCCTATGTTGTACTACCAGCAGCCTTCCTTCTGTCTCTGCATTGGTTGTTAGCTGGCGGGATCTCCTAGTTTCTGCTCATTTGCCAACCTTTCATTTGTGCTAACAAATCTTTTTCAATGGGACATATAGAAATAAGAACTTCTTACTCTGCACACCCATAGTTAATTCAGCATCTTTCATAGTTCCTGGAAGGAAAACAGCCAAATGTAAAATCTGTAGTCTGTAAGAAACCCCTTAGTCATTACCCTGTATGCCTCAGTTACAATTTCGGTGGTTTAAGGCTATCATCATTCCACTGTCAAGAGTAGCAAATATAATGTCATCATTGTGGCACTCTTCCCTGAAAGGATTTTCACGGGCACAATTCAGTACTTACCTCCCTCTTCATCCAACTTTGCCAAAGAACTAGGAAAAGAAAGATGGTAACAGTAAGACCCCCTCTTTCCAGCGTACTCCCTTTCCTTTCTCCGAATTAAACCTCAGAACAGTGTTTTTCAGAAATCCCTTCTGTCCACTACTCTCATACCATCATGGGCTTTTAGGTTGGTATGCTTTAAGATATCCATCCTACTTTACTGAATTCTTACCTGTCTAAATGATGCCAACGGTCCCAGAGAGGTCCACAGCAACATATCTAAAGAAAACATGCTAATTTAGACGTCTTTTAATTACACCGACTTTATACAAAGAAAGGATAAAGCTCACAAACTAGTCTAAGTGGTACTGTGGAATGCATTTTCAATATCTCCTTCAATTTTTACCGCATACCTTGCCTAAGACTGCGCTAGCGGCTTTGTTAGTGTTCTCACAAAATCCCACTTTGAGCCTGTTGTTCGCTAAAGACGTTAACCTTGTGGTGATATTTACATTAGATACCATTGCAGTGCGTTTCTTAACCGCACAATAGAGAAAAAGCCACTACAAAAGGCCTCGCGAGATGACTCAGCATGGTCCGCCATCAGAGTTGTTGGTATTCATCAACAATGTCAGTTGTCCCTACCAACATAGCCTTCATCACAGCGAGAACAGATGCTAAGCCTTCTATGGAGACTTTCCGTAAAAAAAAAACAAAAATATGAAAAAGCTAACTATAAGTACCATTTTAAGTCGCGCATGCACGCAAAGCCAAGTTCCCCTCAGCTTAAGCTTTAGGACCTTACAAGCGCATTACTGTCCGCGAAATCCCGACAAGGCCTGTGCCGATACCACCCATGCACACGACAAACCGTACCTACTCAACTTCGCTCCGAGCTCCGAAAGACCGATATGGCTGCTGAGTCCAGTATTTAAGCTCTCCGTGACGTCATGACGCACGGCCGCCCGCAGCGTGCGTCCACAGAAGCCCGCCCAGACCCTCAGACTCCTCCTCCAGCCCCCCTCCTTCCCGCCCTCAAGTCCTCCCGCTGGCCCCGCCCTACTACGCCCGGAGGGCGGAGTCCCCGCGATCACGTCAGGCCGGCCCCTGCCTCCCTGAGGAGTCAGGGTTGAGGGGAGGGGGCTCCCGTCAGGAAAGCGCTGGGGGAGGGGCGGCGTGAGGGTGACTGATTTCCTTCCGGCACGCCGCCCGCTCCGGAGGAGGGGGGCGGGGGGTTTCACTTCCGGGACGGTGTTCCGGCCCATTCCGGCCCATTTCCACCCCCGGAGGTAGGTGCTGCTCCTTGACTGGGCTCGGGCCCCGCACCCCCGCCCCGTTAGCCTACACCGGACGCTCCTCGGCCGCGTCTCGGCCGCAGCCCGCTCCCCGGGCGTTCGGCCGCTCCGCCCCACCTCCCCCTCCAAGCACTTGGCGACCTTCCCCCCCCCCCACTCCCTGGCTCGGGGCTGCTGCGCTCGCGGGCCCGCCCCCTCGCCAGCCCCTCCCTCAGGACCCCGCAGCGGAGACACACCCAGACACACCCCCACCGCGGCCGCCTCCGCCGCCCTGCACCGGGTCCCGGGGCGCCGCCCCCTTCTCCCTCCAGCGCCTCACCTGAGCGCCTGCTCCTCCGCTTGCTCCTTCTGCTCTCTTTTCCCGGGTTCTCTGCCATCTCTCCGCTTAGCCAGGTCCCCCTTTTCCCGTGCTCCCTGACACACACGGAAGCCGCTCCCGTACCTGACTGGCCAACCCCAAGCGTTCCCGATTCTCCCTTTTACAGCTCTCGCCCCTCCAGGGCCGACGCTAGAGAAAGACTTTACTCCAGGGGCTTCTTCCTCACTGGGGAATTGCTGGAAAGAGCAAACAAAAAGGCGCTGGTGTAGGCTCCAAAAATAAACATCTGAATTCGTGATGGCATCGACAGAGGCTCTTAATGGATTAAAAGTTTCAAAACAAACAATAACGCTTTGGAAAAAGGTCAGATTGGCTAAAGTTGCTTCTTGAAAGCGGTGTTTGCACTTCCCTGTTTACTCAATAAGTGTGTTGTCAATGCGGGGTGATAATGTGAGTTTGTTAGGACCACTTCCTGGTGTGTTGTGTAGTCTCAAATTTATAGGTAGATTGCATGCACAGTGAGCCAGAATCATTGTGATACCCCCGAGCTACCCTCAACTAACTGAGGCCGTTTGATGATGCAGTTGCAGTCTGTCAGTGTAAAATTTTAGGCTTTATTCTCGTCAGCTGTGGAAAACCAACTTCCTGAATTAAAGTAATATTATCACTTTGGAATTCCCAACCTCAAGTTTGTTGGATAAAGAAAGATTTACCTAGTTTTTGCCTACCCTGGCATGGGGGTGGCACACTTTTTTAATCTCAGCAGAGGCAGTCAGATCTCTGATTTAGAGAGGAGCCTGATCTATCTACATAGTGAGTTTCCAGGAATAGCATGTCTCAAATAAATGCCAGCTGTGGTGTCTTAATCCCAGCACTCGTGAGGCAGAGGCACGTAGATCTCTGAGTTCCATATGCAGAGTAGGTTCCAGGACAGCCAGGGCTAGCTATACAGAGAAACCCTGTCTTTAAAAAAAAAAAAAAAAGTGATAATACTGACCCTTCACATAGGAAATTAGTCCCTTTATAGTCTTAAACAGCCTGTGCCACATGTAAATTATAATCAACCTGCATATAATTACATTTATTTCCTCTAGAAAAAGATAATGGATTTTTGTATTCAGTCTGAAATTCTTGTGTTTGATAGCCCTCCTCAATAAACTCCTATCTTGATGTTATATAGCTTACTAATAAAGTATGGTTCTAGCTTAAATTTTTAGCAGTCTAGCAATCACTTTTTGTTGTTTTAATTGTATTTTGCTGTGAAGTCTAAAACACCTCTTGCCAGGTTTAGCAGCTCACACTAATCCTAGCACTGGAGGTGGGATCAGGAGAGTCACCACAAGTTTGAGGGCTGCCTTAGAATGAGACCTTGTTTCTAACAAAACAAAACACCTGCTGGCAATTCTGTTGCTACATCCAAGCATCATGAGGAAGGTACCTCTTCATACATGGAGATTTCAGTTTTTCTTCTGAGACAAGTTTTCATTTATGTAGCCAAGACTCAAGATTCTCCTGCCTTGGTGCACCAGTGTTAAAATTATATACGTGTACCTGGCACTCCTGGCCAGGAGATTTTACATTTAAGGGATGTTTGAACTAGAAAACACAAAGGGAATAAAGATGGCGCTAAGAATATGGTTTGCTCTCTCAGCAGGGTTGATTGTCTGCCTGTACTTCCAGGCATGACCATGGAGAAAAGTGGGAACATACAATTGGAGATCCCCGACTTCAGCAACTCTGTTCTGAGCCATCTCAACCAGCTGCGAATGCAAGGCCGTCTCTGTGATATCGTGGTCAATGTGCAAGGACAAGCTTTTCGGGCTCACAAAGTAGTTCTGGCTGCCAGCTCTCCTTACTTCCGGGATCACATGTCCTTGAATGAAATGAGTACCGTGTCCATTTCTGTCATCAAGAACCCTACTGTTTTTGAACAGCTCCTTTCTTTCTGTTACACAGGGCGGATATGCCTGCAACTAGCAGATATCATCAGCTACCTAACAGCTGCTAGTTTTCTGCAGATGCAGCATATTATAGACAAATGTACACAGATCCTAGAGGGCATTCATTTCAAAATTAATGTGGCTGAGGTTGAAGCAGAATTGAGTCAAACGAGGACAAAGCACCCAGAGAGACCTCCAGAGTCTCACAGGGTTACACCACCTCTAAACCGCTCACTTAGCCCACGACATAATGCTACAAAGGGAAACTGGAGAGGACAGGTCAGTGCTGTGCTGGATATCAGAGAGCTCAGTCCCCCTGAGGAGTCAACCAGTCCTCAGATAATTGAGCAGAGTTCTGATGTAGAGAGCCGGGAGCCCATTCTTCGAATCAACAGAGCAGGACAGTGGTATGTGGAAACAGGAATAGCAGACCAAGGGGTGCGGAGCGGTGATGAAGTTAGGGTTCTTGGAGCAGTGCACATCAAAACTGAAAATCTGGAAGAGTGGCTTGGGCCCGAGAATCAGCCTTCTGGAGAAGATGGAAGTAGTGCAGAAGAAGTCACAGCCATGGTGATTGACACCACAGGCCATGGGTCTATAGGACAGGAAAGTTACACTTTAGGGTCTTCAGGAACCAAGGTAGCTCGGCCAACCAGCAGTGAAGTTGACAGGTAAGTTTTGCTTTCCTGTTTAAAACTATTGTGTAAACATCATTAAATGAGCCTTCTGTGTTACAGAGAGCATTTTTCTTACCTGATGTTCCTATTCAACTTACTTTGGGAGGCTGGAAATATGTCAGAAGACTTACATTATTTTCTCAAAGCAGGAAGTTCTTGATTCTGAAGTATTCATGATGTTATGAGAACTGTGGTAAAATCAG
Source organism: Ondatra zibethicus (assembly GCA_004026605.1). NCBI lineage: Eukaryota > Metazoa > Chordata > Mammalia > Rodentia > Cricetidae > Ondatra > Ondatra zibethicus. Next base: position 125,241 of record PVIU01000283.1, on the reverse strand, counting down.
CTACTACCATGAATCAGATAGCATCTGCAGCTACTCTAGGATCAGTTATTACCAGGGCTCTCTAGATTTTAGGCAAGGAGCCGATTGTCAGAAGGTGCCTAGTAACATTGCCCTTTCTCGATAGAGCACCACACAGGTAGGTAACCTTGGGGAGTTTTACTTTCCTTATAGCACTGTGTGTTATTTCCATTTGCCCTTACCTACCAAATTAGAGAAAGTCTGGTGCCATCAGTGACTGTTCTTTTTTCAGATTAGAGTAATATAGTACAGTAAAAGCTTTTTGAATTTTTTCAAGTGTCATCTCAACCTAGTGATGTTTCCCTTGGAACTGCTACTACCCTAGGCCTGAGTGTCCTCACCGGTGCTGCCATGGCCTATGGTCATCACTGTTTTCTTCCTAATGTACCAAATCTTAGAACATTTCCTTTTGATGGAAACAGCACTGTCTTTCATCTAGTCAATTGAAAGAAAAATGTTACTAGTTTAGATTGGTAACTTTTTATGTTCTTTTTTTTTCAATTTTTTATTAAGAAAAGATTTCTGTAGCTCAAGTTTTTCTGAAATTCAGGGCAGTCCTCCTGCCTCAGCCTCCTGAGTTCTGGGATTACTGGCATGAGCTACCATATTTGGATTTTGTTGTTGTTGGTTGTATTGTTTTTGAGATAGGTTTTTTTCTTGTGTGTGTAGCCCCGACTGTCCTCAAGCTTACTGTGCAGACCAGGCTGTCCTGGAACTCACAGATAATCCACCTGCCTCTGCCTCCCAAATTTTGGAATTAAAGGTGTGTACCACCACCACCCAGCTTTGAGACAGAGTCTCACTCCATAGTTCAAGATGGTCTATAGCTTACTATGTAGCCTAGGCTAGCCTCAAACGCATGCATTCTTCCTACCTTATGCATTCAGGCCTAGATTACAGGCCAATTTGTTCTTGAAATAGATTGAAATGGGTAAAGGCACTTAGAGCCTGACCATCTGAGTTCAGTCCCTGGAACCCACATGGTAGAAGGAAAGAACAGACTCTAATAAGTTGTTGTCTGACCTACACATATGTTGGCACATATATGCTTCATAAATAAACAAACAAATAAATAAATGTGAAATTGATCTTGGGAGCAATTAAAACCAAGTAACTCATTTCTTTGGTTTATAACTATTGTAAACATTTAGTAGGAGATTTTAGCCACATAGATGGTCTTGATTTGAGTATTTCCCATTATGTGACCTTAATAGTCTAAATATTCTTGAACACAGAATATATATTCATCCCCTGTTAGAAACTGTTGTCCTATATTATAACTATATCAGAAGTAGTACCTTCTTAAATGGAAAAAAAAAAGCTTTAGTCTATATGAACTATGAGTAGATTACCATAGAAGAAAGAGCCAAAACCCCAATAGTTAACATAGAAGAACTGAAATTGTGTCAGGCATAATGGAACATGCCAGGAATCCTAGCACTTGGGGTGTTGAACCAGAAGGATTGCTATAAATTCAGGACAACTTTGGAGCCTCTTTTTTTTTTTTTTTAACTGCAATTGTTCAAAGGATGGAGCCTCTATAGTGAGTACCAGACCACCAAAGGTTCATATGAGCAGAACCATAGCTCATAGAAGCAAAACAAAACTACAGACTGGGTTTCATACATGTTTTTATTCCCTTTGCAGTGCTTACTAGGGTAGAAAGCTTGTATATAGTCTTATCTTCACCTTCTTGTATGATCTATTTGTCACTTTGAAAATATTTCTGTTTGATTTAGTCCCATTCCTCAGCTATAAGATAGAGGAGAAGCAGCATTCAAGTTCTTTGGCACTACTTGTCTATTGGTCCCCTTTATGCTCCTTTTCCAACAGATTTAGTCCCTCCGGCAGTGTTGTTTCCATGACAGAAAGATACAGAGCCAGAAGTGAGTCTCCTGGGAGAGTGGATGAGCCTAAGCAACTTAGCTCCCAGGTATGTAGTTTTGGACTTAGCGTTGCTGTGTTGGTGGAAGAACTTGTCACTGAATAAACAGAACATAATGAATAAGAAAGGTGTAGGACAAACAATAGTGGCTCTGTTAAATACTGGATTTGATATATATTAGTTTTTTCTTAATCTTACTTGTGATCATGCTAGAATTAGGATTTGAGATGTAGAAAGAAAAAAAATAACTGTGGGGGGTGGAATAATGGCTCAGCGGTTAAAGGTACTTACTGCTCTTGCTGAAAATCCTAGTTTGGTTCCCAGTACACAACCATCTCTAACTCCAGTTCCAGAGAATCTGGTGCCTTCCTTTGACCTCTGCAGACACCAGGCACATTTATGTTCCGTGTGTGTGTGTGTGTGTGTGTGTGTGTGTGTGTGTGTGTGTCTAGGCAAAGCACTCCTACACAAAAATAACTTTTTTTTTAAATGTGGAATTTTTTCCTGATTATAGATATACCTATAAACCTGAGAGTAAAGTTAATTCCTTAACTTTATACCTTTCGGTCATTTAGAACTCAGATTAAAAGTAATTTGATCTAGGCTATGTAGGGAATATATATGGGTATATAGTTGTTAGTCTATATAATATTTATTTTGTACATATAAGTAAATTGCTTATGCATTTCTATGTATTCTTTTGTATGAATGTATCTTTTTATATATTTGCATCCTGAATCTTCTGTCATACTACAGAGTTCTAAAGGCTAGATGTGGTGGTGCACAACTCTAATCCCAGCACTTGGGAAATAGAGGAGGCAGAATTGCTGCAAATTTGAGGCCAGCCTAAGCTACTTAATAAATTCTAGGCCAGTCAGAGTAAAACCCCATCCTTAAAAACAAAGACTCATGAAAATGATGTTTTCTGTATTCTTCCCAACTCTCCTTAGCTATTGAAGTGGTTGGTTGACATTTTTGTTTGTCTTTTATAGACCTTTAATTACTGACAATTGATTTTTCAAAGCTGTAACAACATAAAACACAATAAATTAGATACTTTAATCCGTAGAAAGGAAAACAAATAGGTTAAGATTGCCTAACTTCAGACAGATCTCTGTGAGTTCGAGGCCAGCCTGGGCTACAAAGTGAGTTCCAGGACGGGCTCTAAAGCTAATCAAAGAAACCCAGTCTTGGGAAAAAAAAAAGATTGCCTAACTTTTAGGAGGCAGAGGAGAAGCCAGGTGGTGGTGGCACACACCTTTAATCCCAGCACTTGGGAGGCAGAGGCAGGCAGATCTCTGGGAGTTCGAGGCCAGCCTGGTGTACAAGAGCTAGTTCCAGGACAGGCTCTAAAGCTACAAAGAAACCCTGTTTCGGAAAAAAAAAAAAAAAAAAAGGCAGAGGGAGGTCAACCTCTATGAGTTCAAGGGCAGCCTAGTTTATAGAGTGAGTTCCAGGACAGGCTTCAAAGCTTCACAGAGAAACCCGGTATCAAAAAACTTAAAAAAAAAAAAAGAAAAGAAAAAAAAAAAGCTTATTTAACCTCCATTACAATTTCTTGTTATCTAAGACATTGGATATATTTTTTGTGTATCTTGGTATAGTGCTGGCAGTAAGATATTGTTACACACTAAATTTTTTAGTTTTGGGGGTTTTGTTGTTGTTATTGGTGGTGGTAGTGATGTTTTGAGGCAGGGTCTCCATAACCCAGGCTGACCTCAAACATGATTCTCCTGACTTTGCCTCTCTGGACTTGGATTTCAGATGTATGCCAATATACTGCATTATTTTTTAGTTTTGATTGAGTGATAGAGAAAATGTTAAGAGCTAAGTGGAAAAGTAATAAGAATGCTTTTTCTCCCCATCTCTCAAATCTTGTATAATAGTATGCAAAGGTAACTAGTTATGCAAATAGTTGTAGTGATTAGGGCAGATCTTAACAGCCTTATAGACTAATCATACAAATGTCCTAAAAGAATACAAGTACCTACAGGCATTTACAAGACTTAGTGTCCACATAATGCAAGTACAGTTAAACAGATGTGTATTCATGTGTGAAGGTACTTGTTGTGCAGAGGGTGATGGACACATATATATGTGGAGGTTAGAAGTAAACCTCAGACGTTGCACCTTTTACCTTGATTTTTCTTGAAAGGGTCTCTAACTGGCCTCAGACTCAAAGGCTCTGCTAGGCTGGCTACCCAGGGATCCCTGTTTGTTTTTGCATTCCATATCACTTCCTGTTCTACCTTCTTAGTATTAGGATTAAAGGTGTAAACCACACTGCTTGGCTCTGTTTGTCTTTTAGACTGATTCAATCTTATGTAGCCCAGGGTGGCCTGAACTCACAGAGATCTGTATATCTCTGTCTCCGAGCGCTGGGATTAAAGGTGTGTACCACCATTGCCTGGCCTCTATGGCTAACTAGTGTGGCTAGCTCTGCACTCTGATCTTCAGACAAGCTATATTTGTTAAAACACAAGCAAAATTTCACCACAGTTTTCAATTGTAATTAGGATAGAAATAATATTGGATTACATAAGGGTGTTTACCTGGCTAAAACAAAAGACATAAAGAAATAGAATGTAAACAGCACTACATAATGCTAGTGCAGTGGCTCCTCAGGGAAGGCCAAGCCTGACAACCTGACCACTTGGTGAAAGGACAAAACTGGATGCTGTAAACTGTCCTCCAACCTCCATACACATCACATATATTCTCTCTCTCTTTTTCTCCCTCTCTCTCTCTTCCCCCTCCCTTCCCCCCTCTCTCTCTCTTCTCACTATAAATAAATTTAATCTTAAGATTTTTTAAAAATTTTTTATAGCTGGGGGACAGTGCCCAAGGAGTCTGTCTGATACTGTAGGTGTTGAGAACTGAACACAGGTTCCCTGGAAGAACAGCAAATACTGTTAACCACCAAGCCATCTCTCCCTAATAAATGTAATATTTTTTTTTAAAAAGTACTCTCTAGAAATGATTCAAAGGATAAAATACATCTACACAATTTAATATATAAGAAGAGTTATTATGGTAAATACGCTTACCAGTTATTTCCCTATGCCACAGAAGACCAAAGCAGAGCAAAGGTTTATATTTGCTTGTGTGTGTGTGTGTGTGTGTGCGCGTGTGTGTGGTGGTGGTGGTGGTGGTGGATATGCAGGATGTGCACATGTGCATTCCACAAAGCATGTGGATATCAGGACAGCTTGCAGGAGTTGGTTCTCTTCCATCATGTGGGCCACTGGGAATCAGCTTAGGTTGTCAGGCATGAAGGCAGGTACCCTGGACCTGCTAAGATATCTCACTGGCCAACTCACATTATTATGAACAAAAAAAAGAAAAAGAAAACTGGTGTATTGAGAATCCTGGAGCAACTGGGCAATGGTGGCACACATGTTTAATCCCAGCAGTTGGAAGGTAGAGGCAGGCAGATCTCTGTGAGTTCCAGGACAGCCAGAGCTTACAGAGAAACCCTGTCTCAAAATCATCAATCAGTCATTCAAAACAAGAAAATACTGAAGCAACCAGGCAGTGGTGGTGTACACCTTTAATCCCAGCATTTAGGAACAAAGGCAGGCTGATTTCTCTGAGTTCAAGACCAGCCTGGTCTACACAGTAAGTTCCAAGACAGCCAGAGCTACACAAAGAAACCATGTCTCAGGAAAAAAATAAAATACTGGAGCTGTAGCTCAGTGGTAGAACAGAACACCTGTCTTGAAGACATGAAACCTAGGCTCAATGCCCAACATGTAAAAAAAAGAAGAAAACAAAAGTTTTACCTAACATGTATTAGGTTCTGGATTTAATCTTAAAAAAAAAAAAAAAAAAAAAACTGGGACCAGCAAGATGGGTCAGCTGGTAAAAGCACTTGCTGCCAATCCTGATGACCTGAATTCCATCCCCAGCACCCACATGACAGAAGGAGAAAATAGACTCCCCCAAGTTGTCTTCTGACTTCTGTGCATATAGTTCATGAGCAGACATACAAAGAAATAAATGCAATAAAAGATTTCTAACTCATTGGTAGACTAGACTCTGACTATAAAGGGTGAATCTGGAACAGATACCAAAGTTACTTCTTAAAAACATTTTCTTTTTTTTCTACCACTGGAAAGTTACCACTACCACTTGGCTAATTTTCCATGTAAGTTATAGTCTTTCCAGCTCAGCTGTCCCACTAATCAGCATTTGCTGTCTATTTTGACATGTAGACTTCTCAGTACATACTATAACTGCATCAGATTCTCTCTGTCTTTAGTCTGAGATTCCTCATTCTTCTGAATCCACTGAAAGCCCCACTCCCAAGTTCTCCTAAATAGTCCAATGTTTTTTGATCCTTTTTTTCTTAAACAACTATTATAGCATTTCATACAATGTGCATTTTTTTTTTGATGGGAAGCAAGAACTCTACACCAAAGAAAATCCCTAGCCTCTTACCTTTTCCTGATTCTCTACTAATTCATATAAATTATTTCTTTCCTGTTTGATTTTGTGTTAGTTATCACTGTTACTGAACTAAAGTGCTCAAGTGTATTAGTTCATTCAGTGCTCAACACAGTCTCTGCAGGAAATGATTAAGAAAACTAAGGATAATAAATGGAACTCAAATTTGAACCCAGGGCACTCTTAGCTGTTATGTGATGTAATGCTTTCAGATTTTTCCAGAGTACCTGAGTTTGATAATATAATACCATCTCCACACAGGAGACTAAGCAGGAAGATATCTTGAGCTAGGAATGTTTGAGGCTATCCCGAACAATACATTGAGATTCTGTGGCTAAAATAAGGTTTTGTTTTTTGAGATCATGTCTCACACGTAGTCCTGACTGACCTTGAATTTCTGGTAATCCGCCTGTGTCTACCTCAGTGCTGGAATTACAGATTACAAGTGTGAGCCATCATGTCCTTTTAAGATTCTTAAAAATAGTCCTCATTAGTATAGTGGTGAAAAAAAAAAGATTCTTAAAAATAGGACAGATAAGAGCACTGTATACATAATAAATATTTTTTAAAAAGATTCTTAAAAATCTCTCTCTTTTTTTAAAGACTTTTTTATTAATTGTGTATACAGGGTTCTTCCTGCATGTATGCCTTCAGGCCAGAAGAGGGCACCAGATCTCATTACAGGTGGTTGTGAGTCACCATGTGGTTGTGGGAATTGAACTCAGGACCTCTGGAAGAGCAATCAGTGCTCTTAACCTCTGAGCCATCTCTCCAGCCCCTTAAAAATATATCTCAAGGTACCATTAGCAATTTTTAATCTCAATCCTACAAAGTTGGAACACCATGTGATGACCTTTTTATGAATGGAAAAACTGAACCCCAGAGAAATTCTGTGTTTTGTCCTTGGTCACTTAGGATTATTAGTAAGATTCTTCCTTATTCTTTCTGTGAGTTCTGTTTTGATGACCCAGGGAAATGAATAAAAATTCTTTGTGAAACAACTCAAAAGCTAGATGCTGTAAATCATAGTCTATTCTCCTCATGGGGGAAATTGAGGCAGGAAGATTGCCAAAAGTTTAAGACCAGCCTGGGCTACATAGTGAGACCCTGTCTAAAAAAAAAACTAAACCTTGATTTTATGAACTGATTTCTAGATCTGCTGAGGAGCTGCCTCCTTTGGAAATGCTGAAAAGCCCTGTCAGGCTAGCATGTGAGAAAGAGACAAAAGATTGTTTTTAGGAACTAAAGCTTATGGAATTGTTAATTAGTTGAATCTTTCTCTAGTTGATACAATATTTTCTTTGCATTAATACCTTGGCTTCTGTTCAAAATTGTAATTATTTCCTGCATGGTTTTATTTAAGAAAATTGACTGTAATGACTTTAGTAGTCAACAGTCCCTCCCAGAAAAATTAGTAATTTCTGAATAGTGATATTTAACATAGAATTTTGAGCTAAAGGTGTTTATCACTCTAAAACATATTGTAAGATTTATTTTTATTGGTTTTTTATTTATTTATTTATTAGACAGAGTTGACTATGTAGTCCTGGCTGGCCTCAAACTCAAAGAGTGCAACCAGTCTCTGCCTTTCAAGTTTTGGGATTAAAGACATGCACCACCATGCCCTGCTTTATTATTTTTTTAAATTATGCTTATTTCTGTGGTTGGGGGCTATGTGCAGATGCCTGCAGAAGCCAGAAGCTTCAGATGCCCCTGGATCTGGAGCTGCAGGCAGTTGTAAGCAACCAGACATGGGTGCTAGGAACCAAACTCTGATCCTCTGCAAGAGTTACGCACATTCTTAACAACTAAGCCATTTTTCCAGACCCCAATCTAAAATTTCATAAGTTACTTGTTTAAAAGAATATATTCTTGGCCAGGCGGTGGTGGCGCACATCTTTAATCCCAGCCCTTGAGAGATAGAAAAAAGTGGATTTCTGTGAGTTTGAGGCCAGCCTAATCTACAGAGCTAGTTCCAGGTCAGGCTCCAAAGCTAGGAAGAGAAACACTCTCAAAAAACAAAACAAAACAAAACAAAAAAGAATGTGTTCTTATCCTTCCAGCTTTCAGATGGGAAAACCCCATGTCTTCAGCCAATTTAGTCTGAAATCACTTAAAGCTTTCTAGTTTTTAGGAGGTCAGAGAGATAACTCAGTGGTTAAGAGCACTGACTGCTCTTCCAGAGAACCCAGATTCAATTCCTAGCATCTGCAGGTGCTCACAACTGTTTGTGACTCCAACTCTAGGGGACCTGACACCCACTTCTGGTCTCCAAGAGCATCATTCACATATGGTACATAGACATACATTCAGGCAAAACACCTATATATAAAATAAAAAATGTAAAGAGATGATTTTTAGTTTATAGCATGATAATGATGTGCTGATGTATTATTGCCTACAAATTGTATATATATTTTTATAAAGGTAGCTAACTGCTAGTTAACATAGTAATGATAGTGTTATAAAGGAAATTTAATTGTATTTGCCTTTATATACTCCATTCTTTCATGTATAGTAAACATAAGCACATTTGAATTTTTGTTTAGTTGAAAGCAATTGAAATTTTTCCTCAGTTGCATTAGACAAATGCTAATAGCCACGTGGTTACTACATTGAGTAGTTCAAATTATAGAACATTTCCACCACAGAAAGTTCTATATACTCTGTGATTGATTGTTTAGAATACAGTTGTAAGGATAGACTCAAAGGATGGTATTGTGGGCTCATATTTTCCTATTACTGTAAAATAGTACTAAAGAAGAAGTTTTCAGTTTGACTTTTGGTTTTAGTTTTTGAGACATGTCTCATGTTATCTTGAATTCTTAATTCCAATGTTTCTACCTCTCAAGTGTAGCAGAGGGTTAATAAGCATCCAATTCATCAGCCAGAACTTTGTGTTGCTCGTTTTTTATTGTTCTTTTTTTTCTTAAAATTTATTTATTTTTACCTTATTTGCATTGGTGTTTTGCCTGCATTTGGTGTATGTCTGTGTGAGGGTGTCAAATCTTGGAGTTACAGCAGCTGTTAGCTGCTATTTGGGTGTTATTGGGTGCTGGGAATTGAACCCTGGTCCTCTGGAAGAATAGTCAGTGCTCCCAACCACTGAGCCATCTCTCTAGCCCCTCTGTTCTTTTTACAGCAATAAAATATAATACTCTCAGAATTCTTCTTAAATTATTATGTTAATATATTTACTTTTTTGGTAATGAGTTTCCCTCTTGGATTTCCATTACAAATAAGTGTGTATGGGCTAGGAATGTAACTAAGGGGTAGAGCATTTGCCTAGCTTGCACAAGGTCCTACGTTCTAGTCCTTACACCACACAGACACACAAACGTTAGTAGCAGGAATAGGTAGTTTGGGTTGCTTTTAACATATATGCTTAATGTTATATAATATTCGCTTATTTTCTTCTGTCACAGGTAGAAGAGTCAGCAATGATGGGAGTAAGTGGCTATGTGGAGTATCTCCGAGAACAGGAGGTATCTGAGCGGTGGTTCCGGTATAATCCCCGCCTCACCTGCATCTACTGTGCCAAATCTTTCAACCAAAAGGGAAGTCTGGACCGCCACATGCGCCTGCATATGGGAATAACACCCTTTGTCTGCCGCATGTGTGGAAAAAAGTATACCCGGAAAGATCAGCTGGAATATCACATCCGCAAGCACACAGGCAACAAGCCCTTTCACTGTCATGTTTGTGGCAAAAGTTTCCCCTTCCAGGCCATCTTGAATCAACACTTTCGAAAAAACCACCCTGGCTGTATACCCCTGGAAGGGCCTCATAGCATTTCTCCTGAAACGACTGTCACATCCCGGCAAGCTGAGGAAGGGTCACCTTCTCAAGAAGAAATGGTTGCTCCTGGGGAATCTGCCCAGGGCTCAGTGTCTACTACTGGGCCAGATTGAAACATTGAGGGGGAAGGGGCAGACCCTCTTCCCCTCTGGGCCGTAAGCAGCCCATATCAAGATCATGGGCTGGTACTTAGATTCACAAAATGCCACATCGCTTGACTAGAAGATGTTCCCATGGTGTTGCCAAATTAGAGGATCAACATGCAGAAAGCACGAAAGGCTCTTCTCCTCTTTCCCACCTAACTCACACTTTGGAAAATAATCAAGCAAATCAGCTTCTAATTCAGGGATCAACAGCCTTGGTTTGTTAACTTTGTAAGAAAAAAATGTTTTTAACAAAACTGATCAGTGAATGGTCATTTATCTACCAGTCATGATTGAATACTGTACTTAGGTTCATATCATCTTGATGGGTGAAATCCTAGATCTAAAAAATAAACAATCAAAAAAAAAAAAAACAAAAAACCAACAGCAACAGGAGCTTTGGCCAACGGAGCAGCCTATCAGAAGTGGTGAGAAAGAGGAATCTTTCCTTCCTCTTCCCTGCCAGAGCATGCATTTATTTTAAGAAAAAAAAAGTGAATACTGGTGGTTCTTGTTATTCTAAAAGGTTAGACTGTCTTTGCCCTGGGGAGGCATTAATACTTTGACTTGTTGTTTTGGCTACCTTCTAGCAAGCATCATCACCTGAAGCACGTTAGGTAGGTAGAAGTAAAATGAGAAGCCAAGCGTTTTCAGTGGGCACTTACACATCTGGGAGCTTGAGAAGGAGGAGCAGGGAAGAAAAGTGTTCTTTCTTATGTTTGCAAGTACTATACATTGCAAAACTGAACTGCAACTTTTTGATTGGTGTTCGTAAACCATAACACTTGCATGCCTCCTTGGGTGTTACAAAAATGTTTCTAGTTATGAGTTATCCTGTTAGGCTGACTACCAAAATTCCATCCTCTTCAGCTCCTAGTTTCCTATAACAGCAATATTGTACATCTCAGAAATGTCACTTTTCAGTCGAATGAGCCTGGATTGTATTTTTAAATCCACAGGTCTCCACATTTGATAACTTTTATACGAAATTTTTAAACATTTTTTTTCTGCAATATTGTAGTTGAAGAGAGATTCAACACTCTTGTTCTTATTGCAACCACAGTTTCATTCCCTTCTACGTGTTTTGTACTTTATATTTTCAGTCCAATGAAGAACCTCACTTAAATCTATGTCTTGGTTTTGAAAGTCTATATATAATTCATAAACCAATTAGCAAATTGCTGGTAACTCTTAAGAGTTTTTTTTTTTTAAATAATACACTACAGGGCACTTCACTTACAAGACAGTATCTTGCACAATCATGTTGCAATAAATGATCAAGGGATCAATTTTTAGCAGGTGTGGTTACATAATCATTCCTAAGATTTTTAAAACTTCAAGGGACTATTTTAGTGATTTTGAGCTTTTCTGAGATTCTTAACCCAGCTCTGAAAGAATTTACCAAACACATAGAGCTTTATATGCCCTGTCTTGCATGCACAGAGAGAAGGTAGGAATGTTAGACAGTACAGTACAGGCAAAATGATGCCAAAAGTCTACAGTGCAAGTAGAAGTCTCTAGTTTCTCCTGAGTGGTTTTTAAAGAATATTTAAAGGTGTAATGGTTTAAGTAATTGTTTTGGGACAGGGATATAGATGATTGTAAGAGATTTGGGAGAGGGGTTGGTCCTGCCTGCACTAGTGAGCCATTTATGACAATGTGAAGTTCGTGCTCCTTGTGAGCACCTTGGGTATGGAAAAGTGGAGAAAATGCATATTTGATGATAAACTGGAATGCAAAGGGTAGCTTTAAGCAATCTGATAATTGTATATACTGTATCACTAGAGAAAGGTTTTCTCTTGTGGAAAAAGAAAAGAAATTCATCTTTAAAAGGAGTATTATGGTGCTCCAATTGAAGAGCCTGCCCTTAAAAACAGCACGGAGGAGTTGTGTCTTATCGTTGATCATCATAGGCAGGCTTCTTGCTACTTAGTTGGGCAACAGTATGATAGAGTAAAAACTGTCTCGTAGAGTCACCTTAGGGATTGCTATGCTCTGTGGCATAAAAACGTAGAGTTGAAGTTCTCGGGAAACACTTTAGCTTATATTCAAGGTTTTCAGTGGGCAGACATTGTCATTACTGAACAGGCAGGTACCTGGGAAGTACAGAAAATGCTGCTTTAGATGATTTTTTTTTAAACCAGCCAAAAATATTTTACATCTACCCTACTTTTGAAAAGTTAAGCTGTTTGCTAAAAAGTTGTTTTTTGCATTATTAACTTTTTAGGCTATGAGAAAATAGAGCTTTTAACTATTACCAAATTATAAAGGTTCAGGTGCAGTAATTTTGTAAAGAGAAACTCCATCAAGTTCAGCCACTAACATCTTGAATGGGTAGAGACTGTTGAGATGTCAGGCATGTTTGGCAGGTTCCCTTCTGTTTTCACTCTTTTCTAATAGGTTCTCACTATACTGATACTGTGAATAGAGTGCTTCTGGTCCTAAGATCCCATCAGCACAATCTTCTTTGCTAGTCTCTCCTCCAATTGGCCTAGCCAGAGCCATAAAATTCATGAGACTTGTAGCCAGGCTACCTTTGAAACAAATTAAAGTTTTCAAAAATAATCATCTGTTTTATTTAGAAGTGGTACCTATTTCAGATATCCAGGATTCTTATCCAGATTCACTGTGACATTGTCCTACTTCTTTGCTAGCATCACTGTCGGGTCATAAGTAGAATACTATCTATATTAATGAATATTGGTATGTACAAGGAGTATGCTCATTAAGGGTATACTAAATGGGCTTTAGCTGATGCTGAAACTTACTACCAAATCTTGACTTGCACACGTCACCTTGTGAGGGGAACTGCATTAGCAGTGAGAGCTAAATCAGTAGATAACTTAATGCCATGGAATTGCAGTATCAGGACTGTTATCATTGAGGGGCACTTAGCAGAGAAGCTATCTAGTATTGTCATCGAAAGCAGAAAGTTGGTCACATGTGTATCTATTTTAACTCTAAATAGACTTTGTATTCTCTCTGAATTCTGATACTGATATAAAATGTGGTGTTCACATGGCAGTAATATTGTATTTACTCAGAAAGGCTCTTCCTAATGAATTCTTCTCTTTTTATACAGAACCATAATTACCTCTAAACTGAGTTGAATTTTATTTTATATAAATTCCAAGCAACTTCATAGTTTGGGGGGGATCTTGTTTTGTTTTTGGTGTTTGAGACAGGGTCTTTGCTATGTAGCTCCTTGCTGTCCTGATCCTCACTATATAACTCAGCAGGGCCTTGAACTCATAGGAATCCTTCTGTCTCAGCCTCATAAGTACTGAGATTACAGGCATGTGCCACCACACCTGGCCCCCATTCCATTTTGTTTTACTGAAGAACTAAATCTAATCTGGACTACATAAAACTGAATTGGTTTGTAAAAGACAAAAAAGAAAGAAAGCAGTTAAGAAAAGTTTTCTTGTATTTTTTGCCTTTTTTCTGTTTCCAGTTCTCTTGACGTCAGTGAAACAGATGGTATGAGAGTAAACGGAGACAGTCCCTGCTTCTTCATAGTGGGAATCCAGCTTTAGTTGGAACTGTCTGGTGGACAAGTGATGTCTGGAACTTCATTTGTAGTAACTGAGTAGTCCTTTGTCTATGAAATAGCTTTGCACAGCCTTATTCTTAATGCATACTAGTTGTTTCTTTTAACTGGTGCAGTTATTTCTTGTTTAACAAGAAGGTCTAATTTAAAGAAATAGAAGCAGTGGGAAATGGAAAAGGAAGGACTTTTTTCTTCTTGTTCCTTATGGTTTTCAAGACAGGGTTTCTCTGTGTAGTTCTTGCTGTCTTGGAACTTGCTCTGTAAACCAGGTTGGCCTCACACTCAGAGATCTCCTGCCTCTGCTGGGACTAATTTGCTATCATTGCCTGGCAAGGAAAGACAATTTTTTTTTTATTTATTTTGGTTTTTCGAGACAGGGTTTCTCTGTAGCTTGTCCTGGAACTAGCTCTTGTAGACCAGGCTGGTCTCAAACTCACAGAGACCTGCCTGCCTCTGCCTCCTGAGTGCTGGGATTAAAGGCATGCACCACCACCGCCCAGCCAAGGAAAGACTTCTTAAAGTAGTAGAAAACCTCTTAATGAGAAAGAGTTGATATCCTATAGTTAAGCAAACATAATTTACTTTTCTCTTCCAAGTATGTTCTTTTCCTTATTTGTACACTTACTTATTCAAGGAATATTCAGTGAGTCATTACTGAGCAGTCTTTGGAAATGGAGCTTTTTACATGAGGCCACAATGGAAAAGAACTTAAAATACTAAAATATTTTCATAGCTGAGTTAGGAAAGAAACAGCAAGCTATTGTCAGGTAAATCACTGACTTTGACAGTAGCCCTCAGCAAAACAGATCCCTAGGGTTTATGAGTTAGATCAGGGTTCAGCAAACCATGGCCCTAAAGTCAAATATGAAGAAAATACCCTAACACCTATTTGTTTAGCTATTGTTTATGGTTTCTTTGTACTATGATGATAAACTTGAGTACTTGGCCAACAAAGCCTGAAAATACTGTGTCTGGAAGGTGTCAAAGGTTTGCCATCTTCAGCTTACTTTTAGAAGGTTGACTCTAAATTATTACTCCTAACATTTCACCTTTAGCATAATGTGATAGAGGCCTTAAATTCATAATCACATCTGCATTGGATACTTGAGAAGAGTGTGTCATCTTTTCCTAGATCCCCATAAACCCTCTTGGTTTTTCTTCTGCTTGATTCCCATTCCAGAAAGGAAAAGTCGAATGGGTTATAAGCCAAAAAGAAGCAGGATTATGATTTGCCCTTGCCCGAAAAGTATAAGTAGATTAAGTTTAGCATAGTAGTTGTTTATAACAAAATATCTCTTATAAGAAAAATTCCCACTTAGAACAGTGTGGAGTTAAATGGGTACCCTATTCAAAAAGTTCATGCTTTTGTAAGTTTTGCCCTTTCTAATCTTGCTTAAACTGATTTGCATTATCAGTTTAATTTAATTAATGGCATAAATGAACTTAACCTCCTAGGATTGAAGAGTAATTTCTGTTATGGATAGTTATTACTGGTTGTGGTAACTCTTGCCTGTATCCTAGCACTTAGGAAGGAAGGTGAAGGTAAGGCTCAGGAGTTCAGAGTTATCCTTGGCTACAGAAAGTTTGAGGGTAGCCAAGGCTATGTGAGACTGTCTCAAAAAAAAAAAAGATGTTTTGATTTTTATCAGGTGTACTGTTTTTCTAGATTAGACACCTGTATTTTTCCCTTCATTTTAATCTTAGGTAAATTCACTCTGTCCTCATTTAGACTAAAAAAGACTCAAATCTTTTTCTTTTGGATGTTTTAAAGCATAGTAAAATGTCAAGATTTCAAATTTTTCTTAGGCCCATTCTTACATAACTGCTGTTGTCTAATTTGTTAAAATACATGTTGGACTATTACATATTTACTTGGGGAAGATTCATTCTTAGTGTTATACAAGGTGTGGAGAAATGTGAAATGCTAAATGTTTTCATAGAAATCCTTGTAAGAGGAGAATATGATTCTTCCCCATTTGGAAATACTATGTGGGCTTTGGAGTTTCATTTGGGCAGTTTTCTAGACTATGCTAATGCAGTATAGTGAGTTTGATTTGTTGTTATAAGTCCTATTGTTGTAGATAAAGATAGGATGAGTCACTGGTCTCCACATAAGACATGTCTTTGGTTTTTTTGGTTTGGTTTGGTTTAGTTTTGCTATTTTTTTTTGTTGTTTTTTTACTTTTGTTTTTTGTTTATTTGTTTTCTGACAGGGTCTCACTGTGCAACTCTGGCTGGCCTAGAACTACATAGGGGTAGGTCATACTGGCCTGGAACTCACAAGAGATCTGTCTGCCTCTGCCTCTCAAGTGCTGGGACTAAAGGCATTTGTCACCCCGCTGACCACTGCTTTGTTCTTAAAGTTGCCTTCTAATAAGATATTACTGTGTTTTATGTGATACCGCCTCTGAAAAATAGATAATCCTCATTGTAAAGTTTCAGAATATTCATCTAAGTTAAGTCTACTTGTCTCAGAGCACATTACACTTAGTCATAATGGGTTTTCTGGTTGATCTGGGACGTGTTACTTGAGAGAGAACTTGGCTGCACATAACTGAATCATTTCAGCTGTGCACTGTTTGAGGTTTTGCTAATAGGTGTCATTTCGTGATTGATTGAAAGCATTGGAGTTTGCCAAGCATTGTGACTAATCAGTGTTCTTGCTTCTCTGCTTTCTAGTGTTTTTCCTGGTCTTCAGAGCAGGATTTTTAAATGGTGCTTTTTCCCAGGCTGGTGTTTTACTTAAGATAGTAAGAAGGCTTTCTTCCTCAGGACAGGCCAGAGTTGAAAAGTGTGCGTATGTTAGAATACCTGAGCTTGTTACATTACAAAGAATTATTGCTAAGGACAGTGACCTAAAACCCTTACAGGTGTCTGTACAGATCATCCATTTCGGTTGTGTTAGACCATCTTTCTTAGATGACACACAGCAATGCTAGAAAGACACATAATTACCTGAAATCTACATTATCTTTACAGAGGGTATAAAAATATTTTTTTGTAAATAATTTCTAATCTCACATCCTTCCCCTTCTATATCAGAAACACTTCTTAACACAGTTACAAGATCCCCAGTAGCTCAACTAGTACAAGCTTTAAACAGCAAAGCTAGCTTAGGAAGGCAGAGCATAGTGTGTGTGGCAGGGTGCTTTTCTAATGCTTGTTATCTATGTTTACTCAGTAGATCCTGTGGAGGAACCTTAAGTGCATAAGGTAATCTATATTAAGCGTCCCATGTGACCAGCACCATAATTTAATACCATGAATCTTAGGATATGAATTATTCCATAATGCCAGAAGTTAAAGTATCTCATAGAAACATATGCAACTATTTATCTTCACTGGTAGGTAATATATAGGAAACTATGTCCATTAAAAAATGTTAAATACTTTTGGTACCTGACAATGTGGTTGGAATTTGTAAAACAAAACCAGCTTTAGTTACTTGTGGCTTCCCATTCTATTGGGATTTTTGTTTTGGGATTTTTGGGGTTTTTTTTGTGTTTTTGGTTTTTTTGAGAGACTGGGTTCTCTGAGTAGTTCTAGATGTCCTAGAACTTACTACATATGCCAGGCAAGGCTTGAATTCATAGAGATCTGCTGCCTTTGCATCCTGAGTATTGATATTAAAGGTGTGCTCCACCATGCCCAGCATGGCTTCCCATTCTTGAGAGTCTCAAACCTACTTGTTGGGAGTCTGAGACATGATTTTTCAGAGAGCTTGCACTTTTTACTATAGAGAGAGTTCTAAAGAAATACCTATACTGTGTGCTCTTTTTTATTTTTTATTTTTTTATTTTATTTTTTTTCCAAAGATTTATTTATTTTTTATTAAGTATACAGTGGTCTGCCTGCATATGTTCCTGCAGACCAGAAGAGGGCACCATATCTCATTACAGATAGTTGTGAGCCACCATGTGGTTGCTGGGAATTGAACTCAGGACCTTTGGAAGTGTAGCCAGTGCTCTTAACCTGTGAGCCATCTCTCCAGCCCCCTGTGTGCTCTACTAGCATGACTGCAGTTACATTAAAATATTCCTGAGGTGATAAGAGTATAAGAAAACCACCAACTTTTTGGGGTGTTTATGTGCCAGACACGGTTCTCTTAATTTATCTAATCCTCGCGTCAGTCTGTTGTGATTATTGTTACCTTCATCTCAGAGAGAAGGACACACTTCATCTCTTCATAGGCAGTCTAACACCAGATTCTCTGGATAGCCTCTAGTGCCTTCAGTGAGTATAATTATGGCACGTTTTATAGATGAGAAAGCTGATGAGCCTAAGGGTATATAACTTGACAGCTCGTATTTACCAATCCAGTTCCAAAGTCCTGACTACCTCCACTATATCACATTTACTTTCTGTACAGTATCTAGTAATATTCCTACTTTTAGTGACCTTGCAATCAAGGGTAGAGACTGGAGAGACGGCTAAAGCTCAGTGGTTAAAGCACTGACTATCTTCATGAGAACCTAGATGTGGTTTCCTAGCACCTACATGACAGCTCACAGTTTGTTATTATAACCCAGAGGATTCAGAGCTCTCTTCTGACCTCTTCAGGTACCAGACATGCACATTGTACAAAGACATAAATGCAGGCAAAATAACCATAGACATAAGTTAAATTTAATATAACCCAAGAGTAAGTTATTAGCAGATTTCTTCAGAGTCTTGTAGTTGGTCTCTATGCAGACTTGAGTAGGAATATTGCCCACTTACTCAAAAGAATTGCCCATTGGAATGTCTAATGTGAGTAAGTTGGGTGAGTTACTATTTTAAAATGAATCTTTTTTTCTGGTTATCTATTGCTGCATAACAAAGTACCCTAAGGTTTAAAGTGGCTTAACGACCATTTTATAAATCTTGACTTTGTAAAAAGTTTGAGGTTAAAGAAGAAGGGGCAGGTGATTGAACTGGTCTGGAAGGTCCAAGATTATGTCATGTATGCCTAATGTAGGGAGACCTGAAAAGCTGGCTTTAACCTTTCCATTGAGTTTCAAGGAGTTTTGGTTTTTCAAAATAGGGTTTCTCTAGCCCTGGCTATCCTAGAAACTATCTCTGTAGACCAGGCTGGGCTCTAACTCAGAGATCTACTGTCTCAGCCTCCCAAGTATTGGGATTTAAGGTGTGCATCACCGCTGCCTGGCAGATATTTGGCTTCTTAATATGGCAGCTCTTAATAGACTGCTAAAAGCTGGGCAAAAGATCTGATCTTCTTAAAGACCAGGTCCACAATCATCATGGGTCACTGCTATACTTTAGTCAGTGATGAGCCCAGATCTTAGAAGAGAGGAAATACCCTAACACTTTTGAAAAGTATGAAGAGATTCGAGGCCATGTTGAATTGTATACAGGAAACATTAGGTTTTGAATTTTCCTTTTTAAACCTTTGAGGGTCAGTTATTAGTGCCATTGAAGCCATTTATTAGATCTGTTGTGGCATAGTGAAATATATAGAAGGAGAATGAGACAAATATTTGAGGCTCATTTTATTAGCCTTACCTCAAATTCTACATATTTTAAAGCAGTCCTTTCTTTTCAACTTTATACTGTGTCCCAGGCTGTGAGCTTTTGCTATAGTTGCCTTGAAACCCTGATAGTTAGTCAGGCTGAGCCAAAAATACTCCCAAGGAAGTAAAAAGCTTACTGCTTGAAATTTTGGGTTTTTGTTTGTTTGTTTTGAGACAGCTGTATTTTAAGTTTATAAATAGGTGGAAAATTACCTTGATGTGGCTACTAAATCATTTTCAGGAATTTCTGTTGTGTGGCTACATATCATATTGTTGAGATCATAAAAGGTTCTTGTACTGAGGTCTCACACGTCAGGCAAGCGCACGCTTTAACCACTGAGCTGCACCTGCGGCTTAGGATAGTAGACGTTTACCCTCTTTCTCTCTTAGGATAGTAGACGTTTACCCTCTTTATCTCAGCTCTGTCTCTACCACTTCTCATATAATTTTGTGCTTAAAGATGAATTGGTTGATCCCATTCTTACTGCTTTTCTTACAGGAAAATCAATTGCCAATTTTGTGTCTTAGCAGCTGTTACCAGCCTCTCTCTCATTGAAGTTTTTTGAGGCTGGAGTTGTCAAATTTATAATGCTTTATTTAAGCCCCTGGTGACTTAAAATAATTAGACTGAAAAACTTACACTAGTTATGGATTGAGAAGAAGAAGGTAGAGAATGAGCTGTACTCTACTAGTTATCCCAAGTCAGTACCCTTCCAAGAGGAAGGCTTGAAATATCACAGGAGTAGATTCCAAGTTCTCATGCAGTATAATGGTGTCTGTTACTGAGTGAGGCCTAGGGAAATGGAGGGGTTCTAGGAGCCAGGGACTTGTACTGTAGTTAGCTATCCAAAGGTAGAGTGGAGATTAAGTAGTAGATTTTATCATGTAAACATTGGGGGAAGTTTTTAGTGAATAAAAAGAACAGAGCTTCCAAAAGAAAAGAAAGAATAGAACTTAATTTAAAACTTTTTTTTCCTTGATTCTCATTTCCACCATGATATAATTTATCTCTGCCCCCCCATGATATAATTTATCTCCGCCCCCCCCTTTTTTTCTCGAGGCAGGGCTTCTCTGTGTAGACCAAACTGACCTTAAACTCACAGAGACCTGACTGTCTGCCTCCCTAGTGTTGGGATTAAAGGCATGCACTGCTACTGCCCAACAAACTCTGCCCTTCTTGACAGAGAAACTTTGAAATTGCAGTCCCAGGAAATGAGTTTTACTGTGGTAACCTATGTTGTGACTCACGCGTTGTTTTCTGGCTCATTGGAAGCTTCTCTGGAACCTCTGTGGTCTCAAGTTTGCAGTCATTGGATGGTTGCATAGGAAAAGAGAGCAAGATGAGAAAAGGGAATCCTGCTGTTGAGAGTCTTTGGTTTCAGCGTCACAGTCACAACAGTCTGAGAGAATGGTCTGTTCCCAAAGTCATAGAAACCCAACTGTGGTGGTTAAGAACCACTCAGAAACAGAAATGCTATGCAGGGAAGAAAGCTTAAATGTGTTTTCTCTGGAAGCCAAATTACTAAAGCGGTCACTAAAAGTGTGCTGAAAGTCACCTCTGAAATGCTGTCAGATGGCGACATACCTAGAATTTATATGGAGTTTCTAGTGTTTTTACAAATTTAACTTTAAATCCAGTAATGAGTTTTGTTGTTGTTTTTAATGAGCCTGTTTTCTTTTTGGAAAAAAAAATGGCTCAATAAAAATATCACTAAAGAATTCAGTTGTATATGCATGTGTATTAAACACAGAATGGTATACTGAAGATAGTTCATACAAATAACTTTTATGGGAAGTTTAGCTATTTTCTTAATGTCTTTTCATAAATGTATGTTTATAAATATATTTACTCACCCACCTATATCTTGGTAGCATAGAAACATTTCATTTGTTGTGTTGTACTAAAAGTTAAATTCTTGGCATAGTAGGCTATGAGAGCTTTAGTTAACTTTGTATTTGAGCTTAAAAAAACGTTTCTTGCACTTTCTGTTTATAAAGATGTTATAACACATCTAATAGTTAGTGCAGCTGCTTTTTTAGAGCCAGCAGGTGTAGGTATTAAAATGATATATATGCCTAAAGCCCTCAAAGAAGAAATTATGCATATAGCTACCTGAGAAGGGTTAGGGGTCAATATGAAACACAGCCTGAAGGCAACTATTGGGATAAACTTACTGTTGCTGTGAATTGCAATATGTTGCTGAGTTGTCAGGTATGTGTGTGAATTACATGTATGTAAGGAAAAGATGTTTAATGAAGGCAGATAAGTCAATGTAAAATATCCTACCTCCCACTAATATGAAAATTAGCATATTCAAGATTGCCCCGTCGCCCTTGGACATGAGCCTGGTTCCTCAGCTCCTCTACCTCTGGGCATCTGCCTGAAAAAATCGGGTTAGCTTTCTGTAGCAAGCAGGGGAAAGCTAGACTCAAAGTGCAGAGGTTATCATGTAGATATTAATGTTTGATTCATGTTGCCCAAGCCACGCACCTGTCTAGTAGAAGTGTCTAGTAGAGGTAGAGAAGAGGCTTTCCTGATTTTGCTGTCTGTGTGTGCTGCACATGTGCAGTTTCCCTGTGTTACCCAGACCGGCCTCAAATTCTCCATCTTCTTGGTTCACCCTCCATTTTTGCTGTTTGTTTGTGATGTTCCCAAGGAAGAACCCTAGGCCTTGCTTTGTAGCTCAGGCTGGCCATGAACTCTTACTGTTCCTGCCTTGGCCTCTTGAGTGCTGCCACTACCAGCATGTGGCACCACACCCACTTTTTGTATTTGGTCTTAAAGATGCCCCCAACTCCTTTGAATGATTGAAGCGTCACTGTTCTTTCATTGCCATTTGCAGTTCATTTTGTAGGGACTGGAATATTAACTACATTTTCTTTTTCTTTTTTAACTACATTTTCCTGATAACGAGCCTGCTACCAATATCTTATGTGAATATACATGAAAAGGATTTTTGGAAGATCTGTTTTGCTTCTGATTACTCTAAAGAGAGATGTGCTTTTTAAAATACCAATTACTGTCATAATAGTCAAGATTTGGATTTTGTACATGGCAGAAAAGTTCATTTCAGCAGTAAAATGCCACCTAATCAGAACTGATTTCTCCTTGAGGTAGTAGTTCCTGGAGCCAAGTTAGCTTACCTACCTTTAAACACTTCTTACTGCTGAGCAGTAACTGCTGCCTCTAACAGCTATCCTAGAATGCTTACTACCTTTTCATTCTCATGCTCTGTCTGGGCTATAATGTCCAAAACCAGGAATTCTCTGGTTAGAAATGAAAATTAGTGAATTATCCATTTTCAGATCTTTAGTGAATTTCCACTTTTTTCTGGGTATTGTTTTCTTTTCTTGTGACATGAGATAGGGGTAGGTAGGGAACACAGACAATGTGAAATTCCCAATAGGGAGAGAAGCATTCCATGTAAGTGACTGTGAACAGTTTGTGAGTAAATCCAGTATGAGTTCTCCAGGGAGAAAGGTAGGTAAAACAAACATGTTGAGTCTGTTCACAACTCTTTCACTGCTAAACCATAGAGTACTTCTCAGTCTTAGCCATGCTAGTATTTCAGACTCAGGAATTAAGTTGTGCTTAGGAAAGTTTCTTCCTCCGGCATATTGTTTTTGCACAGTTTTGTCCTAGGCCTGCCCCCTGATGTCTTGCTATAAACTATACTTTAAAACACATGCTTAATTCTTACTGATTTATTTGGAAAGAAAAAAATAAAGAAGTGCCCAGGTAATTTTCTAAGTTACGTTAAATTCACGAATCTAGAAGGAAACATTCTTATTCTCTTCTCTGGCTTGGACGAGCATTGACTTTTGTCCGTTTAAAATCACCTGAAACCCCTTCTAGACATTCACATTTGACTGGTCTGTTTTGCAGCCCAGGCTTTCAAAAGTTCTCTAGGGATGGAGTGGGTGTGCAGTGTGACTTTGCTGGAGAGCTCCTACTTAGCATGCACAAGACCCTGGGTTCATTTCCCTGAACAACAACAATAGAAACCTACCCAAATGGTTCTGATGTACAGCCAGGGTTGGAAACGACTTTGTGGGTAGTCATTCCTAGTCTTGGGCTGGATAACCTCAAGTACCAGTATCTTCTTCCCCAACTCCCCAAGGGAAATGGTAGTGGGTTTTGTTCGTTTATTGTTGTTTGAAAAGAGAAAAAACTCCTTGGAGTGGAAGGGATGCCAGAAGAGAAATACTAGTTTTCTTGACCCAGGTACCTTGCTGCTATCTCCTCTTAAAGCTGGCAGTGGGCCAGAGCTCAGACTCATCTGTTTCTTCTCAGAGTATGTCTGGAGGGAAATGTTACAATCGATATAGTATCCTCTGTGCCAAATACTAAGTGTGCGTAAGTAAATGAAAGCAGTTTTCAAGGCCTGTTCTAGAGTCCTTTTCTTCTGCATATGTGACTTGAGTGAAGCTTGCTCAGTTCTGAAATAGAGCAGCACTTCAGTGTACTGTAGAAACACAAGTCCAAGTCCAAGCTGTCTGTGGCTACTTTTCTTTGTAAATCAAACAAGCTGTGTTGCTACTTGATGGAGAAAAAAATAATCCTGTCTTGGGCAATCATAACCCTTCGGATTATTTGTCTCTTAGCCTAGTAGAATTTCTTTGTCAAGTGACTCTTCGTTTTCCTTAGCTGTTTCTTTCTGAATGAAATGAACTAGCCAAGGCTTAATTATTTCTGACTAGTATGTGACATTTTAACACTTTGTTCTAGAATGTTAGAAGACTAACCCAGTTATTCCAGAGTGAGATTCCGTAGTTTCCATTCTTAACCTAAGTAGAAGAGATGTGTAATGCCATGACACTTTATTACCTGCCTGTGGCAACCTTACATGTGGTGATAGGGAGGGAAGAGTTGTTCCAGCAGCCATAAAAAATGAAAACCACTTTTCAAAGTAGCTACTAAGAAGCAGCTTTTAGCTGCTGAAAGAAATGTGTGCTTCGAGAGCAAGTTCAGTGGAGCAGACTCTCAGCGTATCCTGGACACAGAAAATTCTGTTCATATATTGCCCATTCGTAATTGATAATTTGAACTTCAGAAATAGGTGGTGGAAGAAAAGGAGGGTTAGGGGAAAAGCTGATGAAAGTGGAGGACTAATAGCATCAGACTATGAACACTTGTTCTGAGTAGCATTAAGGCTTTGGTGTTGACTGGCTGTAAATCCTGTAGCATCAGAGACCCAGCTGCCTCCCTAGCCTCAGGAAGCTGTGAACTCTTGCTGGTAGGGAGTGGGCTAGGAAAGCAGTTACTGTTGAAAACCCCTAGAGCTTTCATGTTGGAGAACTTTGTGGAGTACTGGGAAAGTTGTTGAACTTTATGTAAATTGTACCACTGGACTTTTAAGATTTTGAAGAGACAAAAGAGGAAAGTGGGGAAGTGGCAGTAAAAGGTAATATGTTAGCTTTTGATATTTTCAGCAAGGAGTAAAAAATTTCTAGCACTACTGTAAAGTCAGATCATCTTCTCCTCTAATGTGTTGTCTTGCTCGTTCATTCATTCATTCACTCCACCTTGCCCTCTTGCTTTCTTGTCCCTGCCTGTCTTTCTTTTAGTACTGGGTATTAAACCCAAGAATCCGGAGCATACTGGGCAAACATTCTACCACTGAACTGTATAGTTGCAGATCCAAATCCTTTCTGAAATAGCTAAGCAATTGCTGGTCTGATCACAGTGTGACCTTGCTCCATCTCCTGGCCCTCAGTAAAAGCAAGTCATTGCTGAACTCCAGGCCAAGGGGGTGTGCTCTCAGCGTCCATTCTCACCTGCAGTGTCTCTTCACAGCTTCAGCCTGTGGCATTGTTTTCTTTTCTGGTGGATTTTTACTCAGGGCCCAGTGGCTTCCTTTCCCCTTACGACATCTTAAGAGCAGCACTGTAGCCTACCTATGTGAGGGAAAAAAGCAGTTGCAGAGCACGTAGATTTCCTGGTTTCTGTCTTAGGATGGGGCCCACTCAGGCGCTGCCTCTGAAAGGCTGAGGGTTGGAAAAGGAAAGTCAGTGCAACAGAAAGCTGGTTTCCTTCAGATGGGCCTGTTCTGAAGGAGCTCCAACTACTCTATGGTGCTTACTTAATGGGTGACAGCTGCCTCCAGCTACCTGTCCCTGGCACTGTGCCTTCCCACTGGTCACTGTGAAAAGTAGGTCACACTGGACTCAGAGGCCAGAATCCAGGACAAGATCCCTCTTCCTGAGCCCATTACTTCTTCATGCAGCTTATAATGTAGCATTAACTTCTCTTTGAGGACTTTGAGGGTTTTCTTCCCAAGAAACAGTAAAACATTTACAAGAAAACAGAAAAGTAGATTTGGGCTATAGCTGTCACCTTAAGAAATCACAGAAAGATTTCACTTCAGCTGCTACTGAGTGACAGGAAGAACAACTGCAGTCTCCGCCTGTTTCTGAAGCTGACTCAGTGGCGGTCTAAGCAGCAGACTCACCTAGACAGTTTCCATGGCTGTTCATCAAGGATACTGAATGCATACTGAAAAAGACAATCACTTTCTAAGACATTAGTCCTGGATGGGAATGGGGTAGATTATTTTTAACTATAAGAACTTACCAGTCAGTTTTCTCCCTATGAAGAGTCTTAATGTTTGAGATTTGTCTTTCATCTACAACAGTTCCTCCGTTCCTCAGAAAAGGGTGCCCCGGGAAGCGCTCCCACACGTCTGAGAACACCGGGCGGGCTGTGTGCATCTTATCTCCTAAGACTGTGTTTTGTTGTTGTTGTGACCTTAGTTATAAGTGTCTACATAGGAGTAGGGTTTCTCTCCCTGGCCTCCTTTAACCATCACTTCAGTGTAAACCCTTCCACCCCTTTACTGAGAAAAAAATATATATTAAAAAAAACCACAAAAAGTATGCACTTTAATTCCTAAGGAGTGTGGCTGTTCCTGGCCCTGAAGCCAGAACTCAGGAGGAGAGCTGAAGAAGGAAACTCTTTGCCAGACCCTGTAAGATTTAACCAAATGTCTTTGCCTCTACCCCCTAGTGCTTGGGACTGAGCCCAGGGCCTTCCACATGGCTAGGCAACCGCTGCCCCAGTCCCAAGTGTCTTAAAGTGAACACAAAGTACCATCTGTTTGTGAACTGCCACCGAGCACTCCTGCCAAAGGGGGAAGGAGCCACTAAATAAAACAATCCAAAATACTTACCCTGATTTTGGAATTTTTCCTGAGGGAAATTTTATTTTTATTGAATTATTTTTTTAGCTACCAAAGTATAAAAAGAAAAGTCTGTGTTGTTTTGTGGTAAGCTTTCTTCTTTTTTTTTTTTTTTTGATTAAAAATCAAATGAAAATACAACAGCACTAAAATATTCAGAATTACATCATGTCTAAGTACCAGGTTCATTTCCCCTTAATTTAGCAGGTGTCATCTGACTCTCCTACTGTAGATTCTGTCTTTCCCCTGGTGACAAGCCAATAGTTCTTGGAGGGCTAGCATGTCTCCTAGAGCCCTGTTGTGTCGGGGAGGGGGGAGGGCAGGAAGGCCAGGGAGGGAAATTAAAGAAGAGTTAAGATGTGGGTTTATGTAAACATATTTAAAGCATTTAGCAAAAGCTTTCTCATTGAACAGCTTTAAGAACAATGTGAATGAAACCTTAGCAACTTGGCTAGTAATCTGAAAAGTCTATTAATGTATACTTGAAATTCTGTTTGTATAAAAATGCATTTTCTCTTTATTTTGACACTGTATAAGAACATTATGCATGTGAGTGGTTTGAGAAATAAAAGGTTTAATACTCAAATTTGAATCTCTGTCTTTTCTATATATAGAGAGTAATTTGTTTATACTCTTGGAATTTTGTAGTATGGTAGGAAGACTGAGAATTTAAGGCCCTCTACCCTTTCAAGAAGCCTGCTCTCCTCCAAGATGAAATAATAACATATTTACTTCTTTTATTCTTATGGTTTTCTGTTCTACTTTTAGGGAAAGGGAGTCATCCTGAGACAGGGTCTCTCCCTATGCAGTCCAGCCTCAACTGTTGATCCTTCTGCTTCTGTCTTCCAGAGTGCTAGGATATAGGTATGTGCTGCCATGGCTGGCCTCTTCCCCTTTATTTACCCAGACGTTGTTACTGGGTAGAGAAAAATTGGAAATGTCACTTTCCCAGATTCCCCAACAGCATCTTAATCTGTGCTTCCTCTCTTGTCTTCGTTTCGAGTGGAAGAGCCCATTCTTGTGAGGTGGCAGCCATATTTATTTTTACTTCTGGTCACAAACAGCAAAAGGAAAAGGTCAAAGAGTAAGACTGTTTTCGTTTACACAAGGGTTAGCCACTCTCCCCATGAACAGAATAGTGTTCAGAGCAACTTCCCTGATAAGGACCAGGAAGGGCCTGTTGGCCTTGAAGGTCACCCTGCTTGGGTTCAGTGAACGGCCAGCAATCACGACTGCAGTGCTCGCTGCTGCTTCACTGCCTTCCTCATTCACCTGCAGGTCACAGGAACAAGCATTAGCTACCCTGCTAGCCTACACACACAGACCCTGCAGCTACCCTGCATTAGCTACCCTGCTAGCCTGCACACACAGACCCTGCAGCTACCCTGCATTAGCTACCCTGCTAGCCTGCACACACAGACCCTGCAGCTACCCTGCATTAGCTACCCTGCTAGCCTGCACACACAGACCCTGCAGCTACCCTGCTAGCCTGCACACACAGACCCTGCAGCTCCCCTGCATTAGCTACCCTGCTAGCCTGCACACACAGACCCTGCAGCTCCTCATGCTTTCCAGTAGCCAGTATGAATGGAATGTGTGCCCTGGTGATGCTGAAGCATGTGTGGGCAGCCCATATGTGGCGGTTCCGTTGAACTTCTCCATATTGGGTTTCATGGTCTTAAGTTGATGAGGATGATTGACCAGGTCTCTTCCTCAAGAGGGCACCAGATCTCACTACAGATGGCTGTGAGCCACCATGTGGCTGCTGGAAATTGAACTCAGGACCTCTGGAAGTTAAGGCAGAGCCTTAACCCTTAACCGCTGAGCCATCTCTTCAGCCCTAATATGCTTAGACACAAATAGTTCCCTCCAGAAACCTCCTCATTCTTACATCCAGTGAATGTAATGCACAAGTGTGATTCCTGAACTGGAAGTCACAGTCTGGTAGCATGGTAGGATGCTATCACAGGGCATTGTTTTGAACCAGCTGCTAAGAGAAATTCAGGAGCAAGATCGGACATCTATAATTGAAATAGATTCACTCTTGAAGCATAAAAAAATCCTAGGTAGGGCTGGAGAGATGGCTCAGAGGTTAAGAGCACTGACTGCTCTTCCAGAGGTCCTGAGTTCAATTCCCAGCAACCACATGGTGGCTCACAGCCATCTGTAATGAGATCTGATGCCCTCTTCTGGCCTGCAGGCATACATGGAGGCTGAACACTGTGTACATAATAAATAAATCTTTAAAAAAAAAATCCTAGGTATAACTACCCCCAAACAGCTATGCAGAAGCTGTGCCTTATGAAAAGACAGTCCTCCAGTTGGATGAGATGTTTTTCTTGGAGTAATAACCTGAGCAAATGGTGTTTGAATGACACATCCGAAGGGTGCTCTGCCTTCAGAAAACTCTGACCATTGATAACATTATGTGTTACTGTCTTCTCTGGGATAGGATCTTGCTGTGCTTTCTAGTAGCTGAGGCTAGCCTGTCATTCAGGATCCTCCTGTATCGGCCACCTACTCTGGTTTCTTTTAAACAATCTTATTATATACCCCCTTGCTGGCTTTTAGCTTTCTTTATAGACCAGGCTGGCCTGGAACTTGTAGCAATCCTCCTGCCTTTGCCTCCTCTCCTAGACCATTAAGCACTTGTGATCTCTGTGCTTTGTGGGGCTCGTTAATGTTTCTTTCCCTTCCCTTTGGTTGCCCCACATCTATTCCATGTTCATGCTAGGACTAAATTTCCAAGTAATGTGAAGATAAGATACAGCCGGCTCCAACTTCCTGTCCCTCATCCTTCTGCTTCCCTCAGATCCCACTGACCTTGGCTCCTATGATTAGTTCTCTGGCACTTACTCTCAACCTTTCTCTCTAATTGCAGCCTTTCTTTGCAAACTCAAGTCCTGTAAACTTTGTCTAATGTTGGCCCATTTCCTTCTGCTCAGTCTTTGCTTCCATGATGAACAGCCTACACCATTGGGCCTCCAACCTGATCGTACGTGAAAACCCCCTAAGGATATGTGTAAAGAAACAGATTCTTAGGCTCCTCCCACCCTCTTCGGTCTCCAAGGGTAAAGATCTCCACCTAATGCTAAGGAGCCACACTTAAGTATCTGAGAAGCAGAACTACAAGCTGGCAGGACTTACCCTAACACAGTTCTGTGCTCGCCTCGGTTGGGGGAAGACAGGCTGAGAGATACTCCACGATTTCCTCACTGAGACTTCTCAGATCTCAGCACACTATTGTGTGTAGTTAATCTCTCAGGATCAACATGTGCCTGCCTAACTAGGTTTCCTGAAATGCTGTCTCTCACAATAGTCTCCTAGAACACACCTGGGAACACTAAGGTGAGCCACACTCATTAGTTACCCCTTTCTTATGTTCAATTGCTCTTCACACGCTTCACTTAAACACA
Organism: Ondatra zibethicus; assembly: GCA_004026605.1. NCBI lineage: Eukaryota > Metazoa > Chordata > Mammalia > Rodentia > Cricetidae > Ondatra > Ondatra zibethicus. The sequence goes on along the minus strand of PVIU01000283.1, from coordinate 95,297 downwards.
TGCCCCTCCCCATTCTGCTCAGATTTGGTTTTAGTCTTTTGCCCCATGCTTTTCTTATTCCTGAAACATCCCAGAATTTCCTCTCAGTGACCTGTGCTGGCTCCTTTTCCTTGGGCTACCCTCTAAATATGCTTCTCTGGCAGGAGAGAAGGTCAAACAGCAGTGCCATACACAGGCAGACCTCATGGAGAAGGCTTCAAGCTTCTCCGCGTGCACGATTAAAGGAATACTGCAAATTTGCCTCTTCCCCATTCTGCTGTGTCTGCCTAAGAGCACAGCAGGAAACTCCAGACACTCCTGCAGATTGATAAAATGCAAAAAAAGGCAGAAGGTGGAGGGAGATGGACTCACCTCAAGAAATGCTTTGTGGAATGCATCAGAGACATAGAGGTCATTCCTGCCATCTGCAACAATCCCTAGAAAGGAAGAACAGGAAAGAGAGTGTGTGATTTGACTCCAGGCCACACAGGAGATCAGTCTGAATGAAGACATCCCCTTGGGTGGTTTGAGAAGTAGAATGCTGAACTCCCCTAGTAATAACCTCCGCCCCTTCAATGGATACCTCTTAAAAACAGGGAGGTATTTGGGCTTCTTTGGCCTGGATCTTGTGAATTTAATCTCATGTCAGCTTCTTGGGGAAGGTGGAAGGGTGGAACTCTGTTCTTAAAGAAAAACCTGACTATATCAAATAAAATCCATTTACCTGGTTGAAACCTTTTTAAGATAAAGTCTCTTTGGGTAGCCCAGGCTGGCATTAAACTGTCATCCTGCCTCAGCCTTGAGTATTGAGATTATAGTTCTGTGCCACCATGCACAGTTCTGGGCTTCTTTGTGACAGATATCTGGGGATCAATGAGATTGTTCATCCAGTAAGGGCACTTTGCCCCCAACCCTGACAACCTGAATTTAATCCCTGGGATACACATGGCTTTGAACACCTGAAAGTTGTTCTCTCCTCCCACCCGACACACACACATACACACACACTATGGCATTTGTGCATCCCCATACACAGATAACTGTATAGATAAGCAAAAGAAATCGCCAGACATGGTGGCACACACCTATAATCCCAGCACTCAGGGTGGAAACAGCACAGTCAGTTCAAAGTCAGTCCTAGCTGCACCGTGGGTTCCAGGCTAACCTGGGCTGCATAAGACCCTGTCTCAACCAAAAACAGAAAAAAAGTGTTTTAAGGTCCATCTTTTAGTTTTAATTTACTGTCATTTCCTTTTTATTTATTCAAGATTTATTTTCTTATTTCTCTCTCTCTCTCTCTCTCTCTTTCTCTCTCTCTCTCTCTCTCTCTGTGTGTGTGTGTGTAGGCACCTATGAGCACCTATGAAATCAGATCCCCTGGAGCTGGAGGGAAGTTGTGAGATGTCTGCCTTGGATTCTGGAAACTGATCCTGGATCTTCTGCAATAATGATCCATGCTCTTAACTGCTAAATCATCTCTCTAGCCTCTTTTTTATTTTACTTTTGAGACAAGGGCTTCTTTTTTTGGGGGGGGGGTTGTTGTTGGTTTTTTTTTTTGTTTTTGTTTTTGTTTTTTTGGTTTTTCAAGACAGGGTTTCTCTGTGGCTTTGGAGCCTGTCCTGCATCTAGCTCTTGTAGACCAGGCTGGGCTCGAACTCACAGAGATCTGCCTGCCTCTGTCTCCCGAGTGCTGGGATTAAAGGCATGCGCCACCACCACCCGGCGAGACAAGGGCTTCTTAAATAGCCCGGGCTAGCCTGGATCATTATCTTCTACCCTACCTCCTAAGTGCTGAAATTATAGGCATGTCTCAGCATGCCTCGCTTTTAATGTCTGTTTCTTTGAATTCCAATGCTTTTTCTAGTTCTTCTCCACCTGGTGTCCTCTCCTCTATTAGACACAAATTCATAGGATGACAGTACTGGCTGGACTCCTGGAAACACCCCCTTTCACAGTGGGGATGGGAAGGGCAAGGGATTGCCACAGCTTATCACAGAGCCCAGATCAGAATCCAGGTATCCTGACTTGACACTCTTTTCTGTGCTTTCCTTGGCTCTCCCACATTTGGTCAAGCCTTCACCTTGGAGTAGAGAGGAGGCAGTTTTGTCCTTTACCAACCTGGGAGTTGGGACTTCTCAGGGCTGAACAGATCCACAAGGCCCATGTCTTGCAGCTGCTCCTTTAGACTGAAGCTATCCTCAGTGCGGAAGCGGGGCATATGGACCACAAGCATGGTCTCTGTCAGCTCATCCAGCCACTCCTGCAGCAGCTCTGGGGCGAGTTCCCGCTCCACCTTGGCCAGGCTCTTCTCAGGCTTGGGCAGGATGAGCACCATGGTGATATCATCGCCCTTGAAGGGCAGCTCCAGCACCTGGGTGCCTTCTGCTACACGCCGGTATTTGAATTTGCCTTCCTGGTACATCATAGACACTGGGCATGACTGCTCATCAGCCTTGTAGAACAGCTCCTTCCTTGTGTTCTCAGGGCTGAACTTTGACTTCCACAGGCCCTGAAAGATGTCAGATTGGAGAATCATAAAGCAAGAACAAAAATATCCTAGCAGAATACTTACTGATATGGGACATAATCATTGTCTGATTGCATCAACATATAAATGCAGCTATTAGAAAAGCTAGATATCTATTAAGAGGCTAATAATTATGTGTGAATGGTACAATTACTTCTGTATTTCATTCTGTGTTTTTCTATATTTTTCAGATTTCCATCAATATTAGTATTATTACTTTTACATGTGAGAGGAGGGGCTTGCACCTGTGCGTCTGTGGACATCAAAGGGCAATTTATCAACATGCAGGAACTGGTTCTTTCTTCCCACCATGTGGGTTCCATGCTGGAACTCAGGCTGCCAGGCATGGTGACAAGCACCTTTATCAGCTGAGCCATCTTGCCAACCTAGTATTGTTTTTTTTTTTTTTATCAGAAAAGTCTAAATCCAAGACTAACCTACAATCCTGTTTGCAAGTTCATTCTGCCTTGTGTTTCTGCTGACAGCCTCCAGAGCTTGGCGCTCTGTCCCTGATGAATTAGAGGGAAGACTCAGACAGCAAGCCCAGGAATTTGTCTGGAAATCCTACCAAGCAGACAATACATCCTGGCTGGCTTCCTGCACCATTCTTTATCATTTTCTGATCTTTGCTCTTGCGATAAGTCATTTAACTCTTGAGTGCTGGTTTCTCACCAGCAAGTTAGGCATTAGAAAGAGCCAATGGCTTTAGAATGTTAACTGTGTACTATAAGGGTGTACAAATACCTCACTAAGCATTTCACGTGCTCACCTACTCTGTCCCTCTGGTAATCCTGTAAAGTAGATGCATTCTCATTACCATTTGTAGATGCAGAAATCAGGCCATAGGAAAGTCTCCAATATCTCCCTGGTAACTCACAAGAATTCGTACACTTGGGCCGGGTGGTGGTGGTACATGCCTTTAATCCCAGCGCTCAGGAGGCAAAAACAGGTGGATCTCTGAGTTTGAGGCCAGCCTGGTCTACAAAGTGAGTTCCAGGACAGCCAGGGCTGTTACACAGAGAAATCCGGTCTCAAAAAACAAAAACAAAACAAAAAAATCATATACTTACAAACAAGAAGTCAAGATTTACAACAAAAAAATCATACTGCATAAATGGCCCAAGGTCTCACTTGCAGTGGCAGGAAGATCACGAGTGCTAATAAATAGCAAGTTGTCCCATAAACTGTAGGGTAACACACTGTGGGAATGCAGTCTATTGTTCTAATAAATAGCAAATTGTCCCATAAACTGTAGGGTAACACACTATGGGAATGCAGTCTATTGTTCTAATAAATAGCAAGTTGTCCCATAAACTGTAAGGTGACAACATGCTGTGGAAATGCAGACTATTTGTACTGGAGGAGAGGGGAACTCCAAGTGGCAGAGTGATTGACAATAGCAGTGACTGGCTAAGTCCCTGGGCCACAGGGAGAAAGGAGAAGTGCCAGCATTGCATGTCTAAGGACAAAAAATATGTCACAATTCCAGCTACTCTGCAGGGATGGTCCTCCAGAATGTCCATGGTATTTGTTCCTACTCTCCTCTCCCTCTCCTTCTCAAATGTAATAAAACTGGAATGGTCATTAGACCCCTGGACTCTGAGGAAAACAAGCCATATACATGGTCACATCACAGGCCCCTTCTTAGTCTGAGCCCAGTACTCGGAGCTTCAGAACCCCAAGGAGCTGTATACAATAGAAATTGCTCTAGGCAGTGGAGAAATCCATCAGTAAAATCATTTTGTTTCAGGTTTTAAATACATTAACTGAGCATAGTTTGATAGCACATGCCTTTAATTCCAGCACTCAGGAGGCAGAGGCAAGTGGATCTCTGGAGGCCAGCCTGGTCTACTTAGCAACTTCCAGGACAGTCAGAGATGCATAATACTCTGTCTCAAATTTTAAAAAAAAGGAAGAAGACAGAAAAGAAAAGAAAAGATTAATTGCATGGCAGAAATTGTCACACAAGTGCAAAAGTTTGTTAGTCACGCCTTGAAGGCTGGTGGGTTGTAAGTTCACATGTTCTGCCCCACCCTGGGGACATTGACTAATGTCCTGGGCAGCTGGGCTCTTCAAAAATGTATATGATTGCCTAGATCATGCATGGACCATTTCTCAGGAGGAATCTGACTACACATGCCCAAAGATGTGGAAGGGGGTGAGCTTCATAGTGAGGGGAAGTCCCTGGGGTCTCTCCAGGACCAACTGGAGTACCTTGAAGTAAATGGTGTTAACCAACACCAGGGCTGTGAGCTCGTTGATGGCTCCCTGGGGGATGACGTCTTTGATGCGGCCTTCCGTCTTATTAGCTACCCAGTTGTTGATGCTCACTCGGGATTGCTCTGCATTTTCCTAAAGAAAACAAGAAGTAACCCTGTGGCCTGTGCAACTCAATTACCCTTGAATTTCAGGTCCCCCCTGCACAATGCATTTTGTTCTTCATTTCTCTGCTCTTTCCCAGTGTTTGGTTGAGAGGCCACCGCTTTAGCCCACATGAGGAAGCCTCACACATCAGATACACTGTCACTTGTGTTTTCCTGTGGTTAATCTTTTGTCATGCCAGCAGTCAAACCAGGAACCAGCCCACTAATAAATGTTAGAAGAAGAGAAAGAAAGAGGAGACCAAGGATCAGGAAAGAAGGACAAGGAATGCAGTCTGAAGGGCAGAAGGCCTGGCGTTATCTACTCTGATGCTAGGAAACCTAAACTCACAGGAGCATCATCTCCAAGCATGGTCTATGGGAAGTAATGAATGATGGCGTGGTTAAGAGGATGGGAGGGGTAGTCCTGTGTAGTCAAATAAGTTTAGAAAATGTGGTGGTGGCGTGTACCTTTAATCCCAGCACTTGGGAGGCAGAGGCAGACTGATCTCTGTGAGTTCAAGGCCAGCCTGGTCTATAGAGTGAGTTCAAGGCCAGCCAGGGCTACAGAGTGAAATAAAATGCTGACGGAATGAAGCTTGGTGGTTGGAATGGAAACAGCACCATCAGCTCATATGTTTGCATACTTAGTCCCCAGCTGATGAAAGATTTTTGGAAAGGACTAGGTGTGTCCTTCCTGGAGGAAATATGTAACTGGGAATCAGCTTTGAGGTTATAAAAGCCCATGCCAGCCTCAGTCTCTCTCCCTGCTTGTGGATCAGGTCTGCTGCCATGCTTCCCACCATGATGTAAATGGACCAAACCCTCTGAAACCATAAGTAAGCCCCCAGTTAAATGCTTTCTTTTTTAAGAGTCACCTTGGTCGTGGTATCTCTTCACAAAAATAGAACAGTAACTAAGACAGAAGTCAAGGTATTTCTTTGTTGTATTATACTTCATAGGCTTGGGTGCTTTATGAATCTCCTAGGGGGCATGTACCAATTTTATTTTACCATGACATATTTGAGCTTTGTAAGATTAAATGAAAAAGCAATGTCTTACACAACTTCTTTAGAGTACCCCCTATAACAGAAGGTGTGAGTACCATTGCTCTCTGAAGTCTTGAGTAAGGGTTAATGTGCCAAGGGTTTTGATTTGTCCTCAGCCTCCACCAGCCATTGGCAAGTACAACAGTATTAATTTGGATCCTGTTTCTCTACCTTCTCAATGTGAGTGGAGAGGACTCCGACATCTACAACTCACCTTGAAGTCCAAGGGCTGGAGCTTGGCTCCATAGACAACCTCACTAATGTCCTGATAGGTCTCGTTGAAGATAAGGGATTTGTCTCCAAAAAGGCGGTTCGCTGCTACCAAGTTGGAGGACTTGTTGGCTTTTCGATAGAGTCGGCAGTTGAGTTTGGCAAAGAAGAAGTGGATCTGATCGGATGTTTTCTCCGAGATGGTATCAAACTTAAAAACCTATAGTGACAAAAGAAAACAGTAGGTGTGATTGGGCAGCCCAGTTACCATGGGTACCAAGTACGGTGCTGGACCAACAGCCATCTCAGCAGCTAAGTTCCCTGCAGTACAGTGCCTGGTACAGCATGGGCAGCTCATGTTTTGAAAACGACTATGGGGGGCTGGAGAGATGGCTCAGTGGTTAAGAGCACTGGCTGCTCTTCCAGAGGTCCTGAGTTCAATTCCCAGCAACCACATGGTGGCTCACAACCTTCTGTAATGAGATCTGGCGCCCTCTTCTGGTGTGTGGACAGAATGTTGTATACATAATAAATAAATCTTAAAAAAAAAAACCTCAATCTTAAAAAAAAAAGAAAAAAGAAAACGACTATGCAAGAAAAAGAAGAGTAAAAGGCAGGAAATGTAATGGGGAAAGACCAAAAGACAGAACTGCCACCTGCTCCTTAAGGGACCACCTGCAGACCAACACAGGGTAGTTTCCGACCACGAGGGGAGAAAGCATCTTGGTAATTCTCCACAGATGGAGGAACCAAGATAGTGTATCTCACTATAAACAAGCATTTCCACAGCGTCCACTTGGGTCAGCACCTCTTAAGGGCTCTTTTGTAGAAGGGCTGAGAAAGGCAAAGATTGTGTCAGCAAGGAAATAAATTAATCCAGAATCAGAGTCATGGGGTTAAAAGGACTTAAAAGTCCCCCATACCTGTCAGAGCCATAGCAGCTGCCACAGACCCAAATCACCTTCTTGATCACCAGCACAGAATGGGGAGGCTGATCCCTACCCCGTCTATGCTCTGACCTCGGTGGGAAAAGGCTTTTCGGTTTTATTTATTCTGCAATTCAGGTTTTCCTGATTTTTGTTCTAATAGGTACTCTGTGCTTCTGTGTGTGCCATGTGCACATGGGTGTGTGCACACATGCATGTAGAGGTCAGAGGACAGCCTTGAGTCTTGTTACTCAGGAACCTTTCTCTCTTCCTTAAAAAAAAAAAAGTTTATTTGGAGGGTGGTGAATGAACGCCTCGCGTGTGGGCGTGCCTAAATAGTCCAAGAAGGCTCTGGGTCTTCTGTTGCTGGAATTACAGGAGGTTATGAGCTGCTGGATGCGGAAGCTGGGAATCTAACTTGAGTTCTCTGGAAGAGAAGGAAGCTCCTTTCACCTCTGAACTTTCTCTCCAGACCCATCTTTCCCTTTTGTGAGTCAGTCTCTCACTGGCCTGGAGCTGGCTGATTAGGGTAAGATGGCTGGCTGCAAGGGATCCGCCTGTCTCTACCACCCCAGCTCTGGAATTACAAGCACGTGAGGACACCCAGCTTTCCGGGTCTGGAGCTCAAACTCAGGACTTGTGCCTGCAAGGCAAGCACTTCTCCCCAGGTCCCTTTGGAATAACTCTTGGCTGAAAACTCTGTGGTTTTCTCTTGGAGAGAGAGTCACACCGTTTTTCTATATCTGACATCACATGTGCACATTGGGAAGATCTGTAGAAGAGACTCGGGACATGTTTGGATTACAAGTAATGTTATATCTCTGGTGGGTTTTTCTTCCTGTTTTTATTTTGCATTGACAGAAATTAAACCAAGAGCTCTGTGCATTACTAGTCAAGTGCTCTAACCCTGAGCCACACCTCCAGCTCAGCTCTTGTTTCTTTGCATAGGAAGGATCACATTTAAGTTCACATTTGGGGACAGGCACAGGAGCTGCTTGAGACTGAGGCCAGTGTGTAGGAAGCTTATTGATAGGCCTCAGGAGGCAGCATTAGTGACAGGAGTTTCTAATATGCTACCTGTCGTCATTCACAAGAGCACCAGGAACAGACTACAGGGAAAGGACAGTCTCTTGTCCACCATGCTGGTGACATGGAAGAAGCAGCTTGGAGCCTCTGAAAACTAAGCCCTCTTCTGCGGAGTGCAGGTGTGCATTCCCTCAGCCCTGAGTCTGAACTAATGAAGTTTAGTGGAAACTGGCCACTTGCATAGAGGTAAACCTTCCTAACTTCCAGAATTCAGTGTCTTGGATTCACAGGACCACTATATACCATGCTGGAGGGTCTTCTGCCTCCCTGTCATTTGTCCTCATTTCCAGAGTGAGATCTGACATGGGATTCCCCTTTGTATGCTGTGAATATGTTTTAGTACCATTGATTAATAATGCTTTGGACCTATCGCAGCACAGAATAGAGCAAGATGGGAAGTCTAAGCAGAGATTAAAAAAGAAAAAGAAGGCGGAGTCAAAGAGATGTCATGTAGCTGCTTAAGGAGACAGACGCCGGAACCTTACCAGTAAACCATGAGCTCATGGCAATACTTAAAATAATAAAAGTGGGTTAATTTAAGATGTAAGAGTTAGTTAATAAAAAAAACCTAAGCTAATAGATCAAACTGTTTTAATTAGTATAGTTTCTGTGTAATTCTTTTGGCTCTGGGGGCCTGGAAAATGAACAAGCAGTCTCCGTCTACAAGATTCAACCTGAAGAAAGCCAACAGGGCACTCAAGTCAAAGGCAGATTAAGAAGCTAATGTTTCTACCCATGGTTTATGGTGATACCAGTGGCTACTTCATTCATGGCATTTATTATCTTGCTCCACTTTTATCTCCTTTCTTCCCTACCCTGACAAAAGGGGTGGGGAGATCACTAAACTGAAATGATCAGTACTATCCATAACTCCAAAATGTTCTTTATCTTCGATGTTTCAAGGCTTCATGGGACCCAGGTCTCGATACAGAGCCCAAGAATATACCCCAAGAGCCAATCTACTAGAGCTCAGCAGGTGGCAAATTGTATATACATATATATACACATATAAATGATAAAATAAATGAATATACACATAACTGGGCATAGTAGCACACACCTACAATCCTGCACTTGGAAAGTAGAGGCAGGAGGACCACAAGTTCAAGGACAACATTGTTGTAAAAAGGCCACTTGTTCAGTTCCAGGCCGCCCAGACTCCCAAATTAACCACACAGAAACTGTATTAATTAAATCACTGCTTGACCTATTAGCTCTAACTTATTATTGGGTAGCTTTTACATATTAATTTAACCCATTTCTATTAATCTGTGTATCGCCACATGGCTGTGGCTTACCAGGTAAAGTTCTGGTAACTGTCTCTGGCGGGGCTCCATGGCTTCTCTCAACTCAGCCTTCTCCCAGCATTCAGTTTAGTTTTCCCCACCTAGCTCTATTCATTTGCCCTCTCATAGGCCAAGATAGTTTCTTTATTAACCAATGGTATTTACACCATACAGAGGGGAATCCCACATCACAACATGAGTGAGACATTGTTTCAAAAAATGAGTGAATGAGAGAGAGAGAGAGAGAGAGAGAGAGAGAGAATGACTAACAAGAGAAGTTGGAGAGAGAATGACTAACAAGAGAAGTTGTGACACCAGCCTTCTCCCATTTATAAATAGTACAGAACATGAGCTGGCAAGAGGAGTGAGCAGGTACAAGCACTTCTTGTCAACCCTGACAGCCTGCATTTGATCCCTAGAACCCACAAAAAGCCACATAAGTGACTTGCATCTGTAATCCCAGCACTCCTATAATATGGGGAGGAGAGACCAGAGAATCACCTGAAAGTTTGCAGGGAAGCTAGCCTGGACTCTGCAGAGGGGCAGAAATGAGAGACCCTCGCTCAACAAGGTAGAAGGAGAGAACTGACTCCTGAAAGTTGTCTTGGGCCTCCACATGCATGCCACAGCACTCAAATAATAATAAGTAAAATAATTTTTAAATGCAAGAGATGAGGAAACACTTATAAAGAAGACATTCAGGTAGTAATGATTAATTAAAATTTAATTGATTAATTAAAAAATAGCCAATACTAGCTAATACTTGTAATTCTGCTATTCATGAGGCTGAGGCCAAGTGATCGTCACAAGTTCAAGGCCAGTCAGACCTACTTTTAATAAGTGTGGGGTCAACCTGGGCTACATAGTAAAAACCTTTCTCAAAAACCAAAGGGTCATTTTGAAAAATAGTCCTGCACTGGAGAGATTGCTCAGCAGTTAAGAGCATTGGCTGCTGTTCTTCCAGAGGCCCCAGATTCAATTCCCAGCACCCACATGGCAGCTCACAACTGTCTGTATGTAACTCCAGTTCCAGAGGAACCAACAAAGACACATGCAGGCAAAAGAAAGAAAGAAAGAAAGAAAGAAAGAAAGAAAGAAAGAAAGAAAGAAAGAAAGAAAGAAAAAAAGAAAGAAAGAAAGAAAGAAAGTCCCAAGACATGAAATAATGATTCAAAGAGAGTCATAACTGACAGTGAGTTCACCTACACGATCATTAGACATAAAGAAGTTTGAGAGATGTTCCCCAGCAAGGAAAGAGGTAGAGAGCTTTACACTGTACCTCCATCAGCTGCTTGAGGGTGTCATTACAGGCACCCAGCTTGGTCATAGCAAAAGCTGTGGAGATGCTCAAGGGCGACAAGAAAATGTTGTCATTGTCATTCTTGGAGTCTGCCAGGTGCTGATAGAAGGTGGTGGCAAATCGAGAATTGGCCTTGGACAGTTCCCAGACCCGGCGGTTGGTGGCCTCTGGGATCTTCTGCTCTAGGCCATCCTCATCAGTGGCCTTCTTGTTTGGAGAGCGGTAAATGCACATGGGATTCACAGGGATGTCCCGGGGCTTCGCTATGCAGATGTCATCCACAGAGTTTCCATCACAGATCACACAACCCCAGGCACCAATGAGTAGCAAGGAGAGGAGACGTACCTTCCTGCAAGGGGACAGAACCGTGACTACCCATCCCCACCAGCCACCACAGTCTTATCCCTGAGAAACATGGGATTCTGGTCTTTGCATTTGAACTAAGCTTCATTGTCCAGAAGACCAGTCCTAGGTTCCTTGCCTGGACACAGTTATATACTAGAAGTATGTGTGCGTTCTTGCTCTGAAAAGGAGAACGCAGTTTCCCTTGGTGAGTGGAACACACACATGTGCCTTCTGGAGAAACAAAAAGCAAAGGGAGCCAGCCCCTAGACACAGATGGAGTATAGCCCGAATCTTAAATGCCAGGGAGGCTTTGCCCAAGAGAGTAAGAGAATGAATGCAGCCAGTTCAGCACCTGCTTGCTGAAGGTTCCCAGACCCATAGCTCCAGCCTGACTGTTGGCCAGACAGTCCCATCTGGAAGGCCTGGCACTGCCATCGTGAGATGTGACACGCTGAGCTGGTTTCCCACCCACACATCTGCTCTTCCATCCTTCAACCCATGGATCCTGAACCAGGCCAGAAACCTGGAAGTAACCCTGGTTCACTCCTTCCTCATTTAGTCTGACCCTAGATTCTGTTAAGGCCACTTCCGTACCCTCCGACCTTTACTGCCTTCGCCTTGGTTCTGCCCTCATTCTTTTCTGTACCCTGAATTTTTTCCCACAGCTTCTAACAGGGGTCACTAAAAGTAAAGATAATCTCACATTGAAGGTGTTAGGGATTCAGATAGGGTTTCAGGAGCCTAGACTTCCTCATCCTCACTGTGCAGCTAAGGATGACCTTGAACTTCTGATTATCCTGCCTCCGGACCCCAAATGCTAGGATGATAGGCAGGTATGATGCCCAGTTTGATATCTTTCTTAAAAAATGAAATAGTAGCCAGATGTGGTAGGGTATATATCCTTAATCTCAACATTTGGGAGGCTGAGGTAGGAGGATCATGAATACGAGAGCAGCCTACAAAATACCTCAATTGAAAAAAAAAATGAAGTAGTGAGATTGGCAAGAGAATCTGGACACTCAGTAAAGCAAACCAAGGAATAAATTCCCCAGAATATGTCTGTAGCTAAAACAGTGTGGGCCAGGCTACCTCCAGTTGCTCTGGGGTACCTGAGCCATGAGAAGGGAGTCTGTATCTGGGCACTGAATCCTTCCAGTCCCCTTCTGGAAGAAAAAGTCAGGCACAGAGTGCAGAAAAGACTTGCTAAGGAAGTCTGCTCCATGGGAGACTCCGTGGGCTGTCGAGGCTGAGGGCAGGCAAAGGGTTTGTGGATTTTTGTGTGGTCTGAAACCAATTCTGCAGCTTGAGAAGTGAAGCCATTAAGGGAAAGGAGGAAGGTAGGCTGACGGGACGGAGGAGGGGTGAGGAAAGGGAGAGAGAGCTATTGCCCCCATCTCTCCATTGTCTGGTGTTTCTCATTTTGTGGGGCATTTGGAACGTGACTGGAAGCAGGAGTGTAATAGAAACCACAGTGGGCAGGCTGCCCTCGCTTCCAGCTTCCTCCAACACTTACATCAAGAAGGGTGTGGTAGCCAGGAGGGAATCTCTCTGTGAAAAGGGAACAGTGCTTTGGGCGTTAGTCAGAGGTCCCCAAGACAGGGGCAGTTGCTTCTGAGAGGAGCATCAAGCAAATCAGATGGCTGCCCTGGCAGTGCCCTCCACATTGCCCATCTCTTCCCACGGGAAGGCCCTCCCTTGCATCGGGAGCTAAGAACTTAAGATGGGGCTTAGGTGAAAGGACATCTTCCAAGTAGGTCATTAACTGCTAGGGAGAGGCCTGGTCTTCTCAGTGTCAGAGGTCAGTCTTGTGAGTCCTTCAGAAAACTCAGCAAGATCCCTTACCTGTCTCCAGCAGCGGCACTCCCTAGCCCATTGGAATACATGGCCGATGAGCTTCTACAGAGAAGGACAGGAGATGGTGCTGGCTGAGGCGGTTGCTCTGAAAACTGCTTCTTTCCTCTAAATCTGACAGAGGTCCAGAGGCCAGGTGGGGGAGTGGGAGGGAGCTGGTCAGGAGAGAAGGGCCGAGGTCAAAGGCCGATGACCAGTTCCCAGGGTTAAGCAAAGTATAGAACTCATTGTTGTTTAGTTAGTAGGCAAGTTAAAGTTCAGTCAGGCCTAGGGAAAGTGTGGTCCCCCTTTCTTGCCCACAGCCCTTCATTCTCCTATCACATTTATGCGGGAAAGGGAAGAACATGGAGAATTCAAACCTGCTTAGGAGGTACCTGACTCAGGAGGGCTCTGAAGGAAAAGAAAAGTTTGATTAATCAAATCAGGAGATAGCAGAAGTGGAGGGATGCAACTGGGAACAGCTGCTTTTATGGCTCCCCACCTCAGTGGGCTGGCCTCACAGTTGTTGTGAAGCTAAAGTTGACCTTGAACTCCTGATCTTCCGGTTTCCACCTTCCAAGTGCTGGAATTATGGGTGTGAGCTTCCACGTCTGTTTCCTTTAATGTCTGTTAAGAGCAGCAACTGTTGAAATATCTTTCTTTTACTTTTTAATCTCAAAAGTTTATTTAGCAAAGAAGTTTCATATGTACACAGCCCAGTTCTACACCACAGTCAACAGGCCCTTTGGGACGCGATGTTGACGCCTCTGCTGAACAGCCACTGCCTAGACTCTTCCCAAGCCTTCTAAGATGACAAAGACGTTTCCTCGGATGACCACCATGCCAGTGTTATTCTGTCACATGCACTAGTTGCCATCTCCACACACTCATCAGTCACAAGATTCATAAAGGGATTAAAGCCCCACAGAACTCCTTGTACATGTCTGCCACCGTTTAATGTCAGCAATAACTTCTTGTCCATAAATGTCTTCAGTTCGGGGGAGGGAGGGATGGAACCTTAGGATCAGCATGACAAAAAATATTTCATTTTGTTTGTTTGTTTTTTGAGACAGGGTTTCTCTATTTAACCCTGGCTATCCTGGAACTCACTCTGTAGACCAGGCTGGCCTCAAACTCAGAGATCCACCTGCCTCTGCCTCCCACGTGCTGGGGTTAAAGTGTGGGCTACCATTGCCCAACTTCAAAATAGTTCCTAAAGACCAAACAAGCCAAGTTGTGTCTGTGTGTGTTATTACTAATAGTTTGTGGGGGGGTAGGGGATTAAGTAAATTCAAACTAATAGAGACAAAGGGCTATTTATTTGTTTTCCTCTTTTTTTTTTTTTTGGTTTTTCAAAACAGGGTTTCTCTGTAGCTTTGGAGCTTGTCCTGGAACTCGCTCTGTAGATCAGGCTGGCCTTGAACTCACAGAGATCTGCCTGCCTCTGCCTCCTGGGCGCTGGGATTAAAGGCGTGCACCACCACCGCCCAGCCCGTTTTCCTCTTCTAAAGTCAAAAATCCTATCACCAGAATGACTGTTACTGTGTTCTTTGTTCTATGATGTGAGGACTTGCGTTGTCCTCAAGAACTGTAGGGAATGCTTCCCTTTCTGGACAGGAAAGCATCAAGACTGCAGCCATGTTGAGTTCTTGCCTGATGGAGCAGGATACTTTCAGGACAGATGGTCAAGCTGGTTGCTCACAGGAACCCATCACCCTTGACCAAAGAAAACTGAAAAGTCGCCTGTTTAGCAAATGGAGGGGCACAACCTAGCACAGGCATGTGCTAGGAACCGTGTGAGGTTCTCCTCAGGGTCAGGGAGTAGCCATGAACATAACCAATATACACGAAGTGGGTATAGGACCAGCAAGATGGCTCAGCTGGTAAAGGCACCTGCCACCAACCTGAGTTTGGTCCCTAGGACTCTCATGGCGGAAGAAGAGAATCCACTCCCACAAATGTTCTTTGACCTCCATATGCACTATGGCATGCTTGTAAGAAGGAACAAGCGCAGGGGCGGTGGTGGTGCACGCCTTTAAAAAAAAAAAAGGAACATGCAGCAGATAGAAAACATGCAAATATATTTTAAAAGGTTATTAGTGTGTGTGTGTGTGTGTGTGTGTGTGTGTGTGTGTGTGTGTGGTGGTAGGCACACATGTACAACAGCATGTGTGGAGGTCAGAGGACAGCTTTGTGAGGTTGATTCTCTCTCCACCTTTATGTGGTTATTGGGATTAAAGTTCAGTCACCAGGCTTTCTCTGTGAACTGGCTCCCTTATCATCCAGCTCTTTACTTTGTTCATTGTAAGTGGCATTTTTGAAGCATATAGGCCAGTTCATTTTGAAGAAAATCTCTGCTTGTGTGCAGTAGGTATCCTCACAATTAGGTTCCCATGATCCTTTGCAAGGCACATGGACAGTCTTCCCAAGCTGGTCTTCATTACTTGGCTAAGAGAGCTGTCAGTCACATTTCTCTGCAGTAAAATCAGTTCTTTCCTTTTTATTAAATAGCGTGTTGGAAGATTATAAATAGCATGTAAAACAACATTATTTAGACTATATATATATAATATTCATGCTATTTTTATCAGATTTTCCCCTATTCACTTAAATAACTTTGAACTGTATTTTTGCATGATTTTTTTCATTTTTTAATTCTTTTGTTCTTTATTCGGGACCGGGTTTCTCTGTCTAACTTTGGAATCTGTCCTGGAACTCGCCCTGTAGACCAGGCTGGCCTCAAACTCACAGAGATCTGCAGGGAGCCATAGGCACAAACGCCATTACAAGATGGCGCTTGCATCCTTGCAGTTTGGAGGTAAACAATTCCATATTTGGCAATGCTTCAGGACTGAGCGTCCAGGCGCTTCCCGCATGCGCAATAACCTAGGTGTCCCTAACCAATCCCGAGGACTCTGGTGCCAGCGGGCACATAGCAGCCAATCAAGGTATGAGTCGCGTCACATCTCCCTATTTAAGCAGCCGCCATTCAGACCTTGCTCTCTCTCGCCTCCCACTCTCCCTTCAACCAAGAGGCTCTCCAATAAAGCGTGATCCGAGAAGAATCCTTGAATGGTGGTCATTCTTCCTCGCTGGTCGGGGAGTTCGCCACGGAGATCCACCAGCCTCTGCCTCCCAAGTGTTGGAATTAAAGGCGTACGCCACCACCGCCTGACTTTTTGCATGATATTTTAAGCACTATTTCTCCCCTATTATTTCTATCACTCCAAAAGGGGTTCTCTCTCTCTCTCTCTCTCTCTCTCTCTCTCTCTCTCTCTCTCTCACACACACACACACACACACACACACACATACATACACAGAGTAGTGCATACCTATAAGGAAATTGAGGCAGGATTTGAGAGTCGGGAGATCAGCCTTGGCTACACAGTGGCCACCCTGTCTTTAAAAGAGAAAGGAAAAAGAGTTCAAATGGAGGACACACGTTTCTAAAGCTATGAGGAAGCTGGCCCTTTCACTGATTGATTGCTCTGGGGCATGCAAATGGCCAGAACTTCTTGATAGAAATTTTGCCCTTTGAGCTGTCATTCCACATCAGGAATCCAACCTACACATAAGCATAAATTCCATCATCACCAATTGGAACCTGCTTGCTATTATTTATTTATTTTTGAGACAGGGTTTCTCTGTGTAACAGCCCTGGCTGTCCTGGAACTTGCTTTGTAGAGCATGAAGGCCCTGAACTCAGAGAGATCTGCCTGCTTCTGTCTCCCAAGTGTTGGAGCTGGAATTAAAGGCATGCACTACCTGTCTGGAACCCAGTTTGTAATAGCAAAAGACTGGAAATAATTCCCAGTTGGAGGGGAGCAGTTAAATAAAGAACAGCAGCATCCCTACAATAGAGAACTACCTTACTGTGATAACAGTGGGGGTTCTCTTCCTGTGCTGCTGGAAGATCTCTAGAGAATCTAAGTGGGAAGAAAGGGACTGCAGGTATTACAGTACTGTGCCTTTGTAACGGAAGGGAGGGTGGTGGAGGAAACAATGTAAGACCCAAAAGTATGTAAACAACCCCTATTTCTTTGAGACAGGGTCTGCTCTACCTCAGGTTGGCCTTGAGGCATAACTAAGGCTGACCCTGAAGTGTTGGTCTTCCTGCCTCTGCCAATACCCATTTTACACAGTGCTGAAGATCTACCCCAGAGTTTCCTGCATGCTAGGCAAGCAGTCTACCAACTGGACTTTCTATTTTTGTTGTTGATGTCTGTTTTAGCGTTCTATTGCTGTGATAAGATAATAAAAGCAACCTGAGGAGGGAAGGGTTTATTTCATCACAACCCCAATCACAATCCCTCATCCAAGGAAGTCAGGGCAAGAACTCCAAGTAGGAACCTGGAGGCAGAAACTAAAGCAAAGGGGCTAGAAGGACACTGCTTTGTTGGAGGAGGGCCGCTTGTTCATCCAGAACTGAAATAATCACATAGAAACTGTATCATTTAAATCACTGCTTTGCCCATTAGCTCTAGCTTCTTATTGGCTAACTCCTACATCTTAGTTTAACCCATCTCCATTAATCTGTGCATCACCATGAGGTTGTGGCCTACCAGCAAAGTTTCAGCATGTCTGTCTCTGGTAGATGCTCTGTGGCTTCTCTCTAACTCTTCCTTCTTTCTCCCAGCATTCAGTTTAGTTTTCCCCACCAACCTAAATTCTGCCCTATTAACAGGTCAAGGCAGTTTCTTTATTCATTTATGGTAATCACAGCATACAGAAGGGAATCGCACCTCCCCTTTTCTGTTTAAATAAAAAAGGAAGGTTTTAACTTTAACATAGAAAAATTACATAACAAAACAGTTATCAAGCAAGAATTACAGTTACAATATTTATATCTACTTTATATTTTATCATAACTAAGGAAAACTATAACTATAAATTCTCCAACTCCATCAAAGACTCCAGAAGGTTATAATATTACCTAACTAAACAGGAAGTGCATTGTAAGCAACTTTCAAAACTTTGGAAATAACAGAGACATCTCACTGCCTAGACAGTCACCCCAAGTTCTTCTGTACCATTGGGGCATCCATCTTTAGCCTAAAGGCCCATAGTATCCAGTAGACTTTTCCATGAAGTAGGAAATTTCAAAGATAGTTCCGCCTATATTGGCAGTTTGTCAGTCACATTTTTCTGTGTCCTGCAGAATGTCTAGCAGACTCTTTAATGAAGCAGGAACCCCGAAGGACTTTCTCACCTTCTTTAAGTAATTTCAGCAGTCATTTCTCTGTGGATCCTGAATGTCCAGTTCATCAAGCAGTCCGGGCAAGAGCAGTTTCTTGCCCAAATAGCTAACCAACTCCATAAGGAGCCTCTTCGATGCCCATCATCCTCTTGAAGTAATTGGTGCTGCCAGGAGCAGATGTGTCTCACTGTCATGAAAAGTCTAAACCTCTTAACATTTTAAATGCCATATTCTGTAGTCTTTGAAAAGTTTGAAGAATGCCTATCAATCTGAAATACATATCTGTCCATCTAGAAAATCTAAATAATATGACTACAAGCTTGACTATTATAGATGATTATCTATTAACCTGTATTTCTTAATTATACATTACATTTTAAGTGAGCTGGACAAACACAATACCTTAATCAAGAGCAGAATTATACATATAACAGAATTGACCATAAATTTGTATCAATAAACCAAGATCCATACCAATGCAAATATCTATAGCATATCCCTCTTTAAATGTAAATAAATATTTATAACAATATTTGGGAATATGGGCATAGTTGTCTCCATACTGCTTCCTGCTTTTTGTTGGGCAAAGTAATTTTTGAGAGTATTTTTGGGGTGTTCAAGGCAACCTTTCAGGGGTCTTGGTCCATCAAACCATATTGGTCTGGAAGCAATCCTTAGGTTCTCATCCTCTGTGGAAACAAAAGAAGAACCTCTTTTTCAAAGCAACATATCCTTTGACCCAAATTCTGAAGTCAAGATACCTTTATAGGGGCTGGAGAGATGGCTCAGAGGTTAAGAGCACTAGGTGCTCTTCCAGAGGTCCTGAGTTCAATTCCCAGCAACCATATGGTGGCTCAAAACCATCTGTAATTTGATCAGGTTCCCTCTTCTGGCATGCAGACAGAATACTGTATATATAATAAATAAATTTAAAAGAAAAGATACCTTTATAATATATATGCTGGCTTAGTTTAGCAGCCCATACAATGAAATGTCTCTCTGTACTTAGCTCCTTCACTGTCAAAAAATTCAAAGAAGACACAATAATATACATAATCTAGACTCTCTGTGTATATTCCATCTTTATGTGGCTTATTTATTTTTACTCTATTACTTTTTAATATTTATTTTATTATCTTTACTCCTTTAATCTCTGACTATACTCTGTCTCTTTAAAGACTTTCTTTTATTTTTTAAAAAACATTTACTTCTTTTTATAACTCTCTATACTCTTTTTCTTCTCTCTCCCAAGCCTATATACATTTATCCAACACTGTGACTCATTTAGAGGTCTTTTATGTCTGAATCTGTCCTATTGTGTATCTGTAATTATTTTCTGACCAGAGTGCTTCTTAAAATGCTAAGCCCTTCTTATGAACTTAAGTGGTGCCATTGCTAGGGGAAATACAGTACTTCCTGCTTGCCCTGCCCAGTCCAGCATGGCAGAGCTGTTTGCTGCCTCTGAGAGCTATGCTCACAGTCCCATTTTTAGGCACACAGCCAGTCTATGTTGCTGTCAGCACTCTTTTCACTAACCGCATTTAAATGCTCTATAGCTGGCCCTCATCAGCATTCACTGGCAGCATTGCCCAAGAAGCCACAGTTTCAAAACAATGTGACTTTTTTTTTTTACCGCTGAATCAGGAAAACCTCTCTTAAAGGAGCCATGCCTCTGCTTGTTTCTAGCAAACAGAGCTCAACCAAGAAAATGCCACTACCAAACCATGCTTAACTGTTCTTTTGTGTCTAGGATTCTCAGGTTTTACATGGATTTAGTCTACCACGATGGCGTGCCAATTTGTTGTTGGAAGGCTGCATGTTTGTTTCCTGGCCACCTGGCAGTTTAGACCAGCAAATTTTCAGTGCCTCTGTCTCCAGCAGCGGCTCCATAGCTTCTTGCTAACTCCTCTTTTTTTCTCCCAGCATTCAGTTTAGTTTTCCTCGCCTACCTAAATTCTGTCCTATCAACAGGCCAAGGCAGTTTCTTTATTCACCAATGGTATTTACAGCATATAGAGGGGAATCCCACACTGCTTATTGGCTTGCTCAGCCTGCCACCTTATAGCAGGCTGATATAGCATCTTCCATCCATGACTACCAGCGTAGGGGTGATTACAGTGAGCTGGGCCCTCCCACATCAATCATCAGTCAAGAAAATGCATCACAGGCTTGCCCAGAGGCCAATCTAGTGGGGGCATCATCTCAATTTTGGTTCTCTCTTCCAAAATAGTAGCTTATGTCAAGTTGACATAAAACTAGCTTGACTCTATAATCCACCTGCCTCTGCCTCCTGAGTGCTGGGATTAAAGGTGTGCAGTGGTTTTCTGATTTGTCACTTATGCAGAAAGGTTTTGACTTGATGAGCAACAAGAATGTCAATGCTGTGTCACAGAGGCTTGAGGAGGGGGCCTCATGTAGGATGAGGGTGGCAGCACCCAAGAAGAGGGACTGGCTGATCCCCAAGCTGGTGGGAAGGGAGAGTAGGAAAAGCCCATTTCAGTCTTCTGGTCAAGGAGAGGTATTTAGGTGCCTGCCTGGCAAAATAATTTCTATTAGCTAATAATGTTCTATTGTCTGTAAACATTACTTTGCTGTTAGCAATTGGATTGTATCATGTTCCAAATATTCAAGGGTTATAGGTGCCATTTCAAATACTATATATACCAGAATCTCTGCTGGCTGCTTTCCAGACATTACTTCATCTGCTCTACCAGGATGTTACTGTGCTCCGCTTACAGATGGGAAAAACTGCTGTTTACTTGGTTTGAATACTTGCCCCTGTCACAGTTGGGGGTGGTAAGGTTCAAGCCCCTGTCTAAATGCCAGCTTCACCTTTGTTTTTGTTTTTGTTTCATTTGATTTTTGAGACAGGGTTTCTCTGTGTAGTCCTGGCTGTCCTTGAACTCACAGGGATTCACCTGCCTCTGCTTCCTGAGTGCTGGAAATAAAGGCGTGTGCCAACACAGCCCAACTCACAGATCTTTTTAACATGCGCTCTTAACCACTGAGCCATCTCTCTCCAGCTTCTTTTCTGTGTGTCACTAAGGAATTGTCCATGTCTTCCCTGACTACAAAATAGGGTTCACTTGGTTTTCTTTCCTCCCTTCCCTCATTTTGAAACAAGGTCTTACTTAATAAGGAGCCCAGGCTAGTACCAAACTCTTTGTCTTTTTTCCTCAACTGGTTGTTTTTCTTCACACAAAGCTTAGACCTTCACCCAGCACCTGGCTCTTTTCCTCTGGATTGTCAGTTTGTTCATAATGCTCTCGAAACCCAGGTCCCAGAAATGAACACAAAGGTTGTTTCTTTGGCTAAAGATATTGTAGAGCATGCTTGTCTCTGATATGCATCCCAGATAAGCATGGCCACAGTACAGCCTCTGCATTTGTGTAACCAATTCTTTTTAGCAGCTCAGCTTCCACGTTGCACAATGAAGTCATAACTACTTCAAAGGCCCGGAAGTTACCAGCCAAAGTATTCCCTGATTCTCCAGCTCTTGAACCCAACGTTTTTTGGGATATGCTCCTGGGATTCCATTCCTGAAAGAAAGGAACCTGAACAGCCGGGCGGTGGTGGCGCACGCCTTTAATCCCAGCACTCCGGAGGCAGAGGCAGGCGGATCTCTGTGAGTTCGAGCCCAGCCTGGTCTACAAGAGCTAGTTCCAGGACAGGCTCCAAAGCTACAGAGAAACCCTGTCTCGAAAAACAAAAAACAACAAACAAGCAAAAACTATCCAACATTAGCATCAGAAAGACAACAGCACTGCCAGGAGACAGTCCTCTTCGCTGTCCAACATTGCCATCAGGAAGACAGCACAGCCAGGAGACAATGCTGCTGTGCTCACCTCTATACTGCAGCAGCCTTTTGAGAATTCCCAGAGTTCTTTGGGAGTCCTTCCCGCCAGCCTGGCTTCAGCTCTCACACACGCACAGCTCACGTCAGCTTCCGCTGCAGTGAAGGATCCCAGATCTCTCTTCTTTTGGTTCGTCTTAGGCTGGTTCAAGAAAGGGGGAAAGGCTATATACCAGGCAAACTAACTTGCAACTGTATTCACCTTCTCATGAAGAATATTTTTTTTGTTGCTTGCTTTTTTTGTTTTGTTTTTGGTTTTTGGTTTTTCGAGACAGGGTTTCTCTGTAAAACAGTCCTGGCTGTCCTGGAACTCACTTTGTAGACCAGGCTGACCTCTAACTCATGGAGAGCCACCCATTTCTGCCTCCCGAGAGCTGGGATTAAAGATGTGTGCCACCACTGCCTGGCTGATATTTTAATAATTGTATAAAATAAAAGAAAAACATTCTAATTTTTTGGAAACTTTAGTCATACCTGGAACTGGGGGCAAACTTTTTATAAGGGGGCCAGGGATGCAGTTCAGAGGTGGAGTGCATGCTCTGTAAGGATAGCCAGGGTTTGATCCCCAGCACAAAACTCTAAAAACATCCTTTTATTACTGTGTGTGATACATGCGCAGCTGTGAATATACTGTGAAACCTGTATGATCAGAGGACAATTCTCTGGGAGTTGATTTTCCCCTTCTGTCTTGTTTTTGCCATGTTGCATATTCCAGGGCAGCTTGGCACTGACTTTTTGGGCAAATCTGCCTCTGCCTCCCATCTCACCATTGGAGTACTGGAGTTCCAGATGTGTGCCACTGCAATTGGGTTTGTATGAAGCTCCAGGAATGGAATTCAGGTTAAGTGTGCATGGCAAGCACTTTTACCTACTGGATCATCTTTCTGGCTCCTAAAATGCTTGTATCAGGTAAAAATTTTCGGGAGGATCCCCATCATTTTTCTTCACTCTGAGGGGAAGCAAGATTAGAAAGCATGCATGGGTCTTCGGGTTCTTTGCTATCAGGGGTTGGCTTGACAATCCATTGAGAGAAATGAATATTACATTTGGCTCCTTTTCTTTCTATTTTTCTTTCTTTCCTTTCTTTTTTTGACAAGATTTCTCTGTGTAGTTTTGGAGCCTGTTCTAGAACTCACTCTGTAGACCAGGCTGGCCTAGAACTCACAGAGTTCTGCCTACCTCTTCCTCCCAAGTGCTGGGATTAAAGGTGTGTGCCACCACCACCCTCCCCACTCTCATTTTTCTGACCTCCTTCAGGTCAGTAGCTCCTTTCTTTACCAGCCTCCAGTGTGAGTAGTAACCCTTGTGGGTATGTGTTTCATGTGGCCTTTGCCTGTTGTCTCATATCCTGGGCTATGTGTTCTATTTGGCCCCCACAGTAAGACCTTGGCAAGGAGCAACGAGTAGTTGGATTCTCCTGTGGTTACTGAGTAACTCAAGGCTTGGCCTTTCCATGGAGCTTTGGCACAACACATAGCACAAAAGCAAGAGAATCTCCAGCTCCTCTTGATTGTTCAAAAAGATCTTGGGCTAATAATAGCATCTTAGGGTGACAATTAAGGTGGGAAGAAGCTTATCAAAAACAAACCGTGCATTATCACGTTGGCCACTTTTCACAGGTTCTCAAAGTGTCTTACTGGAATTTGCCCCAGTCCTCGGAACAGTTAGAAAGTTCAGTTTGGGTTTCAGGGAAATCAAACCAAACAGCAAATATTTATTGAACATGTCCAATGCACACAGCTGTGGGTCTTGAATGCACTAGGACTCAATACGCATTTATATTTGAAGAGGTGCAGATTCTGAAGTTTGCTGAATTATCAGATAGTACTTCCTTAATGGAAAGATTATCAAGACTTTTTTTTTTTTAAAAAGAGGCATTATCACTTCTTAAGAGAAATACTAAGCAAGGTTGGGAGGTTGCACAAGAGAGAGTTACACGGGGTCAAAGCTCATTACGTGTCCATTAGTTCAGAAGCTGTAGGTGGTAGGAGAAAGCCAGAGAAGAGGAACTGCAGAACACAAAGTCAGTGGGAACAAAGTCCCCAGAGACACTGGGGGCATTTAGTCTGTCCTGGAAGCAGCAGGAAGAAACATGGTAAAGCTGGGGCAAACGTGTGTGCTGTGATGACTGCAGACCAGGTATAGGACTGTTGCCTCTTGGGCACATCTTCCAAGCCTTGTTCTAGAAAATTTCACCAAGTTCATTCCAGGGATAAGGAAGACCTGAGGAAGAAATGTACCATGGCATCAAGATGGCTCTTGTTAGAACTCAAAGATCTGAGGCCCAGGGCTAGAAATAGCACAGCAGCTAAGAGCACTGGCTACTCTCCTGAGGATCCAGGTTCAATTCCTAGCACCCACATGGCAACCCATAGCTCTAACTCCACGTTTAGAGGCTATGATGCCTTCTTTTGGCTTCATTGGGCATCACATACATGTGGTTCAGACACACATGTATGTAAAAAAACCCAAAAAACTCATACAGATTTAGGGAAAAAAAAGAGGCCCTCCCACTGTGGGGAAGCAGACATGCTTTGAGTCTAGGTACAACCTAACTATCTAGGGACTGAAAAGTCTAGTGAGGAATATGGCAGGCATGTGCAGAGACAAAGGGGTACAAGACGGCCCCCTTAGGTTTTAACTGGACTTGGGAGGTTTAGGAGGAGTGACAGACTGAGATAACTATAATTATTCCCTGCAACTATTTCAAATGGCTTTGATGCCACAAAAATGATCTGCTTGGTCAAGGGATGTTAGGAACATGTCCTCTGTCTTCAAGTTACCAGGCAGATCTGCCAGTCTCTCAAACCCTTTCTTTCTGCTTCATCCCTCTGAGCTGGCTCAGTCCCTAATTTCTTGTAAGTTAATCACAGCTGGGAACCTTGCCACACTTAGATCCATCACATCAAGCCCCAGCTTGACATCTGTATTGGAATTTAATTGCTAACAGACAAAATCCAAATGATTCGATAATTTTAATCCAGTCTCTTAAAACTATGCTCAGCTCTGGGCTGAAGAGCTGGCTCAGCAGTTAGGTCCACTTATTCCGGCAGAGAATCCAGGTTTGATTTCTAGCATCCATATAGTGGTTTACAGTCATCCGTAACTTCAATTCCAGGGGAATCCAACACCTTAACACCTTGACTTCCATAGGCACTGGGCACACACACATACATGTATGATAAATCTTTTTTTATAATTTTTTTAAAGATTTTTTAAAATTTATTTATACAGTATCTGGCCTGTAGGCCAGAAGAGAGCACCAGACCTCAATATAGGTGGTTGTGAGACACCATGCGGATGCTGGGAATTGAACTCAGGACCTCTGGAAGAGCAGACAGTGCTCTTAACCACTGAGCCATCTCTCCAGCCCTATGATAAATCTTTAAAAAAGAAAGACCCAGTTGGGCAGTGGTGGTACAAGCCTTCAATCCAGCACTCAGGAGGTAGAGACAGGTGAATCTCTATGAGTCTGAGGCTAGCCTGGTCTACAGAGCAAGTTCCAGGACAGGCTCCAAAGCTACAGAGAAACCCTGTCTCAAAAGAACCAAAAAAAAAAACAAAACAAAACAAACAAACAAACAAAAAATCCACAACAAAAACTACCTAAACTCCCAAAAGCCTAGCTGAGTGAGACTCATTACTTGGTGCAGCACTTATGCACAACCAGGCAGGCCTGTTGCTCTTCCCCTTATGCCCTTTTTCAGATGTAAAGCCAGTGGAGAACCACCCTGCTTTGCTTCCCCTTAAAGTCTTTAGGTAGTTTCACGAAAATTTAAAACTCTGAAAGCCAGAAATAGGATCTGTTTCTAAAATCACCTGCTATGGTGAGCCTTACATGAGCACGCTCTTCGAGCAAACACAACAGTGGCACCATCTGAGAACATGTTCCTCCAAACTCCGCCTGAGACAGACTCAACTGGGCCTCAGTGAATGCCGTGCATGTGTGAGAGGCAAGCAGAGCTTCAATCACTGTGAATAAAGAGGCACAAATCTAGATCTTTTGTTCCCCACATATTACCCTCTGCTTACATTTTCTTTACTTTCAGAACAAGCCCAATTTTAGTTTTGAGACAGGTCCCATATAGCTCAGGATCTTGAACTTGCCATGTAGCTGAAGCTAGCTGGCCTTGAACTTCATCTTCCCAAGCATTAACCTGGAATTAGAGACTAGTGCCACCACACTTTAGTATGGTCTGCAGCCCTTGTGATATGACCCTGCCTCATCTCCAGTTGCCCTATCAATAGTTATAATGACTGCTCCATTTCTTTTTTTCTTAATGATTTTTTCCCATGATATTTATTGAGCTCTACATTTTTCTCTGCTCCCCTCCCTGCCTCTCCCCTCCCCCTTCAACCCTCCCCCAAGGTCCCCATGCTCCCAATTTACTCAAGAGATAGTGTCTTTTTATACTTTCTACTTCCCATGTATATTATATCTATGTAAGTTTCTCTTAGTGTCCTCATTGTTGTCTAAGACCTTGTCTAAGACCTCTGGGATTGTGGTTTGTAGGCTGGTTTTCTTTGCTTTATGTTTATAAATCACCTATGAATGAGTACATGTGATAATTGTCTTTCTGTGTCTGGGTTACCTCACTCAAAATAATGCTTTCTAGTTCCATCCATTTTCCTGCAAAATTCAAGCTGTCATTATTTTTTTCTGCTGTGTAGTATTTCATTGTGTAAATGTACCACTTTTTTTTTTTTTAATCCATTCTTCAATCGAGGGGCATTTAGGTTGTTTCCAGATTCTGGCTATGATAAACAAAGCTTCTATGAACATAGTTGAGCACATGTCCTTGTGGCACGATTGAGCATCCTTTGGATATATACCCAAAAGTGGTATTACTGGGTCTTGAGGAAGGTTGTTTCCTAATTTTCTGAGAAATTGCCACACTGACATCCATAGGGGTTGTACCAGCTTGCATTCCCACCAACAATGCAGAAGTGTTCCCTTTTCCCCACAACCTCTCCAGCATAAATTGTCATCAGTGTTTTTGATCTTGGCCATTCTTACAGGTGTAAGATGGAATCTCAGAGTTGTTTTGATTTGCATTTCTCTGATGACTAAGGATGTTAAACATTTCCTTAAGTGTCTTTCAGCCATTTTAGATTCCTCTGTTGAGAGTTCTGTTTAGGTCTGTACTCCATTTTTTTTTTATTGGATTACACGATCTTTTGGTGTCCAATTTCTTGAGTTCTTTGTATATTTTGGAGATCAGACCTCTGTCTGATGTGGGGTTAGTGAAGATCTTTTCCCATTCTGTAGGCTGTCATTTTTGTCTTGTTGACTGTGTCCTTTACTTTACAGAAGCTTTTCAGTTTCAGGAGGTCCCATTTATTAATTGTTTCTCTCAGTGTCTGTGCTGCTGGGGTTCTATTTAGGAAGTGGTTCCCTGTGCCAATGCATGCAAGTGTACTTCCCACTTTCTCTTCTATAAGGTTCAGTGTGGCTGGCTTTATGTTGAGGTCTTTGATCCATTTGGACATGAGTTTTGTACATGGTGATAGATAGGGGTCTACTTTCATTTTTCTACATGTTGATATCCAGTTATGCCAGCACCACTTGTTGAATATGATTTCTTTTTCCATTTGACATTTTTTTGCTTCTTTATCAAATATCAGGTGTTCGAAGATGTGTGGATTGATATCCGGGTCTTCTATTCAGTTCCATTGGTCCTCCTGTCTGTTCTTATGCCAGTACCAGGCTGTTTTCAGTACTGTAGCTCTGTAGTATAGTTTGAAGTCAGGGATTGTGATGCCTCCAGAAGTTCTTTTGTTGCCCAGGATTGTTTTGGCTATCCTGGGTTTTTTGCTTTTCCAAATGAAGTTGAGTATTGTTCTTTTGAGGTCTTTGAAGAATTTTGGTGGGATTTTGATGGGCATTGCGTTGAATCTATAGATTGCTTTAGGTAGGATTGCCATTTTTTTTTTATATTAATTCTGCCTACCCAAGAGCATGGGAGGGCTTTCCATTTTCTGGTGTCTTCAATTTCTTTCTTCAAAGATTTAAAGTTCTTGTCATACAAGTCTTCCACTTGTTTGGTTAGAGTTACTCCGAGATATTTTATGCCATGTGTGGCTATTGTGAAGGGTGTTGATTCTCTGATTTCTTCCTCAGCACTTTTATCATCTGTGTACAGGAGGGCTACTGATTTTTTTGAGTTAATCTTGTATCCTGCTACATTGCTGAATGTGCTTATGAGTTGTAGAAGTTCTATGGTAGAATTTTTGGGATCAGTCATGTAAATTATCCTATCAGCAGCAAATAGTGAAAGTTTGACTTCTTCTTTTCCAATTTGTATCCCCTTGATCTCCCTTTGGTGTCTTATTGCTCTAGCTAGGACCTCAAGAACTATATTGAATAGGTATGGAGTGGACAACCTTGTCTTGTTCCTGATTTCAGTGGAATCGCTGGGAGTTTCTCTCCATTTAGTTTGATGTTGGCTGTTGACTTGCTGTATATTGCCTTAATTATGTTTAGATATGTTCCTTGAATCCCTGCTCTCTCCAAGACTTTTGTCATGAAGGGATGTTGTATTTTGTCAAATGCTTTTTCAGCATCTAATGAGATGATCATGTGGTTTTTATTTTTCAGCTTGTTTATATGGATTACATTGATAGATTTTTGTATGTTGAACCATCCCTGCATCTGTAGGATGAAGCCGACTTGGGAATGCTGGATGATGGTTCTGATGTGTTCTTGGATTCGATTTGCTAGTATTTTATTTAGTATTTTTGCATCAATGTTCATGAGTGAGATTGGTCTGTAATTTCCTTTCTTAGTATTGTCTTTCTGTGGTTTGAGTATCAGGGTAATTGTAGCCTCATAAAAAGTTTGGCAATGTTCTCTCTGTTTCTATTGTGTGGAATAATTTGAGGAGTATTGGTATTAGTTCTTTGAAAGTCTTGTAGAATTCTAAGCTGAAACCATCTGGTCCTGATCTTTTATTGGTTGGACTGCCGCATCTCATTTGAAGATCAATTCAGCATCTTCCATGAGAATTCACATACCTTATTTTCTTTTATCAGGCATCTTCATCTCCAACATCCCACTCCCCTCCCCATGCTCCAGTTTCCTCAGGAAATCTTTACCAGCCAACTTGTACAATTTTTATTACTATTAACTTCCTTTTTTGGTTTTGTTATTTTGGGATAGTGCTAGGGATCAAACGTAGGGTCTTGTATAACAAAATTAAATCTTGTTTAGTCTCACAGCTTCTCGTTAAGATAATTGCGATTTTTTGATAATTCTGCTTACTGTTGCCATTATTTTATTGAGTCATTCTCACTACGTAGCTCTGGGTGGCCTGGCATTGAACTGTCTGTGTAGATCAGGCTGCCCTGAGACTCACCCATCTCTGCCTTCTAAAGGCTGGGAATAAAAGTGTGTGCCATCCTACCCAAAGACATGAAACTATTAAAAACCCTGTGCTGGGGCTGGAGAGATGGCTCAGTGGTTAAGAGCACTGGCTGCTCTTCTAGAGGTCCTGAGTTCAATTCCCAGCAACCACATAGTGGCTCACAACCACCTGTAATGAGATCTGGCACCCTCATCTAGCACGAAGGCAAAACACTGTATATAATAAATAAATCTTTAAAAAAAAAAACCCTGTGTCAAGTCCTATAATTAGAGCTTGTTGAGGGCAGACGGCACTTTTCTCATGTCATTTTGTTAGGCATAAACTATAGGAATAGTTCAGTAGGTGGTGAACTATTTGTTTTGAGACACGGTGTAGCCTGCTCTGTATTCACTATGGAATGTAAGTTGGCCTCTCTTGCCTCTAGTGCTTCGTTTGGGGGCATATGCCACCATCTGCAGCCTTTTGAGGAGGGGCAGGGTTTCTCTTGGAACTTGCTACGTAGACCAGGCTTGCCCTTGAGCTCACAGATCCACCTGCCCCGGCCTCCCAGTACTCAGATTAGAGCTGTGTGTGATCATTTTCAGACAGACAGGGTTGGCCTCAGTGGCGTGTACCACCAACTGCCTAGCGCCTGCCCTAAATGTTAGGTGTTCAAAACAAAAAGAGGTATTTTTTTTTTTTGATTTTTGAGGCAGGATTTCTCGGTAGCTTTGGATACTGTCCTGGAACTAGCTCTTGTTGACCAAGCTGGCCTTGAACTCACAGAGATCCACCTGCCTCTGCCTCCTGAGTACTGGGATTAAAGGCATGCACCACCACCGCCCGCCCAGCGGTATTTTTAAATAGCCAACTAGGTTGGAAAGCATGGTTTAACTAGCTGACCATTGCAGATTAGCTAATCACTGAGATAAAACGTTTATGTACACAAAACAAATCCACTTTAGTCTATATGAGCTTCAGTCCAACAGGTTGGATAGTTCCTTCCTGCTTATAGGCCTAGTTTAAGTGGTAGACAGGCCTGGCTTTGGAATTCCCTCTCTAGATGTCACCATCTTTCAAGGATGGATCCAGTACTCACTATCTCATACCTTAACTCCCTTTACCATGGCTCCTCCAGTGGTCCCTAAATTTAGTAATTGTTGATAGGAAGTATTACACCACCTCCATTGCTGGTAAAGCCTATTAATTTCATTAGTAAGTATTTTAAAGTAAATTCCAAACATAATCGATTTATGCATCTTTAAAAAAATATAGGGGCCGGAAAGACGATTCTTCAGTTAAGAGCACATGTTGTTCTTTCAGAGGACCCAGGTTCTAGTCTCAGCACTCACAGTGGCTCACAACTATCTGGAACTCAAATTCCAGAAAATCTGATGCCTTCTTTGGCCTCCACAGGCAGCACATGCATATGGTATACAGACATACATATAAGCAAAACACTGATACACATAAAACAAAAACAAACCTTAAAAAGATACTGTCTTATGTAACTGTTGCTACTATCACCTGAACAAAAACACCCACCCCACCCCCGGTCTTACTATCTAATATTCAACACATAAACATTCCTAATTATATAAATGTATCTGTTAGAATCTACTACATTTATTTCATAAACGTCCTGAAATGTGCAATAACTCATCTCCCTGTTTAAGACCTTAAATGTGTGTGTGCGTGCGCATGTAACTGAGGACAGAAGCAGGGCTGGATCCCTGGAATTAGAATTACAGGTAGTCCTGAACTGCCTGTTGTGGGGCTAGGAACTAAATTCTGGTCCTCTGGAAGAGCAGGCAGCACTTTCAACTCCTGAGCCATCTCCTCTAGCCAGTCATCTCCCTTCATGTCACCCAACTGTTAACTAGTGCACGGTCTGTAACAGACCACATAAACTTACATTTCTTCTCTGTCAGGAGTGACCAACGAGGCTTCAGCATGACTAGGAGTCAGTAAGTAAACAGACAGATATTTTGTCTGAGAAAGACCACTTTGCTTGGGCAGAAAGATGTTCTTGGTTTGACGAGAAGCCATAAAATCAAGCCATGACGGCTTGCTGAATACTGGCCCCAGCAATCTCAGAATCAACCCTTTCTCTGAACCACCGCATACTGAAGTGTGCACTAATTCCCACGCTAGAGAAAGCTAGTGATCTCCAGTTCGTGTACTTGCACAAATTAGCTCTTTAAATCTTTCATCAGCAATTCCCAAGACGAGAGTGAGATGACAGAGACCCCTTTACAAGAAAAAGACTACACATTGTTCCTCCTCATTAATTTATCATTTAATATAAATGCTGACAGAAAGCAGATAAAGACCTGTAGACACTTTCATATATTTACAATCCAATAGGTGAATCACCTCCTTCTATTTGTTAAAATGAATCCTTTTATCTGCAACTCACAAGAGCCTTAAACCCTAGTTAGGAGCAACAAGAGGCTGAGTCAGTTCCCAAGGTAATAAAGGAAATAGCATTTTAACAAAATGTGCCATCTTTAATATAAACAACATGCACACAAATAATGCAAGATTGAGAAAGAAGGCCTACATCTCCTCAAAAATGTGCAGCAGTGGAACATGTACTTATTCAGATTAGAGTTCTGCAGCTCTGAACACATTCCTATTTCTTTTCTTTCACCTCATTTGTTTTGAAGGTTGTTTAAAAACTGGAAATAACAAACAGATTAAGCAAGAAAGGGACTGTTCCATTTCAAGCAAGGTCCTTTTTTCATATTTAAAAAGAACTTGCAGAAAATAATGCCTCCAGATAAAATCTTGGCGTTAGTCACGGTTGGTGAATTTCAACCCATCCTTTGTTCTCAATTGGAAACATATGGAAAATGTAAAATTTCCCAAAATTCATTAATTTAAAAGTCAACTGTTATTTTAACGCTCAATTGAAAAAAAAATTCTGAGCAGGCAGGCAGAGAATGACATAAAAATAGGGAGCTGAGGCCATGGGAAAATATAGGAATGTAAGAATCTTTAAAAATAGGTATTTATTTACGTAGCACTGATTCTGAGAAGGGAATTCACATTATCCAAAACTGCAATTTCATAAAGTCACTTCTATTCTGACTCAAATCTCATGGGCTCCTTTATTAACTTAGATTACTTTTGTTAAGTATACCTCTGCAGGGCACAATCACATACAATCAATACGATTGGTAAATTACACAAGCTCTATCCCAAGCAAATATGAATCAATGTTAAAGTTATTTTTTTAAAAAAACAAAAGAACAAAGTAAATAAAATGCACCCAAAAAGGTGATAATGACTGCCGAATGTCTCAGGAGACTGGTATGAGCCAAGAGACCAATTGACCATAGTCAGGGAAGGGCGGCAGGGGGCAGAAGGGAAGGACCACACACGAAGAGGAACCTCACAACTGGAAAATGTTTAGGTGGGTGAAAGGTCTGTTCATAGCCTCAGCTCACTTTCTGCATTTCTCCTGGAAAGTCACAGATGCATTACAAAGGAAGACACTGAGGCCCATGACCAGGGAAGGCAATTTTTTCTTTCAGTTCTTTTACTTTGTTTTCTCAGAAGGTGAGAAAACAAAGGATGAGTGGAAAGTTAGGCAAAATACATAAGGGGGAAATCTCTCAGGGAATGGAGAGCTGAAAAGCAAAACCTTTAAGTAGAGAAATAAAAATTTATGGGGTGGTTTGGATATTACTGTGAAATGCCAGCCAACCAGAGATAGGCTACACTAATAAATTACAGAAATGACAACTTTTTAAAGGAGACCAAAAACAAACAAAAATCCAGACCATCAACCACCCAGTATTTGTTTGCATTCATTTCTTGACCTTTCGAGCCCTCATTAGAGTGGGACCACCTGACAGTTTCCAGTTCTAAGATGACTCTGCACAATCTAACGTGGGAGCCAAAGACTTGTGATCTGTCTACTCAGCATTAAAAGACAAAACACAAAACAGTCACCAGAAAGTGAGTCTTCTATACAAAATAAAGTCATCTTATCTACTAAATAACATACATCAGGATAACAAACTCCACAGGGTTTCATTTTTCTAAATACACAATTTTTTCTGACACAGCACTGTCTTCAGGTTTAAGTTTTCCACCTTGAGTTAATGTGAAAAGAAAAGCTATTTTGCTCAAGGATAAGTTCAGGGAGATTCAGTGTCCGAGATCCAGAGGCTCTGAGAGCAGTCCCAGTGCTAAGGGACAAAGGGGTTCCAAGGGCTCTTCCCCAGGTTTATTCAGTGTGGTACTGAAAACCTACCTACTGAGAACATACCCATTAGAAGGCGTTACTTACTCCTGGGGGTGGAGCTTCCTATTCTTTATTAACGTAACTAGTATTACTAATCAATTAGAATAGGTTACCTATGAAAACACCTTTAGCAGTTACAGAAATAGAATCTTAAAATTTCAAGTAACAAAAAGGTTTTATTTGAAATTATACCTTTTGAAAAAAGCAAAACAAAACCAGCTCTTTTTCTTAAGTGGCTCAGAAAAGGTGATTGAGAACTAAAAATTTACCAAAACTCCCAGCAAGTCATTTCAGCAATTAATTTTAAAAAGCTGAACTGAAGAAATAAATATAAAAGCTGTAGCTGTCCAAGATAGACATGGACGTGTTTCTGCAAAACAAGCATGCAGATAAAACAGTAGTAGACTACTTGTGTTCAACTCTATGTAGAGTAAATTGTCTATCAGTGAAGTCAGTTAATCTGAGCTCTATTTTCAGATGAGATCCCTTTGCAACACTATAAACATGTATTAACAAGATTTTGACATACTTGAACGTTTTATAGGGTAAGGGTGTAATAGTGTAAATAAACTGTAGTTTATTTGCAAGGTCATTAATTCCTCCTTAAAACTAATTAGGCCATATCTTTTAATAAAATAGAAATCATTACAGATGATTTTTACACAAGATTTTACACACTGAACTCTTTACTTGATTTTTAAAAGCCCAAATGGAGAATATGGTGAAATTTCATTTTATCACCATTTGTACATATAAATAATAGCACATGAATCCCATTTAGTGAAAATAAGCTGACCCTGAACATAGCTGAACAGGTATTAACTACAGTTAACTATTTCTCACAAGCTTCAAGCTCAGGAAAAATTCCTAGCCCCATGACTTGACCATAGTGAAATACATTGTCCTGTAGGCACGGGTGAGAGAGAATACAGAAAAACACAGAAGATATACTATTCCATCAAGATAATCCCCAGAAGGGAGAGTGAGTTGCTTAAACAAATATTGTCAAGGATGATATTTACTGGTTTAGAGAAACTGATAAATTTTCATTACTTTTACATTTTATAAGGCCAGCTAACCTTACAGTTAACTTTAGACATCTACACAGTACAATCAACTTACAAATACTACCAAGTTTCATAATCAAAATGGCTACTATTTCCCCTAAAACCAAAACAGAGTAAAGCACAAGTCTTTGGCGCTCCTTAAAGAAATAGCAGGTTATCATTTTTTACCAGACCTTTGCTTGCCTGCCAGTAGGGGCAAATACCACATCTGTGCATCACTGAGTAATAACGCCATTAGAAAAGGCAACTTCACAGAAGTCATTGGCTAAGCGAATTCATTTGAATGCTCTGTTTAGAGGCAGCAAACTGTCACTGTTACAGATTGGGTAAGTCAAGGGGAAACTGCAGAATGGCAAAGGGTCAGGAAGAAAAGAAAAAAGATAATCATGGGAAACTTAGGAACTAAATTTCAAGCTCCCACAATAAAGCTCATGGGAGTACGATGGGACCATGTATCCGAGTAGCAAGTGAGAATCACGTCAATCTTCTGCCTTTAGGCAAAAGAATAAATGGGGGAAAAAAAAACAGAAGGGAAGGAAAATGAGAGAAGGGAATAACACACATTAATGCCGTACCAAATGAGTTCTTAGACATTCGGAGTAGTTGAATATTTGTAATTGACATTAATAATAGTGCCTTGTCACTTGAACATTACTACTAGAAACTTAGGAGACAAGTTTTGTTTAAATAGAAAAGTAGTAAGGAATGGCTCTTTGGTCACATCAGACTGTGTAAGTTATCCAGAAGAGGGTAGCTATTAGACTTATCTTGTGACTATAAATTAGGAAAGTGAGTCTAAATATTTCATTCTCATTTTTATCATTTTCCAAAGACTCACTGAAAACAGAATGAGCCCAAGTACTTTTATATATTCACTACGATAATACACTGGCTTTTTGTTTCTGAACAAGTATGAACTTAAGGCTCCTAACCCTTCCAGAATTGTCCACATTCATCTTAGATGATTCTTGGTCTTAAATACAGTAAAAAGCAAACAGTCATCCTCAGAAGAAACCATTTAAGTGAAAAAAACCATACATATTGCTGAGCAAGGTGGCAAATGCCTGAAATCACAGCGCTCAGAGACTGAAGGATCCTGAGTTCAGAACCAGCCTGGGCTACATGGTAAACTCTATCTCACAAAGGGGTGCTGCTGTAAAAGTTTACTTTCTATTTGATGAGGGTCGTTTCTTAATGTCTCTAAAGACACAAATAAAAATCAATGCTTTTCAGATTCTGACAAAAACAGCAGTTAAGAGTCATGAAGTTATGCTTCAGTTTATTGTTGCCTCATAACACAAAATCTGTTGAAGGGAGAAAACATCCTCAAGGTTGTGGGGATTTCTTGAACCCCCACATCTGCCAGTGGGCACAAACAAACAACCACTCCCCCAACACATAAAACACACCTAAGAATTTGTAAGGGAAAGTGACCAATTTCTAAAACAGAGAAATTGTAGGCACACCGTCTCTACTTTCTACCCCAGCCAGACTGGCTAGAGGGTGGGCTTGGGGAACTCAACCCACCATCTAAGAGGCTAATTTTCTCCCTAAGTGAGAATAACAGCTGGAGGGATGCTAGTGCACCACAGCAGAGTGCATTCCGGGGATTTCACATGCACCACAAGGGAAATTTACTTTTATTCTTAACTCCAATAAAACCAATATGCAGATTTTCCCCCTAGTCATTGCAATTTCTAAAACAAACCTCCTGCTTCTCAGACTTAGGTATTATCTGACATGTCCAAAGGAAATAAGTCCTGCCCAAATCTGTCTACTGAAGGCAAGAGGCCAATAATGTGGCATTTTATAGTTGTGCATAAAAACAAAAATCTTATCAGACATAACATTTCTTTCCTTCTCTCAATAAATAATGAGTATTTAAAGTATAAATGTAAGAGATGTTTTATCTTTAAAAACAAAGGCCAAGAAAGCAGATGTACAAATGTATATTTCAAATAAAAAGAAAAATGTATGTATCAACTGAAAATGCCTCACTGTCATTCAGTGCTTCTACCTCCCAATCGGTCATTTTATTGCAACAGCTGCGCTCATGCGAAGAAATCTTTAAAACATACCCAATATATATACAGATATAGCAATGTATATATGTATATATATAATATATATATAAATTTTTATTTAAATAAAAAAGAAAGCTCGAATCCCAAGCCAATATGTGTATATCAAATCCTTGACCAGCCAGGTCTGTAGGGCATAATCAAATTCAATGTGAAATAGTATATAAACACGGTGCCTTGACTGGGCAAATTAAATAATCGCTACTCAAATGAGTGTTCTGTTTGGATTTCCTACTGGTAGGCAATGGCAGGACTATTTTACCCTTCCCACCCCACTCCCACCCACTTGTTTCCATTAACAACATGACAGACACAGAGCAGACTGAGGTGGCTCTGACCTCAGCAGGAGTTAACGGGTAGGAATATAAGAAATAAGAAAAATATAAACTTTTGCTTTTACCCAACCAAAGCAATGCAGTAACTTATTACATAACCAGTGCTTTCTTGTTTAGTAGTAGTATCTAGAAAGGGAAACTGGATGTCAGGCAGTCAGAGGGATGGAGTGACTGTGGCATAGTCCCTCAATGAACTCATTTTACAGGGGCTTAGTGAATTAAGCATTAGAATATGTGCAGCAGAACTAAGTAAAAAATCCTTCCTTACTCTTTTATAATGTTTTTATTAAACATTTTTAATGTCAGAAAGAAAGTCTAAAAATCCACTCCAAGTTATTTAGTTATGCTAGTAATTTCTGAGCAGCACAAGTAATCAATACATAAACTATCTTCAAGACTCAGTTTTTATCTGCCAAATCTTTTATACTTTTGAAAGAAAAATAAAAATTCCATTGAAATAATGTGTCCCCGTTTATTTAAGTTCACATCAAATGTAAAACTTATGTATTTTATGTGTGTGTATGTACATGCACCCATGTGTGTCTGGTGCCCACAAGGTCAGAAGAGGGTGTGAGATCCTTTGGAACCAGAGTTACTGGCAGTTGTGAGCCATCTTGTGGGTGCTAGGAAGAACCTGGGTCCTCTGGGAGAGCAACCAGTACTGGTGAGCCATCTCTCCAAGTTTTAGAACATGGATATTGTTGTGATTTTTTGACCATTTGAGCACAGCTCCAATTTACATCATGAGCTCAACACAGGAGAACAGGAACTGTGTTTCCACTATTAATAAGTTGAAGCTCATTTATTTTCTTCTTTTTGGTTTCCTCCTGCCTCAGCATCTTGAGTCCTGGGATTACCAAAATGAGCCACCATGTCCTGTTATGAGTTCAAAGGTAATCTTCATTTAAATCTAATTAAGCAATGTAAACACCAAACAGGCTTTCAGATTTTATGGAGAGAATGCAAGGAATCCTTAGCATGGAAATGTGCAGCTCTAACAATCAACAGCCTGTTGAAATCTCTAAAAAGTTGAAACTAAAAGCCTACCCTACTCAAATGTAGTTGTAATGTTGTAAGAAAAGTCAGGAAGCTAATGATCCTGAAACAGGGTGGGTGTGGGGCGCTGAAGACTAGCTCTAAAAACCTTAGTTTGCTGCACAGCTTCTAATAAGCCAATCTAATATCACAGAATTCTTGGAAACAGTGCTTTCAGTTTACGCAGTTGTGGAGTTGGAAAGGGCTGGGAGAAAGGAATTTTACACTGGGTATGTAATAATACCAAAATACAAGAAAAACCTACTTCATTAAGATCATACAATTAATCAAACAGAGTGTATATATAATATCTTCTTTTTTTTAAAGCCCTGGATCCAAGGCGTCCAAAGTTATTAAAATAAAGTTCATTCACAGAACAAAAACAAATTTAATCTGAATTGCTTGCAGATACTGCTAATTTTCTTTTTCTTTAAATTAAAAAAATGCATTAATGTGAACTATGTGCAGGGTTTGTTTAGTTAGTAGTGGTGTTGGTGCACATTGCCTCCGGTGCTTTTCCTGGATTTCACTGACCACTCAGAGAAAAAGTTTAGAAGTTATCCATTCTTCTATCCCTATGTCCTATGAATTGATTAGGAGCAGAAGGTAGAAGCAGGGCACCCGTATTCTAGGGAGCAGAACTGGAAGTAACTCCTGATCTCTGGGAATCTTTGTTATCTCCTCCTCCCTCAGAGTCTTCTGACAGGTTCAAAGAGCTGGTCTTGTTTGATAGGAGGCTGAGATTCTCCTGTGTCAAAGCTGATCCATTCGGCACATCACTGTTAATTACATGAAAAAGGTTGGAATTTTTAAAAGGAGAAAAGCAAATACTCTGAATAAAATCCAGTCAACAGGGCTTATCATTTAGTATTGTACAAAAAATGTGAGTCAGGAGTGGTGGTACACGCCTTTAGTCCCAGCAGGAGCCAGAAGCAGGCTTATCTCTATCAACTTCAGGCTAGCTTGGTTCCAGGCCAACTCAGGCTACACAAGAGACTCTGTTTCAAACC
Organism: Ondatra zibethicus; assembly: GCA_004026605.1. Taxonomy (NCBI): domain Eukaryota; kingdom Metazoa; phylum Chordata; class Mammalia; order Rodentia; family Cricetidae; genus Ondatra; species Ondatra zibethicus. The sequence goes on along the minus strand of PVIU01000283.1, from coordinate 56,220 downwards.
CAAAGAAAAAAAAACTATAAATAGCTTCCAAAGTTTGATTATAATTCCTCATCCACATTGTAGCAAGCAAACTTACCGTTTTAGAAATACAGCTTTTGTCAGAATATAACCTGCCTATTTGTTTATGTATCTATTGCCACTTACACATTAGAAGACTGAGCTACAAGTTACAACAAATAGTTGTGGTGGTAGCCAGCACTTGGCAGGCAGGGGTAAGTGGCGAGAGACGCCCCTCCACACCGCCTCCAGCTCCCAACACCAGGACCCATACTTTAAAATAGTTGCTGCCTGGCATTTAAAAAAACAAAAAACCAAAAAAACAGCTAACCTTTGATTTACCAAGTTTATTTGCATGGGAATTTATTTTTAACCTAGGACAGCATATAGATTTAAAATGGTCAAAAGTCAAGAAGAGAGCAACAAGGCAATTAGAAATTCTTGGTGTTTATTTGCTTTTTTGTTTGTTTGTTTTTGGAACAAGGTCTTTCTGCATAGCCCTGGCTATCTTGGAACTCACTATGTAGAACAGAGACGGGCCTCAAACTCATAGTGAGTGCCAGGAATAAAGGTATGTGCTACCTTAATTTATGGATAGGTCATGAGGAAGGTGACGAAGGACTATGCATTCAAATGCCTCAAAGATGCCAAAGAAAGTAAATAAGGATAAAAAGTAAATTAAGTACCATGTTAAGAGAGATCAAATTAGGCCTGGAGGGATGGCTCAGCCGTTAAAGGCTAGGCTCACAACAAAAATAGAAGAGTTCGGTTCCCAGCACCCACGGCTGTCCCTCCAGGTACATAAAAAAAAAAAAAGAGAGAGAGAGAAATCAAATTAAAGATGTGGCTGAGAATGGCCTAGAGAAGGTAGTGCATGCCTTTGATCTTACCTTGTCTCACAAGACCAATAAAAAACCCAAAACTACCCAGAACACTAAGCAAGGCTTAATGCTAAATGCCATTAAAAGACAGGCAAAATAACAATGGGATGTAGAATCATGGGTGCTTTAAAATTTGTACCTTTTTGTCGGGCTATGGTGGTGCACACCTTTAATCCTAGCACTTGGGAGGCAGAGATTGGTAGATCTCTGTGAGTTCAAGGCTAGCTCCAAAGCTACAGAGAAACAATGTCTTAAAAAAAATCATACTTTAAAAAAGTTCTATCACTCATGGCTTATTTTTTTTATAATATAACTGAAATGGGGAAGGAGTCCATGGAATACAGCTTAGTGGTAAAATGTGATTAGAATTTGTGAGGCTCTGAGTTCAACACCCAGCATGAAAACAAAATAAAGTGGGAGATAGGTGGGCTTTTAGTCATTTAAATTTCAATTTCTACAATAGCCCTATATTATGTTTTTTAATTAAAAAGCTATACTTATGCAATGAGAAGAAGAAAATGTAACGAGAAAATATATTTGTTAGGGGTTAACAGATAATTCAATCCTGTTTAAATCCTAAATTCCCTATGTGCATATGTTGAGACAATCTCACTTTGTAGCCCAGACTGGCCTCAAATTCCTATCTTCCTATCTCAGCCTCTCCAGTGTCCATAGTTATATTCTACCCCAATTCCTGAGTATTTTAATTTCTAGATTTAGCAAAAACATAATTTTTTCTTCTGCTGGGCAGTGGTGGTGCATACCTTTAATCCCAGGACTCATGAGGTGGATCTCTGTGAGTTGGAGGTCAGGCTGGTCTACAGAATGAGTTCTAAGATAGTAAGGGCTACACAGAGAAACCAATATATTCATATTCTTTTCTCACTATACAAAAAAAAGAATAGTTCTTTTAAAAATCATAGAGTATGGCAGGTGGTGGTGACACACGTCTTTAATCCCAGCACTTGGAAGGCAGAGGCAGATGGAGCTCTGTGAATTTGAGGCCAGCTTGGTCTACATGAGTTTCCTGTCTTGGAGGAAAAAAAAAATCATATTGTACTTTGGGTATGGCTAGATAATACAATTATTTCTCTTTTGTACAACTATAGAAGTATCCCTTTACCTGAATGTCAGTGCAAGGTCTTCAGCTGGGACTTTGTTTTGTGGCTCTGGCTGTCCATTTTCTGCTTGCTTACTTGTACCCAGTTTGTTTTTCATGTCCATAGGACACTGGTTCTCCTTTAAAAGAAGAGGAAATAAAGTCAGTAACCTATGCTGTACTGGAATAGAGCAAATGCAAACAACACAATGATCAAAAAAGAATCATTCCTAGTTTATTAAGAATTAACAAAAACAAATAGGCAGATGGCAGAGAGTATACACAAAAGCATAACAGTACAACTGCCTACTATGTTAGAAAAATGCAAAACTAACACTGAAAAAACATTATGGAGAACAGTGTATAAGCTATAACTCCTTTATAAAAATAGGTCATTAATACCTCAAGGGCCATGAAAACTATTATTTTTGTGTAAATCTTTCTCTCTCTTTGGTTTTTCCAGACAAGGTTTTTCTATATAGCCCTAGCTGCCCTGAAACTTGCTCTGTAGTAGATGAAACTGGCCTCGAACTCAGATACACTTCCCTGTGCCTCCCAAGTGCTGGGATTAAAGGCCTGTGCCACCACCGCCCAGCTGTATCTTAATTAATATCTTTTTTAAAAAATATTTATTTATTTATTATATATACAATATTTGTCTGTGTGTATGTCTCCAGGCCAGAAGAGGGCAGCAGACCTCATTACAGATGGTTGTGAGCCACCATGTGGTTGCCGGGAATTGAACTCAGGACCTTTGGAAGAGCAGGCACTGCTCTTAACCACTGAACCATCGCTCCAGCCCTTAATTAATATCTTAATATTACACAAAAGTGTAAAAGATTAAACATCATCCCATCTGCTTCTCTAATGTACATGTGAAACAGAAACTTTAGGATTTTCAATTAATTTCCTTCTTATCCCCAAATGTGACTAGAAAATCAAGTCTATGACAAAGGACAAACTCAAAACAACAGGAACTAAGAGAGGAATGATACAACCAGGTGACAACTCATCTTTATACGAATTACTCTAAATATTAGTCTGATGTGGGATGTCCTTCTGTATATGCGTCGCTTTTATTGATGGATGAATAAAGCTGTTTTGGCTAATGGCCTAGCACAGTAAAGCTAGGTAGGAAATCCAAACAGAGACATATAGAGAGAGTAGATGGAGTCAGGCAGACGCCAGCCAGCCAGTCGCCAAGGAAACAAGACATGTAGAAAATGGGGTAACACCACAAGTACGTGGCAATACATAAACTAAAAGAAATGAGTCCCTTTTCCAACATCAGCACTTACCATACTCAATTCCCGCGTTCTCTTGCCAATTTCCCTTTCCACCTGATGTAGTTCCAAGCTTAGCTGCTCACTTGAGATCATTCCAGGCCATTTTGGAGGCAGTGGAGGGGGCTGTGGCTGGCCTGCCAGGGTGTTCACTTCCCTCTGTACCACCAGTCGGTTATTAACAGCCTAGTGCACAAAATCAAGCACACACAACTCAGCACAACTTCATACTATATAGAGAGCGCCCCATCCCAAGTATCCACACTAAATAGCCATGCTTGCAATGAAAATGATCCAACAATAAACACAATCTCTTTTTAGTAGCATTTGAGTAAAAATGGTTTCATTTTTAAGAGATGTATTTTATTTTTAGAAAATGTTTGCGTCTGTGTTTGTTTGTGTGGGTGTGCACGCGCACACGGACGCTCCTAAGTATAGGTACCTATGGATGCCCGAAGAGGGTGCTGATCTCCAGGAACTGGAGTTATAGGCAGTTGTGAAACAGGAACCAAACTTGGATCCTCTGCAAGAATAGCAGCCATTGCTGGGTGTTGTAGTGAACACCTTTAATCCCAGTTTTTGGGAGGCAGAGGCAAGTGAATTTCTGTGAGTTTGAGGTCAGTCTGGTCTACAAGGCGAGTTCCAAGGGAGCCTGGGCTGTTACACAGAGGAACCCTGTCTCAAAAACCTCAAAAGAACAGTAGCCATCTCTCAAGGACCAAAAACACATTTTTTTCTTATTTCAAAGAAAAATCAATTATAAATGTATATCTTTTTGTTATTTTCCCTGACATAAATCTTGTAATTTTTTTCTATTAAAACTCAATGATGGAGGTTGGAGAGATAGCTCAATGGTTAAGAGCACTAGCTAATCTTCTAGAGGACCCAGATACAATTTCCAGTACCCACATGGCAGCTCAAACTGTAACTTGCCAGGTGGTGTTGGTGCATATCTTTAACCCCAGCACTTGGGAGGAAGAGGAAAGTGGATCTCTGTGAGGTCAAGACCAGCCTAGTCTACAGAGTGAGTTCTAGGTTAGGCTCCAAAGCTACATAGAAAGACCCTGTCTCGAAAAACCAAACAACAACAACAAAAAAAAGAAAGAAAGAAAGAAAGAAAGAAAGAAAGAAAGAAAGAAAGAAAGAAAGAAAGAAAGAAAGAAAGAAAACACCTGTTTAGGGGAATATGACAACCTCACACAGGCAAAACACCAATGCACATAAAATAAAAACAACAGACAAACAAAAACCCTCCATGATGGCAAGGATTGTTTTTCTTTTTCCCCTAGTACTAATCTCAGATAATTATTCTGTTTCTTTAGCTAGGAGCTACTCCTGGAGCACTCTCTGCAGATCAGGCTGGCCTTGAACTCACAGAGCTCTGCCTCTGTCTCCCCAGTGCTTGGGTTAAAGGTGTGTGCTACCACCACCCAGCTAATTATTCTTTTTCTATTAGTCAAGAATTAAATCTAATTCTGAATTCTCTGTTAATGGTTATTTATACTAACACTCAGACAATGGCTCTAAAATTCTATCCTTACTGTACCTCAAAAACTACCATTTAAGGGGACCGGAGAAGTGATTTGGTTGTTAAGATCACACAACTGCTCTTGTTGAGGATCTGAGTTTTCTTCCTTGTACTCATGTCAGGATGCCCACAATTGCCTACAGCTCTAATCTTCCACCAGCACATGCACTCATATGCACATACCACTACCACCAAACACGTATAAATCCAATTTAAAATCCTTGGAAACCCTTTGAAACTGAAGCACAAAAGAGTTGCAGTGCTGAACACTTGTAATCTCACTGTAAGTACTAAGGGTGGACAACACAGGAAGATCATGCGTTTACTTGGGCTGCAGAGTGATACTTGACATCAAAACTCCCAACACAAAAGTATCGGTAGGTCTGTACCTCTAGTCCACGAAGCTGGGTCTGCTGGCTAATCTGATGGTTCAGTTGCTGCAATTCTAACCGTAGTTGTTCTCTTTCAGCAGACAGAAGGGTTTTTCCGTGACTGGCCACTTCTGCCATGGATATTTTCTCCCTTTGGTAAGAAAGAAAGCAGTAAAATTTTGAAGTTATTTTGTGAAATCATTACTTATTAAAAAAAATAAAATAAGAACCGGGTAGTGGGTGGTGCACGCCTTTAATCCTAGCACTCTGGAGGCAGAGGTGATGTGGCAGACTAGAATTCTGGGAAGAGGAAAGACGGTCAGTCACTAGCCAGACACAGAGGAAGCAAGATGAGAATGCATTACTGAGAAAAGGTACCAAGCCACGTGGTTAAGCAAAGACAAGAATTATGGGTGAATTTAAGTTGTATGAGCTACTTAGTAATAAATCCAATAGGCCAATTTATAGTTAATATAAGCCTCTGTGCATTTATTTGGGACTGAATGGCTATGGGACTGGGCGGAAGATAAACTTCTGTCTACACAGAGGCAAGTGAATCTCTGTGAGTTTGAGGCCAGCCTGGTCTACACAGCTAGTTTCAGGACAGTCAGGGCTATTACACAAAGAAACCCTGTCTCGAAAAACAACAAGAATAAAACAAAACAAACAAACAAAAAGTAAAGAAAAAGAAAGAAAAGCTGCATGCTTTTAAGTGTTTATAAAAAGTTAAAAAAAATGAATTGTACCTCTCGATGAAGTGTCCCTGAGGAGGTATGTTTGGATGAGGTGAGTATGGAGAATCTCCCCAGCCACCGTGAGCTCCATATGAACTGTAATCTGTAAGGGAACAGTTTATTGTGGTAGGATGTAATTCATAGATTTGAATCATTTTCTAAAAGCAAAGGCACATATACCTGTCTAGAAAGTTATATGCCAAAATGACCATAATGTTGTTTCTTCCCCCACTGAACCTAGTTTTTATATATTTTCTTCTTAGTGTGTACATATGAGTGTTTGAATATAGAAGTGATGCTTGGTCTCAGGTTACCTTTCCAAAGCACTGGGATTATAGACATATGCCCACACAAGTCTGAATTTTATGTGGGTAATAGGGATACAAACTTAGATCTTTATCCAATCAGTCACCTCCTCGTACTCCAAGAATCTATTATTTTAGTAAAGCAATGAAGTCATTTAAAGATAAAAACCAGAGGCAATTTATTTTTTTGAAACAGGGAGTCTAGCTCAGAATAGCCTCAAAATCATTATATACCCAAGGATAAACTTGAATCTTCTGATTCTCTGCCTCCATCTTCCCAGTGCTGGGATTATTGGCATGTGTCATAACACCTGGTTTATGTGATTCTGGTTTCTTTTATATTAGACACACACTCTTATCAACTGTGCTACATTTCAGCTCCTCAGGCAATCTTAATATATAGACAGTTAATTTTAGTTTACCCTCCTAAAATTCCCTGAGGTGTGATTGCTTTCTTATAGGAAGTCAAAAAAATCACTGCCTCGAAGATTCTTAAAAGCACTGGTAGAATTACACTGAGAGTCATGACTACTAACTACTCTGGGTTCTTACCTGAAATGCTGATAGGTTTTGTGGGTGCTCCCTGAGGTGCTATAGCCTGCATTGGGCCAGCACCCTGATACAGTGTTTTGGATGTTCGAGAGATGGCACCAAACCGAGATACTGTTGGTCGGTCTCCAAACGGGATGAGGTCATCATCACTAGTTTCCACTGCTCTTCTCTGGAGTTCCAATCTCTGGTCTCTCATTCCTTTACTTTCTACATTCTGATGAAAAGCAAAAATGAGATGCTGTTTAGCATAATTTCCACTAGTTCTGTAGAGATATTAATAGAAGTATGATGTTCTTATCATAAGAATAAGCCTTTAGTTGTCTTTGGCTGTCATAAAGCATTGCTTTTAGATCACAGTAGAAAATACATGACAGTAGAAAAGGATAGATTTACCTATTCCTAAGTACTATATACAAACATTAACTTGTCAGGCAAGCACTTTACCACTAAGCTAAGCTTGAGAAGTACTGTTATGACTTTTTTTGTGTGTATTTGGAAAAACTTTTAATGGCATCTATACTAGGTTAGTAATTTTATTACTGTCTACTGATGAAGTAGTACTGTTACTTCAGTGTGATAGTCCCTGGAAGCACCCTACATGCCTATTCTGCTTCAGCTCATTCCAGTGAAAGTCTTCTGTGGTACAGAAGCATATGCTTAGCTAATCGTAGCCCACACTGAAAAAAGTCTTGCTTAAATTTAACTTCATCCTATTTGGTGCATGAGTGCAGGGCCTAGCTGTGTCACTCTCCCAGTCCCTTTGCAGCTTTTATTTTATTATTATTTCTCTCTCTGGCCTGTCATCAACTGGTTTTATCTTAGCCAGCTAGGCAAATATTATCTATGAAAATCTACACAAATCATTAGGGAACCATTTTAGAATTAACAAGGAATACTTTTTTTAAAAATAGACAGGGTCTTACTATGTTACCTTGGATAGACTTGAACTCACTATGGAGACCAAGTTAGCCTTCGACTCAGAGATTCACCCATCTCTGCCTGCCCCAGTTCTGGGATAAAAGGTATGCAGCACTATATCTAGCCTTTTTTAAAAGAAAATATAGCTCATGTTGGCTCTGACCTTGTCACCATGTTGGAATTATAGACATGAGTTATCTGTCCAGGAATACCATGTCTAAGCATAAGTTTCATAGGTGTACACAAGGGAACTCTAGAAAGTGTCCATTAACATTATACATAAGGGGCTGGAGAGACAGCTCAGCAGTTAAGAGCACTTGCTCTTGCAGAGGACCCTAGTTTGGATCCCAGCACCCACAAGGCAGCTCACACCCACCCCTAACTCTAGTTTCAGCATAGCTAATGTCCTTTGACCTCTGAGGACACCAGGCACACTAGTGAAACACTGACATACATGTGAGCAAAACACTCATATGCATACAATAAATATAAACAAATCTAAAAACTTTTTAAAATATGAAAAGCTAAAAATTATCCACAATAGTAAAAGATCAGGTAACAAAGATCTGTAATTGTAGCTATTATGAAGGAAAGAGTCTGAAATTAGCTTGTGCACAAATGAGTTCCAAGCTAACCTGAAAACTCAAGTTAGGTTCTGCCTCAAAAAGAAAGAAGTAGTAGCTGAGCATAATGACTCAGTGGATACTTTAGGTAAGGTCATCCTGAGCAATACAGGAAAACCAGGAGTTTGTTTTGTTTAAATTAAAAAAGGGCCAGGCAGTGGTGGCTTACGCCTTTATTCCCAGCAGTCAGGAGGCAGGCAGATTTCTGTGAGTTTGAGGCCAGCCTGGTCTACAAAGTGAGTTCCAGGACGGTCAGAGCTGTTACACAGAGAAACCCTGTCCAAAAAAAAAAAAAAAAAAAACCAAACCAAAAAACAAAACAAACGGTGTGTATATCAAAAACTAAGCATTAAAATCAGGGTAAGAGGTTATTTAATGATAGGGAGCAGTAAAAGAGAACTGCAAAGTTTCATTTCTGCTAAGGGGAAGGGGCAATTCATATGTAAAATACTAATATATAAAGAACAGATACATTAAACCTTGGCTTACAAGCTACACAGCTATATATTTAAAAAATCCCAAAAAACTAAATACAGAGAATTTCAGGGTCTTATAAACTCACAGCAACTATTATAAGCCAAGCAATTATTCTGACTCAATTGCAATTTTCTTTTTAACCACAAAAAAAGTTTTTACATATAAATTAAGGAATTCCTGACTATGTATAGTCCTAAAAAGAAAAAAATTAAAATGTGTTTAAAAACCATTTATTTGGAAAAAAACCCATTTCTTTGCTTATTTATTTATTTATTCAATTTTATTGTGTGGATGCATATACCCTCCCGCCATAGTGAATATGCACAGTGCATGCCAAAAGACAATTTGCATGAGTTTGTTCTCTCCTTCCACAGTGTGGGTTCTGAGGACAGCACTGAGACAGCTCTTTAGCCCTCAATGTGCTTCTTAGATTTTATTTTAGGAAAAGGGAGGGATTATATAAAAAGGGAGGGTCAATATTTCTGCTACTTTTCTTCAACTAAATTTTGAAGGGAGTGTCTTTCACTGAACCTGAGTTTACCGACTAGCAAGCAAGTCCCTGGGATCTTCTTGTCTCTGCTCCCCAGTTCCAGGATGATAGACACTCACCATCACCCCCAGCTTTTTATATGGGTTCTGAAGGCCCTCGTGTTTGCATGGTAGGCACTTTAACCACCAGACCTTTCAAATTACATTCTGCTAAAAGCGACACCATAAGTCCCAAAATAAAGATTTTTTTTTTTTTTTTTTGTGAGAATAGTATTTACAGAAATGAGAAACTAGGGACACACCAGCTCAAGCTGGTAATCTCAATGACTAAGGAAGATTAAAAGTCCAAGGCCTGCCTGGGTTACAAAGAAGTGAGGACCCAAAATAATTGAATTTTCAAGAAATTTAAAACCAAACACTCTTAGAAATCGACACTACCACAGGCAATCTCTCAGTGTTAGAAAGTTTAGGGTACCTTACCACACTGTCATTCACATTTATGAAGTCCTTGAAAGAAATGCTCCAGACACTTCAAGTATATTGGTCCCTTTACTCCCACAATCTTCAAACCTGACACTATTTTTTTGTTTAAAGACATAATGATGGTGACAGTAATAAATGTCATGGTCATGTGTTAGCTCCAAGGCTTTTGTAGTAACACCATATAGGAGGAAAAGTAAGTTTTTAAACGGTAAAAGAGTTTAACCTTACTTTCTGACCCAATCAACACTTATTTTCTTGATTCAAGTTAGTTGTTTAAATTATAGACTTGTAAAAAGAAAGTTTTAACTTATTTGGTAAATAAACCTAAAATCTTGAAAAAAAATTTCTATTATTGTTTGTTTTTGAGATAGGGTTTCTTTATACAACCCTGTCAGCCTCTGGCGCCCAGGTGCTGATATTAAAGTCTTGCAATACCATGGCTGGCAAGTTATTTTAATTGTCTTTGCATATCTGTGTGTGGGTATGTACACCGAGAGGCCAGAGTTACAGGTGGTTGTGAACTGCCCAACAAGGAGACTGGGAACAAAGCTTAGGTCCTCTACAACAGCAATATGATCTCTTAACTGAATCATCTCTCCACCCGAAATCTAGGGTCTTGATTAAATACCTAAAATTATTTAACATGGGTTCTGAATAATTACTGGGAAATTGATACCTAAAATGATATACAATAGATACTTCTTTGTCAAGATAATAAAATACTTAATTTATACTTAGATGAAACAAAGCAAAACTAAATTATTTGTCCGTGGCCTTTAACAGACAAACATTTATGCATCTAGATTTATATTAATTATGGCCTAATCATTAAACATACCATCATTTCCACACTCCCTGCTGCCACAACATCTTTGGGTTTTGCATCTTTGGTTCCAATGTAGGAGCCGATGGTATCACATGACCAAGGAGAATATTGGCTATAGTCATTTGCTTTATATTTCCCAGCTATCTTGAATTCTTCATCCAAAAACTATAAATGAAAAAGGGGAAAAAATAGGAAATGGTCTATAAGTTAACAAAACAGGGAAAATAGGGAACTTCTTAGAACATCAAATTGAAGCAATATAATGTATAGTTATTTGATTAAGTGTCAGAATAGATTTATATAGACTGAAAAATATAAAGATTATTTTAGCCTTTATATTTGTTATTAGAGGTTAAAAAAAAAGTATTTCAATATCCTTCAGTGAATCCAGCTAGGATCTTAAGAAGTTTATTCAGCACTTTATCCACTATCTTAGATGAAGTCAACAGTTAAGTAAATATATACTATGCCACACATTTGCTAGATTGTCCCCAATGAGCCTTAGTAACACCTCGGGTAAATGAGAACATTCTAAACCCATGGTTGATTAAGTAAAAGGTAAAAGAGTAAGACGCCTCAGTTTTACCTTTTTTGACTCAAGGGCTGTGGTTATCCAATCACAATACCCATTCCAAGCCCAATGTATTTTTTTTTTATTGAATTGTGCAGAATTTACACTTCTATAATGCTTAAGATTTTTGAAGTCCTTTCATATACTATCTCATACAGAAAAGATAATTTTTAAAACATATTACCACCTAATAAGTATGCTCTTCCACCTGAATGCTATAAATCATGCAGCTACAAAGAATAAGATAAATGCACATCAATATGGACATCCAAGTTAAACAAAAGGGAAAAAAACCCACACAAACAAATAAACACTAAATGTGTTCATGTGCATAAAAAAGTTGAAATACATAACAAAACTGTCAGGAAATGAGAGTTTGAAGAAAGTATTTTTTCTATATCATGTATTTCTATAATATATGAATTTAGTACAACTATATGTAGGCTGCTTATAATCTGAATGGAAGTTTAAATATAGAGCTGGAGAGACAATGTTACCATGAACTTCTACTTAGATTACCTTCATACATTAAAGAAATTACTACTGGTTGTGTACAATAACCTTCACTTTATGGTTTTTTAAAAAATGGAATCCACTGTTCTCAAACTCATGGTGATCCTCCTACCCAACTTCCTGAGATTATAGGCATGCACCACCACGCCCAGCTTTTACTTTCTAACTTCCATTATTTGTTACACATAGTTTGTCAGTTGGCAATATTGTTTAGACTCATAACTCTACATATAAAGAACATAATATATATTCTTTGTTTGCTTGTTTTTCGAGGCAGGGTTTCTATTTTAACAGCCCTCGCTGCCCTGGAAATCCCTTTATAGAACAGGCTGCCCTTAAGTCACTGCCTCTGCCTTCAGAGCGCTGGGATTAAAGGTGTGCGTTACCACATCTGGTATAAAACATATTCTTTACACATATTATTTGACATGAAAAAGAAATCTGTACTCCATTAGATTCATTATGTGTAACATAACATATTCATTATGAATATACTATGAGACAAGGTTTCATGTATCCCAGGCTGGCTTCAAACTTATTATGTAGACAAGGATGACCTAGAATTTTTGATCCTCTTGTTTCCTTGTCCAATTTACAAGGTGTTATAGATCGAACCCAGAGATCTGGGTATGCTGGGCAAATACTCTATCAATTTAGATACATTCTCAGTTTAAGTTACCTAAATAAAAGACATAAAATTGACAAATTCCTAGCAAGACTAACCAATGGAAAAATATTAATATCAGAAATGGAAAAATGAAGACAACACATATTCATGACAGCTATAAGCAATGTTTTGCTAGGCAGTGCTAAGCCCAGCACTTAGACGGTTGAGGCCGGAGACCCATCAAGGCCAATTTCAGCTACAACATAAATTTAAGGTGAACCCAGGCTACAGTATGAGATTCTGTTTCAAAAAAATCCCCAAAGCAAAACAAATCTATTAGCACTATTTTATAGAAACATAAATGTAATGGTGAAAATTATGGCATTATGGTACATAAACCAAGCATCCCTCAAGTTTTGTGGTCCATCCTCATCTGCACATCTTTCCTGGTTTTTTTGTTTGTGTTTGTTTTTAAGACCACACTGCTGGTTTATTACCAAATTAAAATACATCTTAATTTATGTCTCAATTATTTAAAACTTATGGAAACAAAAACAGAGATTTTCTCAGATTTGCTCTGTAGACCAGGCTGGCCTTGAACTCACAGAGATCCACCTGCCTCTGCCTCCCAAGTGCTGGGATTAAAGGTGTGCACCACTACTGCCCTGCCTGGTGTTATTTTTAAATCAAAAACACTAATGTAAAACCACAGTGATGAATCATTAGAAGCTTTCTCTACACAAAGACCAAAGCTGAGTCAAGAATATCTAGTACCACTCTTATTCAACATCATACTGTAGAGCAACAAGGTAAGAAAATGTGTAATTCTGAAAAGGAAAAAAAGATGATTATACACTAGGATATAACAAATACTAGAATTAGGAAGGAAATTTACAAACTGTTGAAAAGTCAATCAATAAAAATCTAATTCTTTAAAAAAATGTAATTACATTCTTTGTGTATGAGTCTGTGTATATACTTAAAGTCTATTTCTTTTAAATAAAAAAACAGAAATTGAGGGTTATCAAAATGGCTCAGCACATTAAGCCTGATGACTTGAGTTTGGTCTCAGGACCCACAGTAGAAAGAAAATAGATTCCTAACAATTGTTCTCTGATCTCTAGACACACCCCTGGCCCCAAAATAAATAAGTACAGTTAAAAAAAAAGAATTTTTAAAAATAATTACATTTAAAGTAGCTTATAAAAGTATATGGCCAGAAAGTGGTGGTGCAAGTCTTTAATCCGAGCACTTGGGAGACAGAGGCAGGAGAGCTCTGTGAATCTGAGGCCAGCCCGGTCTACAGAGTGAGTTACAGGACAGGCTCCAACGCTACACAGAAATACCCTGTCTTGAAAAAGCAAACAAAAAAGAAGTTAGTTATGCAAATACATCATGCTGATGGAAAGGCGTCATTTCTCTGAATACTGATCTAGAGCAACACTATCCAACAGAAGTTGAATGTGGTCCATATATGTAATATTTCTTTATCATGAATTTTAATCTATCACATCCAAAATATTAAAAACATGAACAAAGGCCAGGTTTGGTCATGCTGTTAATCCAAGCACTCAGGAGACAGAGGTAGGCGGATCTCTGTAAATTCTGGCCAATGTGGTCTATATAAGTGAGTTCTGGGCCAGCCAGAGACTGTGTAGTGAGACCCTATCTCAGAAAGCAAAATAAAACAAAAAAATTAACGCAAGATTTTAGTTTTGGGTACTGAATCTTTAGCTCTAGTGTATACTTTATGTTTATAGAGAGTGTATATTTTATGTTTACAGCATATCACATCTGAATTTAAACCAGCCACATATTATATACTATGCAGCTATGTGGCTAAAGACTACCATATCTGGACAGCATCAATCCATCTCAGAGTCAATAAATCCTAATATAAACTAAAGCAGATTTTTTTATAGAAATCAACATGCTGATTCTTTTGTGGGTTTCTGTTTTGCTTTAAAGGTGCTGGGAACTGAACCCAAGGCCTCATACATGCTGGTAAAACGACATTAATATTGAACTTACTCCCTAACTCCCAACATGTTTACTTACTTTTGAATTCACTACTGAAAATCCTATACCAGTAAGTCAAGACTTAAGTAAAAGTACATCATTAGAATGAGAGGTCAGCCAGATGGCTCAAGTAAAGTGTGTATTGTGCACATCCGATGACCCAAGTTTGGATCCTTGGAACCATCTCACCTTTACACATTACCGTCCCAGCCCCCCAACACACACAAAATGAATGAATAAATAAATGCAGTACTGGCCTAAGGACAGAAATAGATCAATGAAACAGGGCTTCTCTCTATGTAAACCAGGCTAGCCTCAAACATATAGCCCTTCTGCTTCAGTATCCTACTGTGCCTGAATGACAGATATATGCCATCACACCCACCCTAAAGTAATCATGACAAAGCTGACTGCAGGACATTGAAAAAACAACACTCAACTCATTAAATGGTATAGGGCCAATGAACTATCTCTACAGAAGAAAAATAAACTTTGGCTCTAATATTTCACATAATAATTCAATTCCAAATAGGTTATGGATCTAAATGTAAAATAAAACAATAAATCTCTGGAAGAAAAAAGAAAACTAGGCTCATGATTTTGAAACTTGATAAATATCTCCTCGGGAACACAATCTATTTCTTCCTTTTTCTTTTAAAGACAGGATTCCTCTGTGTAGTCCTGGCGTCCTGGAATTCACTCTGTAGCCCAGGTTGGCCTCAAAGGCAGAAATATGCCTGCCTCTACCTCCTGGTGTACCACCACCAATCACCATGATCTCATAATTTATTAAACAGGTTATATTACCATTAAAAATGATAATGGTTAAAATTAATAGGAAGGATTAAAAATGACATGCTTACTTCTTCTTGATGGAACGCAGGAGGCAATGTTGGTGAAGGTGCAAAAGGAGGTGGAGAGATAACCTTTCTTTCCTCGAGCTGGGCCATTATTTCCTTCCGTCTGCGATGTAGCTCATCCAGGCTAGGATGGGGTTGGGGAGGAGGAAGTCGACTATAAGAAGGATCCTGAAAATTGAAAGATTATTTAAAATTGACAAAAAAAATTCCAGCACATATTAATTAAGCATATATTTAAATGAGAAGCAGAATATATACCCATCTTAACATCCAGAAATATCAACACTAAAGAGAAGAAAGAAAAAAAGAAAGAAAGAAAAAAGAAAGTCAGCTCAAACTCTCAAGATCTTCCAAATTTCCTAGCTGATGCAGACTTAGTACACAAACTAACTATGTTTAGATTGGTGAAGCTTCCATTTATGTTTTAGGACCAGGGAGATGGCCCAACAAGTAAAAGCACTAGCTGTTCAAGCCTAACAATCCATGTCTGAGCTCTAGAACCCTTGAGAGAGTCAGATGTAGCAGGGCACACGTGTAATCCCAGTAAAATGGTCATATGGGAGGAACAGACAGAATCGGTTGGAAGCTATCAGACAAGCTAACCTGGAGTATGCTGAGCAGCAGCAAAAACAAGAGACCTTACCAAACAAGGTTAAAAGAACTAACTCTCAAGCCTTGTTCTCTGACCCCAACGCATCTGTGTTCTCACATACACAACAATTATATATACATATACAAAAACCAAAAAGTTTTAAAAAGGTCCCAGATTTCAATTCCTAGCAACCACATGATGGCTCATACAACCATTGTAAGATCATCTGGTGCCCTCTTCTGGCCTGCAGGCAGAACACTGTATACACAGTGCTGTGGGACAATGGTCTGTACCCTATCACTTGTATTTTATATATAAATGCTGATTGGCCAGTAGCCAGGCAGGAAGTAGAGGTGGGGCAATCAGAACAGGAGAATTCTGGGAGAGGAAAGAGTCAGTCTGCAGTCATCACCCAGAGACAGAAAAAGCCAGACACAGAGCAAGCAAGAAGTGATTGCCTTGCAGAAAAAGGTATCAAGCCACGTGGCTAAAACAGACAAGAATTATGGGCTAATATAAGTTAAAAGAGTTAATAAGCCTGAGCTAATAGGCCAATCAGTTTATAATTAATGTAGACCTCTGTGTGTTTCTTTGGGGCTGAACTACTGTGAAATCGGGCAGGACAGAAACCTTAGTCAACATACATAGTAAATAAATAAATCTTTTTAAAAAAAAAAAGAAAAATGTTTTCATATAAAAAGAATCAATTAAAAGGGTTATTACCATAGCAAACAAAAATACTCATAAATATAAATTAAGTTTATGTAATAAGTAAAAAAAAAATACAGCATACCCTGGGGTATGAAGGTCTGATCTGAGCTGGATGAGGGGCCACTGGATAGTAACCTTCTACCTGTTGGTATCGTTCTCTGGACTCGGGCACATAGGATGGTACTGCTGCAGATGGAATCTCAATGGGTATTGGGCTTTCCCGGAAGATCTCCTCTCTTGTGTAAGACTGAGCAGGGTATACACGGCGGCCATCATAGTGAGGTGGGTATATAGGAGGGTACTGTTGTGGTTGTGTGCCATACTGAGAGTTTATGACACGATCTTGGAGGTAGGGTGGATAATGATCCAAGTATGGAGGACCAGGTTCAGGAGCAGATGGTGGAGGTCGGACAAAGCGGGACACACACGGTGGTGGAGTATAGTACATACCTGTATAATACAAAAGAGGAACACAAAACAATAATGAGCATGCCTGCTTTTCTATATAAGTTTTGTTTCTCTTTTTAAAACATTAAAACACTTAAATGTTATAATCTACTAATTTCTTTATAAGCTTTCACAATACTTGTATAGTTAGGTTAGCTTTATGAAAATTAGCAAGCAAATACTATCCTTAGGGCCAGGAGTGGAGCTCAGTGGTAGTGTTTGCTTGGAACTGGTAAATTCAATCCCAGAGAAACCTCCTCTTCCAAATAACAAGTAATTATTGAAATAAATAAAAAAGATCAATCTACATATAGTCTAAAATAATAAGTTTATCCTTCCTTCTGGTTTGTCCTAAAGCAACAGAGTCACTGGGAATTTTTCACAAGCATCTGTGATGCTTGGGGTCTACTTTAGTTTCTCCTCTGTAGCCTTTTATATTCAAGAATGCATTCATACTGGTCAAGTACTTCATTATTGAGCTATCTTCTTAGCCTCTTTTTAAATATTTCTTTGAGACAGGGTCTTCTGGTTGCCCAGATTAGCACTGAACTCACTTTGTAGCCTAGGTATACCTAGAAGTTGAGATCCTCCTGCCTCAGACTCCCCATTAGCTGGAATTATAGGCCTGCTCTACCAGGCCCTGCTACTGTAGAGTTTCAACTTTAAAACTATTAGTGCTAGATGTAATATGCCACAGTCACTTTTCATAACACAGCATGCACAAGACCTGAACAAGCTCCAGCCAGTCAAAGGTTAGAGGGGAGGTGAATATGTAAGTCACCACTAGATGAGGAACTATTAGCATTTGACAGCTGCTGAGAGAGGGAGACATTTTTTTCTGGTAGGCTGACTACTACTAAGCAGGTCCCACTCCCAAGATTAGCTGAGTAACAACCTGAACTTGATGGAGAAAGAAAAGAAAAGAAACAACACAAAGAGGCAACCTCAAAGTTGGGTAGAAAGTGGGATACAGATATGAGAGGATAAAAGGGTGGATTATTGAATCTACTCTGAAAAGAAAAAAGGGAGGACATAGATATGATAAGATAAAAAGGTAGATTATTGAATCTACTTTTAAAAAGCAGTTTTATGTTTCACATTGGATTGGACTTCTGCATATTGTATACAAATTTTGGATATTGATATAAATTTGAGACTAATTTTGTTAGAACGTACTGTACATGCATTTCCCCTCTTGTTCAAGGTATTATACCATACAGCTCAATTAACAATGTAATACAAATTTCTAGTCCTTGAAAGTTATTATCATCAACTATTTTGGGTAATAAGAAAATGCAGGTTAGTAATTAGCCACCTATTACAACCAAACTTATAGTCATATTAGGTATGATTTCAAGGTCAAATAAAAATATATTTTAGATAGACAGGTCATTTAAAAACACTTCAGAGATCTACAGAATATGACATTTAAGATGTTTTAATACCATAGGTTCTTTTTTTTTTTTTTTAATGACAGTGAGACATGTGTGCTACTGGCAGCACAAATCTACTTCAGAGAAGATGATGAGCACCAAAGAAACTCCACACAGAATTTACTTTCTCTGTGGCAAAAGTAAGACACTAGGCAAGAAAGTGCCCTTGCTTTGACTGTTGACTGTATGCTGTCCTAATTGGATAAGCAGAATGAAAAAAAAAAGTGACTGCCAAACCTTGTCAAGACATGGTAGGACAGTCTTTCAAAATTCCTGCTTCATAGAAAAGTCTGTCGAATATTCTAGGTCTTTAGGCTAGAGACAGATGCTAAACGTTGCAGATGAACTTTCAGTGACTGTCAAGGCAGCCAACTGTTTCTGTCATTTCTTACATTTTTTGGAAGTTGCTTGCTCGCACTTCCAGCTTACTCAGTTAATATTATTTCCTTCTCAGGTACTGAGAGAGTTGAAGATTAGACAGTTACAGTTTTCCTTGTTTACCAGATGCAGAGAAGAAACTCATTAAAGATGTATAAAGTGTATAAGATTGAGAGACATCAAAAGATAGTTTTGAATGGTATTACAAGTTATGATAGAGAGTAAATTAGGTACAAGACTTTGAACTCACCAAGATAGGATAGAAATGGATTATTTTCTCTGAATTTGTCAAATGCAAATGGACTAGACGTTGTTGTATATACTGTACTTATTATAGTTTTTATTAAACTAGTTATTGCCTTTTTATTTTAGACAAAAAAGTAGAAACACAGTGATATTTTGTTAGTAATCTAACAGAAAGAGCTTGCCTGAAGATCAGAATGTGGAGCTAAGCCAATACTTAGTTAACCTTAGAAGCCAGGCACACATCCCAGCAGACTAGGAAGCCACTGGGAGCAAGCCAGAGTAAGCAGCACTCCTCCATGACCTCTGCATTAGCTCCTGCTTCCAAGTCCCTGTCCCATTTGAGTTCCTGACTTCCTTCAATGATGAACAGCAATGCTTAAGTTTAAGTCAAACAAATCCTTTCCTCCCCAACTTGTTTTTAGGTCAGAGTGTCTGGTTGTAGCAATAGTAACCCTAACTAAGACAGAAATCATACTGTAAATTTAGTTTGTAGCCACTACATACTTATTTTTTTTCAATCTTGGTCAGCTAAATGTTAATCCAGTCTATAAATTTGATAGATTTTATCCTTTTTGCCTATATGATAAATCTGGGTGATTTAAATGAAAGACATTACCCTGCTGATAAGGGGGTGGCTCAAATGCTGGAGCAGTTCCTCGAGGATCCTGATAATAAACATCTGCTTGTTGTGCTGGATATAACTGAGAACCTCGAGGTACCATCTGAATTGGTTTGGTGACAGACATGGGAGGCAGATCTGTTGGCCCCCTTGGAGGTACAGGATGTGGATTCACAGGTAAGGCAGAAATACTTTTAGGGGCAGATTCCAGCCTAAGAAAGCAAAATTATATAAGACAAATGTAAAGTCTCTAAAATATACTTTTAATGCACATTAAAAGTTTCAAATAAAAAACTGCTAATATTTAGAAAACTGATAAATTCGAATGCTGATCTCTTCAAGTTAAAAAAAATTAACTGTCCTTTAAAAAGATTATTAGTGCAGAAAAAAGAAGTAAAAGGCAACAACACAGAGGCAAAAAATTTATTTTGGGGGGTCAGGCTGTAGCTCAGTTGTTGGGTTCAGACCCCAGCACAACATAGCTAGGCATGCCTGCAATCCCAGTACCTGGGAGCTGAGTGAGGTAGGAGGACCAGATTTTCATGGTTATCTTTGGGAACAAAGTGAGTTTAAGGACAGACTTTGACTTAAAGCAGAAGAAAAACAGCAACACCCAGTAAACACTGGCTTTAGAATCGAACATTTCTTTTCCCTCTACTCAATTTACAAGGAAGAAATGTGAAGACGTACAAGTCAGGAGGAGACCCAGGAGCACTGCTGCTCAGGTGGTCTAGCTTTCCTGGCTTCAGACTAGAATCAAAGCTGGGGTCTGTCCCACGTGGAATCAGCTGTGTCACTGTGCTCCCTGCCGATACAATTCCATTTGGAAGCGCAGGAGGTTTCCTGCTCGACAAATCCACTGCACTTTCATCGGGAAGCATAGGTGCTGAAGGCAGGCCCACCTCATTAAGTTGACCCAAAGAGGCACTCAGGGGTCTTCTGGGAACCAGACGTTTGTTCATTTTACGAAATCTATACGAAAAGCAAATGTTTCAACTAAAAATATACTACACAATAAGTAAATATCAGTTAAAATTGTTAAAAAGTACTAGAACTTTGTGTAGAAATGACTCATTTTGTTATCTAGTTAATAATAAAATATAGCTTCATATTTATAGAAACAATGCAATAAAAATGAAAAAACTTTTAAGAAATGTACTTAATTCATAAAGATTTCTTATGTATTGAATTCAATGATTCTTTTTGTATTTTTTTAAAGGCAACAAATTATTTCTTATCCAAAAGTCCATGTCTCATGGTTTTCATACTTACTTTTCCAGTTCTTCTTGTGAGTGTGCAAACGTACAGCTGGCCCCACGAGGGCATCCTCCCCTCTGCTTCATATCTCGACACATGTATGTTTTGTATTTGCTATGCTGTGGAGGCTAAGACCAAGACCAAACATTGGATATAAAACAAAACACACAATAACAAATGTAATTTTTATGTTAACAGTTTAGGATTCTGACAACATAGATGAATTTAAGCTAATTCCCACATATTTAAACTATCCAGAACAAAAGTATTATAGGGAGTGGAAATCTCACAGTTCAAAATTAAAAATTTTTTAAAGGTTTATTTATTAATTTATATAGCACCTGCCTACATGTATCCCTGAAGGCCAGAGAAGGGCACCAGATCTTATTACAGATGGCTGTGAGCCACCATGTGGTTGCTGGGAATTGAACTCAGGACCTCTGGAAGAGCAGCTAGTGCTCTTTACCCCTGAGCCATCTCCCAGCCCGCAAAATTAAATTTTTAAATTTTAACTATTTATTAGTGTGTATGTGTGTGTGTGCGAGGTGGAGAGGTGGACAATGGAGGACCGAGGACAATTTTATGGTGTTGGTTCTTTCTTTACACTTTTACCTGGGTTCCAGGTATTGAACTTAGTTGCATAAAAGCCTTTGCTTGCTTTTTTTAGTTGCATAAAACCTTTTTGCCTGCTGAGACATCTTTTCAAGTCCAAAATTAAAATTTAAAAAGTAGTATAGGAGGCTCAGAGTTAGGGCTGCTCTTCCAGAGGACCTGAGTTCAATTCCTAGTGCCCACATGGCAGCTCACAATCATCTAGAACTCCAGTTCCAGGGAATTAGGCACCCTCTTCTGGTCTCCATTGGCACTATGCACATATATGTACATGCAGACAAAACACTCATTCATACATATTGAAAATAAAAGTGCTTCTACTAAAACAACACAGCCTGAGTGTTGGAGCAATCCTGGACTGGGGTTAGTGCAGCTCTCAGACTGTGTCAGAGACGTTTCTCTGTGCAGTGGATGAAGTTAACAAAGAAACTCACAACTGCTTAAAGTGCAAAAAATAGGTGACTATGGAGGGTTCAGCTACAAATGAGACATGTTTATGTCGCTTGCTCTCATGTGAACACACACACACCCCAAGGCTTAAGAGTTCAACACGGATGAGGAGTCTGGCAGAAAGACTGTACATAACCACACTAGTGCACTCATGAACGTCAGCAATTGTGATCGCCTGCATAAAGTAGAGTCAGTCAATATTCTAGCATGGAATGGGAAGAGGCTCATGAGCCTCTGCACCAACTGAGAAGCTTTGAACAGCTGATGGCTCATGAAGGAGGACGACTCGAAGTATGCTGACCATGCTCCAGAACTGCTCTCACATTCAGAAGTATATAGATAGTACAAATTGTAGATGATGGGCTACGAAATTTACATTTTAAAAAAGAGGACATTAAGTTGGAGGTGCAGGTGAGTCTGAGCTCAGAAGTTAAGGGGAGGAGCTGGGGAATGAGCATGATCACCACTATATAAACTTCTCAAAGAAAATGAAAAAAAAAGTTCTAACATGCTGATATTCTCAAATACATGTGGTACCAAAAACTATTAATTTTAATTACTAATAAGCTAGATATGACTCAGTGGTTAAGAGCATTTTTGTAGAGTACTGGGGGGTTCAGTTTAGTTCCCTGCACCCAGGGAAGACTTACAGGATCTGTAACTTGAGTTCAAGAAGATCCAATGCCCCCTTCTGACTTATGAGGGCACCAGGCCATACATGTTGCAAATATATACACAGAAAAAAAATACATATACACAAAATATTGAACTTTTTTTCCCTCAATAAATTTCAGGGTTCTCTTCCCATATTTTAAAGAGTTTAAGACTTTAAAATGTATATGCCAGACATGGTGGTACATAACAGCAGTCTCAGCATCTAGAGGTTGAGGAAGGAAGATCAAGCAGTTCAAAGTCTTTCTCAACTATACAGTGAGCTCTATCTTGTTATAAGGTCAAAATAAGTTAATTCCTGTTTCCTGTAAAACTTGGGTTCGACCATGTTCCTATGTAACCAAAAACCCTCTAGTCTTGGGGCTAATATAAAACCCATTTTGGGGAGATAGCCCTGCCTAACAAAGCTTGCATAATTTGACCAAAGAATTTAGTTAACTTAACATCTTTATACTCATTCAGTGGGATTAAGAGTGGGCTATGTGAGACCCTGTCTCACAAAAAAATAAAAACAGAAAGACTTTCAAATACCAACAGATAAAAAATCTACAAATATGTTAAGTACTAGTGATACAACATTGGTACCAAAAGAGACATTAGTACACTAAAATGTAATATAAAGTGAAGAGAGCAATCATTTTTAAATGGAATAAGCTTTACCACAGAATCAAATTTTATCCATCAAATGTTGCTATATCTGATGTAAAATGACCCCAAAACAATGACCAATAAGAATTATTGTCAAATAAAATTACTTAAGCAAAACAAACACACTAACTGCTAACCATGTTAACTTATAATTTCTACAGTTTTTTCTTTGAAAAACAATTTTAGAAATTATTTTATATGTATGGGTGTGTTGCCTACATGTATGTCTGTGCACCAGTGCCTGCCTGGTACCCACAGAGGCTAGAACAGGGCATCTGATTCCCTTGAAACTGAAGTTACAGGAGGTTGTGAACCACCATGTGGGTACTGGGACTTGAACCTGGGTTCTCTGGAAAAGCAGCCAGTACTCTTAACCACAGAAATTTTCTTCAGCCCCTATAGTCAGAAACTTAAAATATCCATATCATTATTTTCTATTTTGTATATCTACCTATACTGGCCAGTTTCTAGGTATACCTAGAGTGACTTATCTGCAGATTTCAAACAGCAACCTCTTACCTGCTGTTGGTCTGTTCCTTTTTTGCTGTGGTTCTGAATATAATCAACCAGTCCATGTACTACTGTACGTACAGCAACCAGGCCATTTTCTAACTGTTCCCATGTTGGAGGAGGAGCATCTATAAAATTAAAAATTAAACAAAATCTATAATCTTATGCAATGTTTTATCCAATATTAAACCAATGAAGGAAGTTTATCAGCACTTTGATGCAATCAAGTTGATCATTACAGAGCTTTCAGACTCTTACTCATCTGTGATGATTAGTGGTATCAAATGAAAAGGACCTAAGATCACCTGAGATGGGTCTCTGCGTTTGGCTGTGAGGGATTCTCTTGACTAGGTTAACGTATAAAAAAGACCGTGCCCTAGACAGAAGATTATGGATCGTATAAAATGGAGAAAGCAAGCTAAGCAAGTTACTTACATTCATCCCTCTCTGTTTCCTGACTGTGGATATGATGTGAGCACCTGTCTCAAGCTCACCCTGCCTTGACTTCCCTGCCATGACAGACAGTACCTTGAGCTGAGAGCTAAAATAAACCCTCTCTCTTAAACTGCCTCCACAACACACACACTAACACATACTAACACAGAATAAAGTGAGAAGACATTCTGTCTCTCTTTCTTTCTATTTATTTATTTGTGGTTTTTCGAGACAAGGGTTTCTCTGTAGCTTTGGAGCTTGTACTGGAACTAGCTCTGTAGAACAGGCTGGCCTCAAACTCAGAGATCTGTCTGCATCTGCCTCCCAAGTGCTGGGATTAAAGGCGTGGGCCACCACTGCCCAGCTGAGAAGACATTTTCATAGATTAATTCTATATAAGACTACTGTTGATGGCATTTGAACTGGGTTTTAAAACACAAATGGCATTTTAATTCTGGGAGGGAGAATCAGGTTTGAAAATACAGGAAAAGCACACAAAAGATCACTTTTTGGACCACTAGCCCAACCTGAGATATTATTAATAATATATATATTAAATGTCATATATATATATGACCTTTAATTGGGGCTGGTTTATAGTTTCAGAGGTTTCATCCATTATTTATCTTCATGGCGAGAAGCATGGAAGTGCAATGCTTCAATAGAAGCAATGCAAGCAACAGACATTATTATTATTCTAGTTGCTGCAGAAGTAATAATAATCAAAATAAATTCCCCCACTATACATATTCAAGGTGAAGATCTAGACAATAAGACAAATGAAGCCGGGCGGTGGTGGCACATGCCTTTAATCCCAGCACTAGGGAGGCAGAGGCAGGCGGATCTCTGTGAGTTCGAGACCAGCCTGGTCTACAGAGCTAGTTCCAGGACAGGCTCCAAAGCCACAGAGAAACCCTGTCTCAAAAAAACCAAAAAGACAAATGATAAAAATGTAAGAGTACTTAGATAATGATGAATTGAAAAAACAGAGCAAAGAAAGTAGAACAAATATGTGTGAACTTTAGACAGAGAAAGTCTCCTTGAAAACGAGGGTGGAGGATAATACAGTGTTGCCTAACATGCTCCAAGGTCTTGGTTTCTACTCCTGGAGGCTTAAAAATAAAACAAAAAGAGAAACAGGGCTGGAGAAATGGCTCAGAGGTTAAGAGCACTGGCTGCACTTCCAAAGGTCCTGCGTTCAATTCCCAGTAACCACATGGTGGCTCACAACCATCTGTAATGAGATATTGTACCCTCTTCTGGCCTGTAGGGACATATGCAGGCAGGCCACTGTATATTTAATGAATAAATAAATCTTAAAAAAAAAAGAGAGAGAAACAAAGTTAAATATGGTTAAAGACCCAAAAGAAAGGTTTAACCATGTTCAGTAAAGTTATTAAGGGAGAAACATTATTCAGAGAGAAGAGCAAGTGTAAAGACCTTGGTATGGGAGTATGACTGACGTTTTCCATAGTGGTGTCAAATTTAGACAGAGGTAATGGAAGAGGAGACCATGATCAGAGATCATCTTTTTTTTTTTTTTTTTTTTCTTTTTTTGGTTTTTTCGAGACAGGGTTTCTCTGTGGCTTTGGAGCCTGTCCTGGAACTAGCTCTGTAGACCAGGATGGTCTCGAACTCACAGAGATCCGCCTGCCTCTGTCTCCCGAGTGCTGGGATTAAAGGAGTGTGCCACCACTGCCTGGCAATCAGAGATCATCTTAGATCACCTTACATCGCAGAAAAAACTTTAACCTTTATTCCGAGTATGGAAATACACAGTAGAATTTCTGAGCACAGAAGTAGCAGCATGAAGAGCTCAAATCCTGTGAGAAACAGGTAGTTAGTTCATAATCTACATGGAGAGATCAGGCTTATAGAAGGGAAGGCCACTGGATTTTGAATGGACTTGAAAGAAAGGGCCCAGGCAATCTGCCAATGAATCATATATACATTATGAGAAAAAGAAGAGTGGGGTTTCTCTAAGGATTCTGGTCCAACAAATGGAAGAATGGAGCAGTCACTAGGAGGACAGGGATTAAGGTCCCACATTTGGACAGATGAAGTCTGAAATGTTTACGAGACATTCAAAAGGACTGCTGGATGGATATACACATAACAACACAGTGCTAGGGGAAAGGGTCTGAACCTAAAGGACCATTAATTAACACACATGCCATTATATTTTGTGCCACCAAAAGGTGAGGGGGGAGGTGAATTTATACCACAGTACTAAGTACAAATTTACTTAAGTTTTAGAAAAACTAAGTTAAAAACAAACAAACTGAACAAAAAAAATCCAACAACATGACGGTCCACAACCATCTTTAACTCCAATTGCAGAAAATCTGACATCCTCTTTTGACCTCCAAAGATACCAGGCATGAAGACAGTCACACACATGCAAGCAAAACCTTGATACACAGAAAATAAATCTAAAAACAACTCTTTCTTTTCCCTCCCTTCCTTTTTTAGTTTTTCGAGACAGGGTTCTCTGCAGCTTTGGGGCCTGTCCTAGAACTAGCTCTTGTAGACAGGTTGCCTTCAAACTCTCAGAGATCTGCCTGCCTCTGCCTCCCAAGTGCTGGGATTAAAGGTGTACACCACCACCCATCCTAAGAACAACTTTTAAAAAGATTTCCAAAGTAATAAAATGTGGCAAATCTGTTCAATAATGATATTTAAAGATATAATCTTTCTTGGGAATTAGTATAAACTGACATTCAACAAGTAAAGTCAGAGATTATGGAAATGTAAAATCAGCAGATGGCAATGACAAATGAAATTGACAGAACGGGGTGACCTAGAAGTCAAGAAAACTGACTCAATGATAATGACAAGCCATGCTGGGCGGGGGGGGGGGGGGGAGCTAGAGAGACAATCAGCAGTCAAAAATGAGTCTGTTCTTCCAGAAGACCCAGGTTCAGTTGCCAGCATGCAAACAGGGCAGCTTACAACCAGCAGTAACTCTAGCTCCAGGGGATCCAGTGCTTTCTACTGGCCTCAAGGGACTTACCAAAAAAGAACAGATAAACTATGTCTCAAAAGGTATGTAGAACAAGTGAAAGAACATTCAGATGAAAAAAATAAACACAACTAGAAGAATAGGCATCAAAGATGAACTCACTTTGAAACATGGAACAAATCATGGTGCATATCAGGAAGCATTTGGGAAATGGGTCTGGAGTGATGACACTAGCATTGACAGAGCTCTTTGGAAATCTATTTTATGCAAAGGTAACACTTGATACTAAGAATGTTGAGGAAATAGGTCCAAGGGCACAGACACTATTTCTGTGGATGGGGGTAGTGTGGGGGTGATGTGATGTGGGAGTCCACTCTGTATGCTGTGTTTACCTTTAATGAATAAAGAAACTGCTTTGGATCTACAGCAAGGCAGAACTTAGGTAGGCAGGGAAAGCTAGTGTGAATTCTGGGAGGAAGAAGGATGGAGTCAGAGAGATGCTATGTAGATGCTGCCAGAGTCAGACATGCTGAAACTTTGCTGGTAAGCCACTGTCACATGGGATAAATTAAGATGTAAGATTTAGCCAATAAGAAGCTAGAGCTAATGGGCCAAGCAGTGTTTTAAATAAGCTAAACCAGCATGTATATTATAAGGTATCATAACTTCCAAATTTGGGTCTAAGGATATGTTGCTTTGGAAAAGAGGTTCTTCTCCTGTTTCCACAGAGGATGAGAACCTGTGGATTGCTTCCAGACTGGTGTGGTTTGATGGACCACTCCATGAAAGGTCACTGTGAACACCCCAAAAAATACCCTCAAAAACTTACTTTACCCAATAAACAGCAGGAAGCAGTTTGGAGAGAAATAACTACGCCCATATTCCCAAATATTGTTTATAAATGTTTATATTTAAAGGGGGATATAGATAATTTGCATTGGTATGGATCTTGGTTTATTGATACAAATTTAAGGTAAATTCTGTTATATGTATAATTGTGCTTTTCATATTAGTTAGATTTTTCTAAATGTACAGAGATGTATTTTAGATCAATAGGTATTCTTCAAATCTTTCAGAGAACTACAGAATATAGCATTTAAAATGTTTTAATAACTTAGAACTTTTCATGACAATGGGACACATCTGCTCCTGGCAGTACCAATTACTTCAAGAAGATGGGCATTGAAGAGGCTCCTTATGGAGTTTGCTAGCCATTTGGGCAAGAAACTGCTCTTGCCTGGACTGCTTAACTGGAAATGCAGGACCCACAGAGAAATGACTGCTGAACTTGCCTAAAGGTGAGATGATCCTTCTTCCTGCTTCATGAAAAAGTCTGCCAAACATTCTGCAGGATACAGAAGAAAGTGACTAACAAACTGCCAATATAGGCAGAAGTCTTTGAAATTCCCTGCTTCGTGGAAGTCTGCTGGATACTATGGGCTCTGAAGATGGACGCCCCAAAGGTACAGAAGAACTTTGGTTGACTGTCCAGGCAGCAAGAAGTCTCTGTCAATTCTAGAGTTTTGGAAGTTGCTTACAATGCACTTCCTGTTTACTTAGGTAATACTGTATCCTTCTGTGGTCTTTGATGGAGTTGAAGAATTTATAGTTATAGTTTTCCTTAGTTGTGATAAAAGATAAAGTAGATGTAAATATTGTAACTGTATTTCTTGCTTGATACCTGTTTTTTATGTAATTTTACTACGTTAAAGCTTTCCTTTTTGTCTAAACAGAAAAGGGGAAATGGTCCTTCTGTCTATGTGTTGTTTTTATTGGTTAATGAATAAAGAAACTGCCTTGGCCTGTTGATAGGGCAGAACTTAGGTATGCAAGAAAAACTAAATGGCATGTTGGGAGAAAGGAGGCAGAGTCAGTGAGAAGCCATGGAGCTGCCGGAGACAGATGCTGGGAACTTTAGCTAGTAGGCCACGACCTCGTGGTGATGCACAGATTAATAGAAATGAATTAAATTAAGATGTAAGAGTTAGCCAATAAGAAGCTAGAGCTAATGGGCCAAGCAGTGATTTAATTAATAGTTTCTGTGTGGTTATTTAGGTTCTGGGTGACTGGGACGAACAAGCAGACTCTCCTCAAACAGTGATGCATATTAAAAATAAAGCAGCAGAAGCTTTTCTGTAGCAAAGAGGCAGCCAATATTAATAAGTCTGAAAATATAGGAAATAGCTTAAGAGTTCAACATCGTCTCCAAAAGTAGTAACTAGGAAACTGTAGTAGCTGTATGGAGTGCTACCTCTGCTTAGAAGGAAACCTTGAGAATACAGCAGCTAAAATATTGGGTACAATTCAGGTCAAGGAGGGGTGAGAAAGGAATGCCCAAGTACTATTAATGGAACAATATATGTGAAGATGGGGTAAGAAGAAGGCACTAAAGGAAACCTGAGAAAATGAGTTGTGGCACAGATGTGAAAAGAGTAAAATGCAGAACGGTGTGGCAGGAGAGCTATTTTCTTAGTGAGCGAGGCAGTACTGAATATAAAGTACTGAATGAATTTTAGTTGAGGTGAACTAATGAGATAAAGAGGACATTATCTGGGGCAAAACCTAAAATACTGCTGAAAATATCTGGGAAACTACTTTGGGAAACTTTAGAGGAATGTACAAAATGTAATTGAAGAATCACCAAGCAGTACTGAGGTACATATAAGTAGTTCGTTAATTTCTCTTGGCTTTACCTGGACTAGGGTCAATGTTTGCTAGTAGCTCCAAGTGGGGTCTTAGTCGGTTCAAGTTTGCTGGGTCTCCAGTTCGCTGGAGAGCAATTGTTAGCTCCTGAACACTCTGTGCAAAGGAGGCAGGGGTCTGCAACTTAAAAAGAAAAGGTCACCATTAATTTGCCATTTAAAACATTAAAACCCCTTTTAAAAACATAGTTTATTTACACCTTCATTTTTGCAATTTATTAATTTTAGTTTGTATCTATCCACCTAACCTATACTTTGGCCAGACTGAATTACTTGCTGGCTAAACAAGATATCTCTATCCACAGCTTGGTACATTATGTACAGTGCTAAGCTTCCTCTGCTATCACAGACTTGAAATGCAAGGCCTTTCTTCTGATACCATCTTTTAGTTGGGTTATTGGTAGTCTATCCAAATATAACTGAAATTTGAAGGTATAACCTAGAAATAATGAGATGATAGAATAATGCCACTGAGTATAGTCATACTGAATGAGTTCAAGTTCTTAAGACCAAAGATCATGATACTAAATATATAAACTGTACAAATAAATTTCATTTATTAAATAGTCTAAATAATTTTGAATGTCTGGGACACTGATGGCTGCTGGAGAAGAAACAGTTACTTTTCTTTAAGGTGTGGACCCTGGTAGGGTGCCCCTGTTCCTGTGGATGACCCTGTTTTCATGTGCATGCAGGTATCACTAACTAGACTCAGTGGGATAGTGTGAGGAAATAAAAAGGGAGAGAGAATATGAAAGTAGGAAGACATCATCTTGAGTAAGATGGGGTATAGAAAATGAGAATGGGCAGCTGGAGTAGATATGATCAAGATGAAATTGTCAAAGAAAAAATATTGTAAAAAATATTCTGATTTAGCTTGGGATTCTTAAAGGTATATTTCTGTAAGACTTCTGAGACATGCTCTCACACAAACTCCCCTCTGCTGACCATGCATACATGATTTTCAGCTGGGAAAATGCTGATTTTGTAACAGTAACTACGAGTTCTTACTTGAAAACATTTAGCTCTTTTGGCAGCTAATTCCTCTCTCAAAAGTTCATTCTGTAAAAGGTTATTTCAAAAACATACATTAAAAAAAATAACACAACTACCATTAGAATTCTGGGATGACTTTATGTTTTAATATATACATAATTTTTTTTTTTTTTTTGGTTTTTTGAGACAAGGTTTCTGTGTAGCTTTGGTGCCTGTCCTGGAACTAGCTCTTGTAGACCAGGCTGGCCTCAAACTCACAGAGATCCGCCTGCCTCTGCCTCCTGAGTGCTGGGATTAAAGGTGTGCCACACAACCGCCCAGCTATACATATAATTTTAAAAATAAAACTCAATCAGTAACACTTGGTGGCACACGCCTTTAACCCCAACACTCAGGAGGCAGAGGAAGCAGATCTCTTTGAGTTCCAGGCCAGCCAACCATAAACAAACTCAATCAGTTTATGTATCTTAAATCACTGTTTAGATATGAAATCTTCATCTTCCTACATGATAGAAACAAGTCATGTATCACCTGCCCAAATATTTAGATGTACACTCTAAGGTCAAATTCTTTCCTAGATCTTGATATGCTAATGTATCTTTGTGAATTGCTAGCTCATGTTTCTCTCTCCAAGTACTCATTATGATTAATACTTTTGTTTGTTTTTTGAGACAAGGTTTTTCCAAAAGGTTACTTTATAGTGTGGCAGTCCAAAGAGGCCAAAGGTCAGAGAGTTTAGGACTCGCTTTTAGTTCATTCAAGGTTATTGTGCTTCTACTCAAACAAAGGTCCCACCTATATGTAAATCAGAGTTCTGCTCTCTCAAGAGTATCTACAACGGGTATGGCTAGTTGCCAAGACATTGTGCTCCTGAAATAGGGAAGTAGTTGGTTCCTACCTAAAACAAAAGTCTAAGGATCCAACTAAATTCTAGTTCCTTTTATGGAAATAACTAGGGAATCCACCCAGGGAGTGGTTTGCCTACAGAGTGTTTGGTCTAGGGCATGAGCGATGAATGTACCCCATGACTTTCAATTTGTATTGAAATGCAGTCCTTTGGTTCTACTCCTACCTTTTGAAGTCAGGGGTATATTAAGCTGTTGAAAATAAAACATGGACGAATTTTCAGTGCTAACTGAAATTCCCTCCTGATACTATCCTATGTTTCTACATTTTATTATTTTCATTCGTGTCTTTGTATTCTTTACTGTATTTCTAAATTCCCATGCCTCCACTCTGGAAGAGTGGCCCCTGATACTTTGGCATTCACAATTCTAGTGATTTCAATAGGAATGGCCCCAAAGGCTCACATATTTGAATGCTTGTTCATTAGGAAGTGGCACTGCTTGACAGTGATTAAGAGGTGTGGCCTTGTTAGAAGAAGTGTAAAATAGACTCTGGGGTTTCAGAGCCCAAGCCAGGCCCAGTGGCTCTCTGTCTCTCTTCCTGCTCCTTGCAGATTCAGATGTAGAATTCTCAGCTACCATGTTTGACTGGATGCCACCATGCTCCCTGCCATAAGGATAATGGACTAAGCCTCTCAAAATGTAAGCCAGCCCCAATTAAATACTTTCCTTTATAAGAGCTGCCATGGCCATGGTGTCTCTCCATAGCCATACAACACTGACTAGACAATAACCTAGAAGATCTGCAAAGTGTACAAACTTCTCTGATTCTACATAGAAGGAATAATGTAAGGTTGCTCAAAGGAAATTACTTAAGATCATCCAGGTACATAGTATTTAATAAATGCTAAATATTTTTAAAATACTCTTAGATTTTGACCCTATCTTTAAATTAAATATACTACGGGCTTTAGTGTTGACAGTCATTTCTGAAATTTTAAATATTCAAGGAAATAGCATAAACTAAATAAATACTAATATTATTTAGCAAATTACAACATAATATTACACAGTGTTTTAAGGCTTTCTGTTCCACATTCATACATTTTAGGTTGATATGCAACAACTCTTAAACTATTACTATAGTTTTAAAGAAAAACATATTCCTGCATTAGATATAAATAATAGAGCTAGACCTAACAGTTACTTCTAGCAGTCTTCACATCAAAACAGACAGTAGATAAAATAAAAACAGGCTTACTGAAAACTTCAAACTCACCATGGAAGGTAACTTTAGTATATGTAAAATTATTCTGAGTCAGAATCATAAAGCCTCAACAGATCATTCATTAAATGGCTACTATGTAAGATTAGATAAAAGCATTTGGAAACAGGGTTTAGGGACTGGAAAGATGGTTCAGTGGTTAAAAGTACTGGCTGCTCTCCCAGATATTGTTCAACTCCCAGCACACACGTGGAAGATCACAACTATTTGTAACTCTAGTTCCAGGAAATCCAAAGCCCTCTTCTGGCTTTTTCAGGAACCAGGCACTATGTGAAGCACCAACACACATGTATGTAAACAATAATACATATAAAATAAAAATAAATAAATAAACCTAAAAATATGCTGTAACTATTATGGTGATCCAAATTCAAAGAGAATAATAAAGAGCAGCGAATAACGTGGGCAAAGACCAGCTGAAGCATTGCAACACTAACCAAATGTTATTCTGATGGACTAGCTGTGATTCTCAGCCACATTTACATGACATATACAATCATGTTAATATTCATTAGCTAAAATAATTACAAAATAATAGCTTATCAAGACTCCAAAATTACTCATGAGGTAAGGAACAAAAAGAGCCTACCTTGTCAATAATGGACTGCATATGAGATTTGTGAGACTGGTCTCCATAAAGCAAAGAGGACCACTGGTCTGGTGCAATTCTCAAGCCTGCTTCCATAGCAATCTGCACTATCTGGGAGTCATGTTCTCGTCGCAGAGCTTCATAAGTCCTAAATTCTTCTTTAAGCTGCATCAAAGAAGAGTCTTCATCACGTTTGGTGACCTAAAAAAAACACACACAAAAAAACTAATAACACAAGTCTCATATTTTATATAAACACATGTAGACAAAAACTGTAACTTAACTTTTGCATGTCTTAGTTTGATGTGTGCGAGCACTGCATGTGGAAGGCATATAGGAACAACTCCCAGGAATCAGTTTTCTTCTTTATGTGGGTCCCAAGACTACCATTGTGCCATTGTCCCAACAAAAAATTTCAAAATAATAACTTTCTTTTAGCAGCAATAGCAAGATACACCATTCTGCCTTCAATACATCTCCCATTATAGATGTCAAAATCTTACACTTTTTTTTTGACACAGGTTTTCACTATGTAGTTCTGGCTGACCTGGAACTCAAAGATTTGCCTGCTTCTGTACCCCCAAGTGATGGGATTAAAGACTTGCAACACCATACCCAGCCACAGATGTCAAAATCTTCTCATAGAAACAACAGTTTATTATACTTGTACACAGGCATTTTAAAAAATATGTAATGAGTGCAAAAAAAACCCTCCTTCATAATGTAGATTACAACTCTAGGCTTACCTAATATTAAGTTATCTGACACTAAGAACAGAACTTCCAATGTGTGTAATTTTAAATGTGACTAATTTGAACTATCTTAAATTTTCCATCGAGTTTTGTGAAACAGGCCACAACCAACAAGTATAGAGCATGAGATGCTGGAAGAGATTAATTTTTAGTAATAAAACTTGCAGCTGGATGTGGTAGTACTCACTTGCAATCTTAATACTTGGGGTTGAGGCAGGACCATTAGGAGTTCAAGGTCAGCCTAACCTATTTAACAAGTTCCAGATCAGGGAGGGCTACAGAACACTATTGCAAAAACAACAAAAACCAAGTCTGTTTTAAAGACAAAAAACAACCTTTTTTTAAAAATGAAAAAGCTGGAGATATGGCTCAGATGGTAAAGTATTTACTTGCCTCAGATCTCCAGTACTAGCCAAATGGGGGCTGGGGGGAGGGGAAGGACCCAGGCATAACTTTAGACCCTCGTCTATAAAGAGCACTGAAGAGACATAGAACTCCTTAGGCTTGTACCCAGCTATCTCAATCAGTCAATGAGACCACCCACATAAAAATTAAAGTAGAGAGCAACTGGGGAACACACCTGATTCTGGCCTCCAGCCTCTGCATGCATCTGCACTCCACATATTTACATAAATATGGTTTTCCTATACAGGATTTCTCTGTGTAGCCCTGCAACTCACTCTGTAGACCAGGTTAGGCCCAAACTCGGAGATCTACTTGCCTCTGTCTCCCAAGCACTGAGATTAAAGGCATGTGCTATCACTGCTTGGCTCAAAAATATTCTTTAAAAAAGCTATCTTGGTATGTGCTAGTTGGTATGTTAAATTACCTAATGAAACCATTATAACACTGTATTAACTCACTTTAAATCTTGTAGCATGTCTGATATAAGTGCTATTGTTATCCCAGTAACTTATACTTTAAGTCAGGGGGGATTTAGGCCAAAGGCTTAAAAAAACTTAAAATAATTCTAACCTAGACTTACCAATTCCTTAACACATTTTAAAAGATATTTGGAGGTTGGAGCTGTAGCTTGTGGCAGAGTGGTTTTCCCCATATTGCCAAAAGTAAAAATCTTATTGTATTAACCTTTTATTCCCATAAGGTCCCATGTTATTAATGTAGAAAATTTCTATTTTTTAAACTTTTTACCTAAAAACACTGCAGACTACAACAGTCAGAAATTATAGATCACACTTAAAAGATTTAAAAATGTATTCCTATTTATTTTTTTCTAAAGCAATACTGGGTTTTATGAAGTAAAAAGTACAGTCTCAGAGAAAGACTCAAGTATAGGTGTTAAAAGAAACAACACAACTTCATCCTTAAAGTAAGGTCTAACTGAAGTTTTCATTAGGAAGTCAAGTGAACAAACACAAAAGTACTGTAGTCAGAAAAACGTAACTACACTTTGCCATTTTCCAAAGACAAAAGACCCCCCCAAACATGTACATGCATGAAAATTATTCCTCAACATAAGCTTACCCTCTTTAAAAGGTAGAATAAGCTTTCTACATGATACAGTGGTTCCTGAACATTTTATTTGGGTTGTGAGTGCTGAGGATTGAACCCAGAGCCTTGAATATTCCATCAACACTCTTATCACTGAGCTATATCCCCAACACTTTCATCATTCTAAAAATAATCAAGAACTGGCCATGCAGGACAACAAGATGCTCTACACTTGACATAAGCCTAACAACCTGAGCTCAATCCCCAGAAACCACACAAAAGTGGAAGGAGAAAACCAAGTCACAAAACTGTCCTGTGACCATTATTCATGTGCCATGGCATGGGAATGCCTACACATGTGCACACATACTTTTTTTTTTTTTTGGTTTTGAGACAGGGCTTTTGCTTCTTTGTAGCTTTGTAGACCAGGACAGCCTCAAACTAAAAGAGATCCCCCTGTTTCTGCCTGCCAAGTGCTGGAACTAAAGGCATGCACCACCATGCCCAAATCACAATAATTTTTTTTAATTTTAATTTTTTTAAAGGTCAGGAACTGGAGAAATGGCTCAGAGGTTAAAAGCAGTTGCTAGTTTTTTAAAGAATCCAAGTTTGGTTCCCAGCATCATTTTCTTGTCAAGTGGCTCACAAATACCTGCAACTTCAGCTTCAGGAAATCTGATTCACGTATGGCACACACTCACACATATACATACACATTAAAAGTAATAGCTAAGCTGGACGGTGGTGGCGCACGCCATTAATCCCAGCACTCTGGAGGAAGAGGCAGGCGGATCTCTGAGTTTGAGGCCAGCCTGGTCTACAAAGCGAGTTCCCAGGACAGCCGGGGTTGTTACACAGAGAAACCCTGTCTTGAACTGCAACCCCCGAAAATAATAACTAAATAACATTAGAATTTAAAATTTTCTAGAGCCAGCAATATGGGAAAGTGGGTAAAGATACTTGCTGCCAAACCTGATGACTTGTTGATTTACTGACCTGATGACAATTCCTGGAATCCACATGGTGAAAAGAGAACCAACATCCACAAGCTATCCTCTATCTCTGTGTGCACACAGTTATACATGCATACCCACCTACTCCCGATCCCCCACATTATACAAAATAAATAAAATTTAGTATACATAATTTAAAAAAATTATATCTAGATACAGTGGCATACAACTATAATTCTGAGGTAGAAAGATCATTGAGTTATCTAAGCCAGCCAAACTATACATGATTTTGCCCCAAAAAACAATAGGAACAACAAAATACCGTTTAAATACTTGCTAATGCTTTATTAATTGATCATGATACTAGCTCATCCAGGGCATCATATATACTAGGAAAGGACTTCACCTAAGAAACTTCTTATAATTTGTTTCTGTCTGTTTCTGTTGATAGAGTGTTAGTATTCAGGCATCTGTACTGGCCTGCCCTTGAGGTCCTGACAAGATACGTCCTCAGCTGCAGCTACTAAGAACACCTCTGTGTGTGTTTGCTATGTTTCCTTTTAAAAGGTGGGCCTTGCCCACCTCCCGTCTCTTCCTTTTTCTCTTTCTGCTTCTCTGCCTGTCTCTCTGCCTTTGCCTCTCTCTCTTCTACCACACCTGTCCTCAAGGCTGGTCTCCCCCCCCACTTTCCCATTCACATTCCCCCAATAAAAAACCTTCTCCATCTGAGCTCTGTTGCAAGCAGTCTTTTCTCTCACGTGCTGTTTTTTTTTTAATTACATGGAAACAATAACATGGAAAGCATAGACATTCTCAAATATATTCTAAATTATATTCACTGAAGAATTACATTATTCTTTTTAACCATTACAATAAATGTAAAATACTATATCTAGAAACAATCTGGACTGAAGAGAATAATTGTGGTTATAAGTCCATATAAAACACTGAGACCCCCATTCAGTAGAGTATCAGTTGAAGAATTATGGTGATTTCAGGTATGGATTTTCTTATAGTTAGCAAGCTAATAAAGTATTAGTTACAGGTTATATCAGAAGAAAGAAAACTTTTAAAAAGATAGGAAAATAAAACAGGATGAACAATAAGAGACACATGATGGCTATCAATGTTTGAGGCAGTGAAGATTTAACCTGGAATATAAGAAAATATGTTCAGCATTATCTTTTATACTAAAGCCAAATGGTAACTGGATGTCTGGAACTGTACAAGCACAATTACATAAGGAACAGGCTCCCCCCTTCCCCCCTCGACTTTTGCTTTTGTTTTTGAGACAGGGTTTCACTCTGTAGCCCTGGAACTCATTCTGTAGACCAGGATGGCCTTGAATTCACAGAGATCATCCACTCTGCCTCTCCCTCCAGAGTGCCGAGATTAAAGGCAGCCTGGGTAGGAACAAACTTACAGTCTTGGTGGGTGTGCTGGCTAGCTTTATGTCAACTAGACAGTTGTTTGGGAAGATAGAGCTTCAACTGAAAAAAAAAAATGCTTCCACTAGACTGGTGTGTAAGAAAGTCTGTGGTGCATTCTTTTCATCAATGATTGCCACGAGCAGGCCCAACTCACTGTGAGCAATGTCACCCCTGGGCTGGTTGGTGGTCTTGGGTGCTATAAGGTAGCAGGCTGAGTAAGCAGCACTCTTCCACAGACTCTGCTTAATTCCTGTCTTGAATTCCTTCAGTGATGGACTATGGTGTGGAAGTATATGAAAAATAAACTCTTTCCTTCCTAAGTTTGGTCATGGTGTTTGTTTTCTTACTGCAATAGAAACCCTAACTAAGGAGAAATCCTAAGACAGTGGGAAATAACAGGTGATTAGTCTCTTCATTTAAGTCTAAGGGTTTGAGGCTATATTTCAGTAATAGAGTACTTGACTAACATATGGAAGCTTTGGATTCAATCCCCACCAGTACAAACAGACAAACCAAAACAAAACCAAACAAATGAAACACAACAATACAATAGGACTTAACTAGAATATTATACCATCTGCCTTCTTTAAAAAAGAAAAAAAAATGCTGATTATTTTTAGAAAAGCACAGAAAATTGTATTAAAGGACAAGGTCAACATTTAAAGTCTGGAGAGAAAGCAATGTTCCAGCTTGAACTCGAGTTTAGTTAGATTCATACCTTGAAGCAGGAGGCTCTGTAAAGGAGCTGAACAACATGTCCAATGCTGGTTTTAGAGGCTTGAGGAAAACGTGGTTCCAGTCTTTGAACCACAAAGAGAACCAACACTTTGCGTGACAAAGCAGAACCATCTTCCAAGGCCAACAAGACAAGCTTCAGTGCTTCCTCCTGCATTGCTAGAAAAAAATAGTACAAATCAAAGTGTATCATGAACAAAGATGACATAAATCCATTATCTGAAGAGCAACATAATGCCATGCAATTAACAAGCAATACAATGAGCTGGCATAGTGGTGCACATCTTCCATCCCAGCACTCTCTGGGCTCCTGGTAAGCCCTATCTACAGAATGAGTTCTAGGACAGTCAGGGCTATACAGCAAAACCTTGTCTCAAACAAAAATAAAAAGAAAACAAAACAACAACAACAAAAACCCCAAGCAATACAATGTATTTAAAATTACATTTTAAAGCCATGCTTGTGGTCAATTCTGTCTTATTATGTATTTTATTAAGTAGATAAGTCATTGATATAGAGAAAAACATTTTAAAATGTATAAACTTTTGTTATCAAGAGAAAAATCAGTGGATTCTCTGAAAAATTAACATCAAGTCAGGATTATCAATGGGATAGTACTTGATAAGAGAATTTAACAAAAGATGAGGATTTGTACATTACTTAAGGGGTTTGTTTTATCCTATACTTTTAGA
Organism: Ondatra zibethicus; assembly: GCA_004026605.1. Lineage (NCBI taxonomy): Eukaryota > Metazoa > Chordata > Mammalia > Rodentia > Cricetidae > Ondatra > Ondatra zibethicus. Next base: position 16,681 of record PVIU01000283.1, on the reverse strand, counting down.
ATACCTTGTAAGGGTGGGACTGGGCAGTCAACAGCAACAACAGTAACAACCAAACTTTAATTACATACCTGGTCCAAGGAACTGGCAGCCCCTAGCTCTGACTGCTGCCCAGAGATTAGAGGAGAGCTGCTGAGGATTTTGGTGCTGGAGAATGAGCTCTGTAACTGTGCGTTCACCTAAAGATCGAGCAGCCCTCATAGCACGGATCCTTCCTTCTTCTTCCACTAGCTGGCAGTGGACTAGAGTCACAAGCTTCCTCTGCATTGGGCGACTCAGAACACTCTGAGTAGTGCTATTCAGACCCACTCCTGCAGACAAGAACAAAGAAGCTATTTCTAGGTTTTCTGGGCAATTTTGTGATCCTCTAGAGTGGCTGATTTGTGGACATGTGACTAGTTCTTGTTCCTCTTAGAGTATTTAAAGTAAACAATAAGTCAACAGTTCAGTGTCCCACATCTTTAATTCCAGCACTTGAGAGACAAGAGGCAGGCAGATCTCTGTAAGTTCGAGGCCAGCCTGGTCTACAGAGTTCCAGGACAGACAGAGCTACCTACACAGAGAAACCCTGTCTCGAAAAAAATAAAAAGATAACTATACAAGACTATCATTTAAAAGTAAAACAAATGAATGTATGCAGGCATCATTCATTAAGACATTCAAAATACTATTTATTATTCATCTATTTATTAATCTCAGCACTTGGGAGGTATAAACAGGAAGATCAGAAGTAGTTCAAAGTCATCTTTGGCTATAAGGCAACTTTAAAGCCAATCTGGGCTAGACCTTCTCTCCAAGGGGGGGGAAGGGACTGTCAACTGATGCAAAGCCCTTCTAAACCACTATTATATGCAGTCATTTCTACAGCCAGTCATATTTTCAACATCACTTAAACTCTGGATTTAGTACTTCTTTATTTGATGTGATTTATATTATTATTTAGCGTGTAGTGTAGCATGATTAATAAAAATCCAGAGACAGATATTGGGGTTCAACCTGAAGGTCAGAAAAGCAAAATAGCCAGCCATTGGCTCTTACCTCTACCTCAGTCTGAAATGACAATCCTGCCTCCAGGAATCTCAGAATGAGACTGTGTCTGACAGCTGTCTCCTCCTGTCTTATAATTCTCTCTAGGGCTGGGATTAAAGGAGTGCACTATTACCACTCGGTTTCTATGGCAAACTAGTGTAGCTGCTGGGATTAAAGGTGTAGATCACTACTGCCTGGTCTGTAAGGCTGACCAATGGGGCAGTTTTACTCTCTGATCTTCAGGCAAGCTTTATTTATTAAAATATAAATGAAATATCACTATAAAGTAGGTTTGGTTTACAATGAATAAACGAATTATTAGCATTCACCTAGGGCTGGCAGTAGAGATAGCTCAGTGGTAGAATGATTGTCTAACACTGAAAACTAAGTAGGAAAAACAGTGCAAGATGAAGAGAAGAGTGAGTGAGAAAGGGAGAAGAGAGAGCGAGAGAGAGACAAAGTTTTCATACATTAGTATTCATTTATAGCATGCAATTTTTATGGTAATAGAAGTATCCTTAACAGATATTTGGCCAAGTGTAGTGGGGCGCAACTTTAATCCCAGCACTTGAGAAGTAAAGACAGGTGGATCACCGTCAATGTGGCCAGTCTGATCTACATAGAATGTTCCAGGCCTACCAGGGCTATACATTGAAACCCTGTCTCAAAAAACAAACTTCTGTTTGTTTAGCATCGGTTTTATAATTACATTTACCTCTAGCACTGCTGAGTGGTTTCAGGTACAAGGCTAATTCTTCTACACATTTCTTGGCTTCCTCATAATGCTTCGTATCTTCAACCCCACTACACAAAGTAATGGACTGTTGCTCAGGGATCTGGAGGCCAAAAGAAAAGTTTTGAATATTTCATTAATTTATTAAATGTTTTATTGAGTACAATTTACCTGTTGATAGTCCTGATGCTTGCAACATTAAAACTACTAAATTTGTAAAATGATTTCAAAAATTTTCTTGTACATACACCATCCATTATTTTTCTGTAGCAGCCTTACTTAAAGAGAATTCAAATACTATATAATTAACAGGCTTAACATACACAATTCAATGATTTGTAGTATTAACAGCTAGTATCACCAACTGAAAATTTTCCTCACTCACAAAAGAAACCCTTTGCCCCTACTCTCATCCCCACCCCAAGACAGGGTCTCAATTGCAGCCCTGGTTGATCTTGAACTTGCTATGTAGACCATGCTGGTAGTCTGCCTTTGAAGTACTGAGAGGATTAAAGGTGTGTACCACCACATAACCACATCATGTTTTCAAGGGTCAACCAGGTTGTGGTTGACTTTCTTCTTCTTTTGATGGGTATGTACAGAGAAAAGAGGAAAACCTCAGTGGTTGTTTCTCATATACCTAGAGACAGGTTTCTCACTGGCCTAGAACTTTTCAAGTAGGCCAGGCTGACTTCCAAATAAATTTCCAGCCTTGAGGCTATAAGTATGTGCTACCATACTCGCTTCTTTTTGTAATGTTTATTTATTTAATGTGTATTGGTGTTTTGCCTGCAAATATGTCCACGCACCACATGTGTTACATTAGTTTTGTTGTAAGCTGCCATATGGGTGCTGGGAATCAAACCTAGGTTGGTGTAGGAGGTCCTTCTGTTTGTGTATTGCTTTCATTGGTTAATTAATAAAGAAACTGCTTGGCCTGATAGGGCAGAACTTAGGTAGGCAGAGAAGACAGAACTAAATGCTGGGAGGAAGAAAGCAGAGTAGGAGAGCCGCCATGGAGCTGCCAGGTCAGACATGCTGAATCTTTCCCGGTAAGCCACCACCTCGTGGTGAACACAGATTATTAGAAATGGGTTAAATCACCTTCAAAAAAAAAAAAGAAATGGGTTAAATCAAGATATGAGAGTTAGCCAATAAGAGGGTAGAGATAATGGGCCAGGCAGTGATTTAATTAATACAATTTCTTTGTGATTATTTTGGGTGTAGGCGCCGGAACAAAACAAAGGGACCCCCTCATGTTACACTAGGTCCTCTAAAAGACCAGTCAGTGATTTAACCACTGGGCAATCTCTAGCCTCCATACCCACTTCTTCCATCTGGATTCTTGGAAGTAAATTCAAGATTCCATGCTTGCAATGAGAGTGCTTTACCAGTTAAGCTATTTCCTCAGTCCTCAATACTTCACTTATTTTTAATTATTATTTCTTTATTTAATTATATCTCATTGTATTTATGTGGTCTCTAATAGATAAAATAATCTGATTACAAACCCTTTAATATACTTACCACATACTTATCACCCACTTTTTTTTGTTTGTTTGTTTTTGAGGTGGGGTTTAAACAACCCAGGTTGGCCTTGAGCTTCAGCCTCTCAAGTGCTTAGCCTACAAGAGTGTCTCAATATACCCTATTTACCTTTCTTAAAGAGCCATGGCATTGGGTACAAAGTAGTGCCTCAACGTATGATTTTTAAATCAATTAAATGTCTTAGTGTTGAGCATAAATGTTTATGAAGTATAATATGATTCCCATATCAGCCTGGTTTACATACAGATTGAGTTACAGGACAGCCAAGGCTATACAGAGAAACCTTGTCTCGAAAAACCATTAAAAAAAAAAGGAGGAGGAAGGAGGAAAGAGAAAGGAGGAGGAGGAGAAAGAAGAAGAAAAAAAGAAGGAAAAGATTATTATCATCATTTCAGATACCTTGTGGCAAAAGTATTTAAATATCTCTTTCAGTCAGTGTGGTGGTACACGGCTTTAATCCCCAAACACTCAGAAGGCAGAGGCAGGCAGATCTTTGAGTTCAAGGCCAGCATAGCAAATTCCAGGGCAGCCAAGGCTACATAGACCCTATCTCAAAAGACAAAAAAGAAAAGTTCAAAATATACATTAATTAGATTAATATATTTATTCATTTATTTTATCTGTATGACTGTTTTGCCTGTATGCATGTAAGTACACCATGAACATGTCTGGTACCCAAAGAGGACAGATGCAGGTATTGGATCTGAAGGAACTGCGATGGTTGTGAGTGACTTTCGTAGGGACTCAGAACTGAACCTGGGTCCTCTGCCAGAGCAGCAAGTTCTCTTAACTATCAAGCCATCTCTCCAGCCTTGCTTTAATAATAATAATAAACATTAATAATACTAAAGTATGTATATATATATATATATATATAAGAAACATTTTGAGACTTGCTAAATGTTTATGTATTTAATCCTTTGACATCCCAACATGATTTTACAGATGGTATACAGGATGAAGAAGTTAGAATCAGTGATGAAATAGAACACAAAACGCCTAAGCTGAGACATACAGGTGGCAAAACCAAAGCTGAAAACACTTGACATTATAAACAATACCAAAGCTAAGTAACTGGGATTAAACTGTATATAATTTAAACATTTATTAAAGCTTTATTATAAAGAACTTGCAAATAAGCATCACACACCAAAATGAACAAGTTAATTTTTTAAAGATTTAAAATTTGTTTCTCCTTATGTGTACCTGTCTGCATTTGAGTATGCATGCCAGATGAGCTCCCTGATGCGGGAGCTGGAAACAATTAACTACTGAACTATTTCTACAGTCCCTAATCTGTAAAGTTTGATGAACTGCTACAAGCGTTTGTTGTTCATGAAGCTCAGACATGTGTTAGTAATTTAAGGAGTAGATATACTTTTGTGTCACTAGAGGGAGCTTCAACAAAGAAACAGTGCAGGAGTGGCTTATGCCTCAAACTGTCATTCAAATTTTCTAAGAAAAATTTGTTTTCAGAGCCAAATTTATCACACAGATATAAAGTTAATTCAAGGTTTAGTATTCGCAGTCACAACATTTACACCTGGAAAGATTTTTCTGATTAGTCTGAGGCCTAGGAAATGTTCTACTCAACTATAATGCCCTTTGTTCTGATGAAAACGAGGATTGGCATAAACTTATTTAAAAGATTTTGGTACAAAAAGATTTAGATTCTAAAAGTGATATTGTGAGTTCCCCTTGACTCTTATTAATTCTCTGTATTTGATATGCATAGTAATATATTCTTGAATATCTAATCACATGTATGCTAATTTACAGAACTTACTGGTATGCTAAACTTTGTTACTGGATCTTTTGGTCTGTTCGTTTGTTTTGTTTTTGAGACAGGGTTCTGGCTGTCCTGGAACTCACTATGAGACCGCAATCAAACTCACAGAGATTAGCCTGCCTCTGCCTCCCAAATTGTCAATGGCTTTTAAAATTGATCTGAGGGCTGGGATATGGCTCAACTGGTAGTGCTTTCCTCACACGCATAAAAGTCCTGAAGTCCATCCTTAGCACCTCATAAACCAGGTATGATGGCATGAGCCTGTAATTCCAGCACACAGGAGGGAAAAGGGCAAGAGGATCAGGAGTTTAAGGTCATCCTTGGTTATATAGTGAATATGAGACAGCTTGAGATACACAAGATTCTGTTTTTTAAAAAAAGTAATTTTAGTTTTGATTTCCACCATATATTTGTGAGGATTTAGGAAACTTCTGTAAATGTGTAGTATTTCTGTAGTATAGACTACACAGTGAATCATTGTGATATTTAGGTTATTTCTAATTTGTTGCTTTTATAGACAAGGTGACATCCCTCTAGCGGTCCCCCTTGTAAGCATGTGTTAAATACCTGGAAGTGCAACTGCTACAGTTACAGGGCTGTATGCACTTCAGTTTTATTTTCCAGAGCTTCCCAGTTCACACTCTCCCTAGCAATACACAAAAGTCTGCATTTCCAAGTCCATAAACAACACTAGTCAGACACTGTTTGTGGCAAGCTGAGGAGCAAAAAAAAAAAGGCAACTATCTAAACATGCATTTCATGATTATTAGTAAGATTAAACATTTTTTTTCTGGTTAAAAAAAGATTTTATAGAAGCATTTTAAATTTACAGGAAAATGGCAAAGACAGTTCAGAGAATTCTTATCACACCACACCTTGTCCTCATTATAATGCTGTGTTGGTAGGATTACTGACATTAATATGCCAAAGACTCATCATCATAACAGCTAAAAATCCTGATTTTACTCAGAATGCCTCACTTTCGCCTAACAGCCTTCCTGTGTTCCAAAATCTCATCCACGATACCTAATATATTACTTTTTATAAGATTCCAGAAGTTTTGACTATTTTCCAGTACCGCCTATGTTTTGATGATCTTCAGTTTTATGTGTCTCTGGTATGCATGTTACATACTGACTTTTGACAGGATCTTGTTTTTCTCATAAAGAGATTGGGGTTAGATATTTTTGGTATCAGGTCCATAGAGGAAAAAAATGCCACTTTCATCACATCATGCCAAAGATCTACTATCAATATGACTAATAATCTGTTCACATTAATCTAGCTCACCTGGCTAAGACAGCATCTGCTAGGTTCCTCCAACATTAATATTTGTATATGATGGGGGCTGGAGAGATGGCTCAGTGGTTAAGAGCACCGATTCTTCCAGAGGATCTAGGGTTCCATTCCCAGCACCCACATGGCAGCTAACAACTGTCTCTATCTCCAAGATATGACACCCTCACACAGAGATACATGCAGGCAAAACACCAATGCAAATAAAATAAAAATAAATTTAAGGGCTGGAGAGATGGCTCAGAGGTTAAGAGCATTGCCTGGTCTTCCAAAGGTCCTGAGTTCAATTCCCAGCAACCACATGGTGGCTCACAACCATCTGTAATGATGTCTGGTGCCCTCTTCTGGCCTGCAGGCATACACACAGACAGACTATTGTATATATAATAAATAAATATTTTAAAAAAATTTAAAAATATTTGTATATGACTTAAGTTATCCATCAAAACCACTCTTTAATCATAGCAATGAACACATGTGCTACTTAAATGAACAACTGAAAAAGCCAGAGATTAAACATATATTTTCAGAACTGTAATAAAGTTCAAAGATGTAATCTGAGAAGGACCATCAAGATGGCTCAAAGGATGAAGGTGCTTGCCACTGTACCTGAAGACCTGAGCTCAATTTCCCGGACCCACATGGTGGAAAGAGGAAGCCAATCCTTTGTTTCTGAATGTAGCTACAAATATTCTCTATTCTGCTGGTCTCCCTGGACTGGTTTCTCTTTACTCACCTGGTCCCACTCATTGGCTCCTACAGGTGTTTATAAAATAACCACTCTGAGGCTTAATATTAATTACATACTCTTTGGCCTATTAGCTCAAGCTTCTTATTAATTCTTATATCTTAAATTAACCAATTTCTATTATTTTTTATTTTACCACGAGGGTCATGGTTTGTTACCTCTTGCTTCTTGGGTGGCTACATGGTATCTCCCTGACTCTGCCTTCTTTCTCCCTGCATTCAGTTTCAGTTTAGTTTTTCTGCCTAGCTATATTCTGCCTTGATACAGGCCAAATTAGCTTCTTTATTAACCAATGATAAGAAAAGATAGTCAAAGGATGGAGGGGAATCCTACATCACCTGATCTTCATATACAAAAAACAGCAATGAACAAAAAATACAATTAAAAAAAGGTATAATAAAAAAAAAACACTGTTTCCATCAGTTGCTGATGAAGGTTCTATGGTGATATTTAAGATATTCATCAGTCTGACTACCAGGGCAAGACTCTACTGCTCTACTGCTAAAGGTCTTAACTGGAGTAATCCTTGTGGATTTCTGGGAATTTCCCTAGTGCCAGGTTTTGGCTCCCAAATGGCTCCCTCAATCAAAATATCTCTTTCCTTGCTCTCATCTCTGTCCTTCCTCCACCTCGACTATCCCATTCCCTCAACTTCTCTTTCCCATTCCCCTTCTTCCGTCATCTTCCTCTTCTGTCCTCCCTACTCCCCAAACCCCCATGCTCCCAATTTTGTCAGGCTATCTTGTCTATTTCCCCTTTCTAGGTGGATCTATGTATGTTTTTCTTAGGGTTCACCTTGTTACTTAGACCCACAGCGGAGCACTGGGTTGAGCTCCAAAAGTCCAGTTGAAGAGTGGGAGGAGTGAAAACATGAGCAAAGAGGTCAAGACCATGATGGGTATACCCACTGAAACAGCTTACCTGAGCTAATGGGAGGTCACCAACTCTAGCCAGACAGGGAAAGAACAAGCATAGGACCAAACTAGATCCTCTGAATGTGGTTAACAGCTGTATGGCTGGGACAGACTATGGGGTCATTGGCAGTGGCACCAGGATTTATCCATACTGCTTATACTGGCTTTTTGGGAACCTATTCTCTTTGTATGGATACCCTGCTTGGCCTATATATATATTGGACCTTCCCCAAAACAATGAGCCTTACCCTCTCTGAGGAGTGGTTGGGGGCTGGTGTTGGGGGGAATAGGTGAAGGGAATGGGAGGAGGAGAGAGAGTAGGAACTGGGATTGGTATATAAAATGAAAAGATAAGTTTGTTTGTTTGTCTAAAAACACACTTAAAAAACAAAACCAAAAACACAAGATCATTTACCTATCACATAGGTAAAAAAACCAGATTTTCAGAGGACTGATCAAAATGATTTCTGGCCTCGCTAAGCATTTTAAAATTATTTGGGGATAATTTTACACTTACAGAAAACTTGAAAAGAGTCTCTGAATGTTTTCTTCTTCCTTTTCAAAAATACCTAATTAAAATTTTTACTTTTAAATGCTATTGGTATGGTTGTACTTAGAGGATCTGTATATGTGTCTTTATCATGTCTTGAATCTTGTGTATATGCAGTTGGGAGAAAGCTCTTTCTTTCTGTTTCCTGTTTCCTCCCCTTTCTCAAACATCACAGTACTTACATGAATATGCTACATAAATAGTTAAGGAAGGCCTATGCAGTCCTTATCGCTTAGATAAGAGCTACTGTAAGTTATAGCAAGATGGTGGTTACGTGGACAATCCACTTCCCAATAGGGTATATTTAGTAACTTTTCAAAGGGCTGGAGCATGGCTCACATCCAAGAATACTTGTTGCTCTTCCAGCAAATTCAATTCCTAGCACCCACAATAGGTGGCTCACAACCACCTATAACTCCAACATCAGGGGATCTAATACCCTCTCTGGCTTCTGAGGGTACCTGGACATATGGAGCACACACACAGCTACATAAATTACAATAAAATACTTGTTTTATTATTTATTTATTTATTTAACATGCTGTCCTGAAACTGATCAAGAGAGTTACCTACCTGTCCCTCCAGTGTTAAGAATAAAGGCATGCACCACAACTTTGGCCCAGTGAAAATGAGCTTTATAAAAAATAAGCCTTTGAGCCAGGTGGCGGTGGCACACACCTTTAATCCCAGCACTCGGAAGGCAGAGGCAGACAGATCTCTGTAAATTCTGAGAGTTCCAGGGCAGGCCCCAAAGCTACACAGAGGAACCTGTCTTGAAAAACCAAAAAAATGAATAAATCAATAGATAAATCAGTAGCAAATAAGTCTTTGAAAATAAAGCTTTAAAAAAAAAAGAAGAAAAAATAAAAATCAGGTCTGAGACAATGACTTTAAATTTCCTAAATGAAATTAAATCACAGATGGAAGAAAAGTAAAATTATGAACACCTAAGCAAAGCTGTATCTTTGTGTTATTTTTCTATTTCAATTTTATCTGCATAGAGTCTTTGATTCTTTTTTATACCCTGTTACAGTTCAGTATATTACTCTTTATTTTGCTCAAACCCTTCCAGCTTTTGCCACTGGGAGCTCTTTCAACTAGCTCTGGTATGCCCTTGACATGTTCCTCTCACTTGGTTTGAATACTTGCACAAAATACTCCAGGATTGTTTGAGTACATGCTGTCCTAGCCCTAGAACTGATCATTTCTCCCAAGAGGTCTGGTTCCTTTTATTGGAGAGTTGTTTAGAAACCAATATCTAAACATGAAATATGTACATTGCTATTGGAACTGTGGTGCCCTTAAGATTATCTTGGCTACCAGGTGGTGATGGCGCATGCCTTTAATCCCAGCACTTGGGAGTCAGAGGTAGGTTGATCTCTCAAAATTCAAGGACAGCCTGGTCTACAGAATGAGTTCCAGGACAGGCTCCAGACATACACAAAGAAATATTGTCTCAAAAAACCTAAGAAAAGAAAAAAATTATTGGCTAATAGGGCAAGGAAATACGCAAATAATCAATGTATATACATATGTATAAATATTTCTGTATGCAACATCTGTATCTACATTGTAGTAAACACACCCAAACATGGACACATATAATTAAAAATAGTCAAGTAAAGACAATAATCAATATTAAGTTACTATCTTACCTGAGCACCCACTAGCTGCAGTAATGCTGAGTTCACAGGAAGGAGCTCAATGTCTGTATTGATAGTGGTCTGGTCAAATGGGCAAGCCTTACGGTGGAGTTTATTCAGGCACATTTTGCAGACAGTATGGCCACAGCCCAAACTGATGGGCTTTCGAATTGTTTCGTCGAAAGTCTGAGTGCAAATTGGGCAGGAAAGGAAATCCGTCCATTGTGGAGCTTGTACAGGCATTGCTTCTGGAGTTACAATTCACTAACACACACACACACACACACACACACACACACACACACACACACACAAAATCTAAAGCAAAGATTCCACTGGAATCAAAATTTTGGAAAAAAGTTTATCTTTTTTTTTAAATATCTTCTGTAGATACAGTCAGCACATAGTGTGAAATATAACCTGGAAAACAGAGAAAGGAAAAAAAATTAGAATGATCTGCCATTTTTTTTTAAATTTCAATTAAACTGTTAAAAAGAAATCATTAAGTCCAATTTTGACTCTACCACTTCACTTTAATATCACAATAATCTCTTTTCACATTTTTATAAAAACAAAGCTATGGTAAATAATCAGTTCCATCTTCTATTTTAGAGAGGGACATATTTCCAAGAATGAATTAGCTTGCCCAAAGGTTGAAATTAGGATCTCATTCTCTTAAAGACACATACATGACGAAAATGGTCACAGCACGAAACAAATTTCTCTATATCATCTTGGTTGTAGTCTTGCTATGTGGAAGAGAATATCCTGCCTTTGTCTCTCAAGTGCTGAGATTAAAGACTTTTACAATATCTGGTCATCATATTCCTTTTTAAGGAAACTCATATCACTCCATTTCTTGACCTCCAAGTGTTGTTGTGAGAACTTATCAAACTCTCATGTATGTGCTTTTATGTAAATTATGCATCAACAGAGAAAGTCTTGTTTTGTTTTTTCTAGCTTACCCAGGATGCACAAAGCTCTTCAATCCCGAGCACTGGAGAAGTTCAAGATCATCCTCAGCTTATAACAAATTTGAGGTAAGCCTCACGCAAAACTTACTTTAACCAAAACCCCCACTACTTTTAATTACTTTATTAAATCTGGTGGGAGTAATAAGAAAAAGGAGACTGTATATATTTTTATAAGTTTTAGACATTGCTAAGAGTTTTATATCCTGGTAGAAAAAAACTGTCATTGTATGACCTACATTTCTTTGCTACATAGTGTATTCTGAGAATAAGATGGTTAAAACATCTACTTCAAAGATTTTTTTTAAAACCTCAAATTTAAAGACCAGAAAATTACAATTAACTAGATCCCATACACAGCTACATTTCCTCACATATTCCTTTTTTTTTTTTTGGTTAGAGATAAAAACTAAATATCAGAAAATATTTTAATTTTTAAAAATTGCATCTTATTTATTCATGGGAGAAAGGCACACAAGCTATGGCACACATGTGGAAGTTAGCACACAACGTGTAGGAGTTAGTTCTTTCCTAATACATGGCTTCCAAGGATTAAACTACAACTGCCAGTCTTGGAAATCAGCCTCTCTGCCCTCTGAGCTACCTCACCCACCCTATTAGAAAATTTCAGATCTTGCCGGGCAGTGGTGGCACACGCCTTTAATCCCAGCACTCGGGAGGCAGAGGCAGGCGGATCTCTGTGAGTTCAAGGCCAACCTGGTCTAGAAGAGCTAGTTCCAGGACAGGCTCCAAAGCCACAGAGAATCCCTGTCTCGAAAAACCAAAAGAAAAAAAAAAAAGAAAATTTCAGAACTACAAAATCCAACCTAAAACCTTTAATACATTTCTTTGTTGTAAAGAGGTTAAGCCAGGATCTTGCACATTCTAGTCAAGCATCCCAACCAATGGGCTCCAACTCCAGTCTTCCAAACATCTCAACTATTACTTAATTTTACCAATAGTTTTAGGTTTTTATTTTTGGGGAGGGAGGTAAAGGGATAGTGGTGGTCAAGGTATTGCTATGTGTCCAGGATGGCCTGTAATTCACTACATGGTTCACACTGGCCTCAGACTTACAGGATAGCCCTTGCCTCTGCCTACTCAGTGCAGGGATTAAAGGTGTGTATTGCCACATCCAGTATGCCAGGTGTTTTTATAGCAATGAGAAAAGTAGCTAGTAATATAATATTACATCCTTTTTTTTGTTTCAAGACAAGGTTTCTCTGTGTAACAGCCCTAGCTGTCCTAGAACTCACAGAGAGCTGCCTGCCTCTGCCTACCAAGTATTGGGATTAAAGGTGTGTGCCACCACTGCCTAGCTAATATTACACACTATTAATGATTTGATTATACTTAGTAGTATGCTTACAAATATGAAAACAAACATTATTTCATCTGTAATTAAATAGAAAATTATCTATTTAATTACATCTACTGCATCTTATTCTTAAAGTAATTACAAGTAATTCACATTTTATTGAAAGCTCTCAATACTGCTAAGTATTGTGGCTCAGAATTGTAAGTCTATCACTTGGGATACTAAGGCACGGGGACTGCTGCAACTTTTAGGCTACTGCAAAGTACATGGTGAGTTCTAGGGCAGGCTGAGCTATAGTGTGAGACCCCGTCTCAATAAAACAAACAAAAACAAAAAGAAAGAAAAAAGAAATCATTCAACCTCAAACACAAACTCACTGTTGATGAGAGAAGTTTCTATTACTAGGTATGCTAAAAACCTTCATTCGCCGGGCAGTGGTGGCGCACGCCTTTAATCCCAGCACTCGGAAGGCAGAGGCAGGCGGATCTCTGTGAGTTCGAGGCCAGCCGGGTCTACAAGAGCTAGTTCCAGGACAGGCTCCAAAGCCACAGAGAAACCCTGTCTCGAAAAACCAAAAAAAAAAAAAAAAAAAAAAAGAAAGAAAAGAAAAAAACTTCATCCAACAAATATTTATAACACTACTTTGCACCAGACTCTGAATTAATTGTGGGGGACATAACAAAACAACTGACTGTGTGACTGGCCTCTAGCTAGCAAATGAGTCTCATATGCCTCCCCTTCCCACATATCTTGATTGCAGGTGTTTACTTCCATACCTGACTCACATTTTTTTAAATTTTATATACTATATAAAACAGAACTTGAAAATGTTCTAAGATAAAGTAAGAGGAAGTATTGGGGATGGATAGGATGGAAATACATTGTGTAAGTATATAAAATTGCCAAATAATACATTTTAAAGATACCCTTTCTAAAATAATTTATAGCCAGAAATTTTCCTTCCCAGTAAAAATGAAACACGTGGGCTTGGCATGGTGGCTAATATCACTAATCTCAGCACTGGAGAGGTAGGTAGATCTCTCTAGGTCTGAGGCCAGCCAGGACTGCATAACGACACCTGGCCTTTTTTTTTTTTTTTTTAAGAAGCATATTTATTTTGGCTCTTTTGTTCTTTGCTAAGTCTGGTGCTAAGGATTACAGTGGCAAGTAAGCTAAGTCACAAGTCTATTATGTCTCCTTCTGCTACATTATATAAACAATAATCACAGTTAAAACTGATGGCTGCCAATTGTTGTACATCTATGAATGGATGGTACAGGGAGATAAAAGCACATATATATGATGGAACTGTACCAAATTTGGACAGGTATGTGTGGGATACTGTGGACTAATGATATTTATAATGAAAGTTAAAAGATATGGTAAAAATAATTCCTAATATTCTAGGTAAAGTAAAAGGCATAACCAGGATATATGGTTTGGTTTAATGAAGCAATAAACATTCTTCTACTTGGGCTAAGAGCAAACAGATGAAATAAAATTACTAAAATACTAATATCCAGATTCTTGGACAAAGAGGTGACTCATCTCCCAGATAGCACAATTCCATCATGTTACCCAGAATAGAGTATAATTTAAAATTTAGGACTTATTTCAGGAGTTCTCGTTTAATATATTTTGAGTTATTGTTGATTTATACTGTATATGCTATCTAATTGTTACTTAATAGCCATCTTGGCTGTCAGATCCCTGATTCAGAGAAAGATTAAATTTAAAATTTATCAAATACCTGTTTTAAACTAGTTTTTCTTCTTAGGAGCCATTATAGCTATTTATAGATGATAAACTCCTGGTGTTGGGCAAGGGGCTGACATAGAGCCTGACAATGTAGCCCTTGCTGGCCTGGAACCCATTAAGTACCCATTTGTGTTGAATAACCTCTCAAAAAAAAAAAAAAAAAGGTCCCAAAGTACAAAAACAATGATGCAAAGGAGGTATCAGGGTATGAACCACACAAGGGAGACTATGTACTACTATGTTCTATCCCTAGAGTAGCACTACCTATGATTTAAGGCATTTGCTGGGGGTCTTGAAAATTATTCCCTGAAGACAAGGGGGTTGCAATGAATTGCTATCAATGCTGTAATACAGTTACTACCCAATTTAAAATTTTAAGAGGTTACATACAGAGAGGTGCTCAAAGTAAATGGCAGGGCTATGATTCAGGGAAGCCAAACTCCTAAGTTGCTACCTTTAAGCCTATTATTTGTGTTACCTTACAGTTGGAAGTTAATAGTGGTTAACATTAGGAATCTTTTGTAAGTCACGGGAAATCTAAAACCAGATTAACTGTGACAGTTGCACAGTTCTATAAACTAAAGTCACTGAATTCTACACTTATGTGAACTTTATTTTCTGCAAATTATACATCAGTAAACCTACTAAAATCATTAAAAGTCTTTTTATAGCTTTGTTTCTCAAAAGTTTATTTTAATTTTCAAATGTTCACTGGTCAGATTTTTCTGTGAGTACAGCAATAGCCTTACTGAACAGCTAAATTATACCATATTACCATCTCTTGCCATAAAACTACAGGTTAATTTTATATGTCCCTAATTTAGAGAAAATTAGAAACTAAAATTCATCATTACCTAATGTAAGTGAGTTCTTCTCTTGATGTAAGTATACCTGTCTATAGATGCTAAACACTTGATGATAGTGGGCAGTATTTTCAGCCCAGGCTAATTAAGTCTTGAGTTAGGACTTAAACACAGGTTTCAGTTTAGTGTAGGTTTAGCCTTAGAAAAACTATTAAAAACAAAACCTTACTTAAGTAAAGAAAAAATTCTTAGAGCTGGGCAGTGGTGGCATATGCCTTTAATTCTAGCACTCAGGAGGCAGAGTCAGGCAGATCTCTGTGAGTTCAAGGCCAGCCTGATCTACAAGAGCTAGTTCCAGGACAGGCTCTAAAACTACAGCAAAACTCTGTCTCACAAAAAAAAAAAGGAAAGAAAAAAAAATTATTAGATCACTTCTAATTCTATCCCACATAGCAACTGTGGTGATTTGAAAGAAAACAACTCTCAAAGAGAGTGGCACTATTAGGAGGTATAGCCTTATTGGAGTAGGTATGGTCTTGTTGGAGGAAGTGTGTCTGTGGAGACTGGCTTTGAGGTCTCATATATGCTTAAAATATCACCCAGAGTCTCAGACCACTTCCTGTTGCCTACAATATATAGGACACTCAACTACTTCTCCAACACCATGTCTGCCTGCACACCACCATGTCCCACTAGATGATAATAGACTGAACTCTGAACTGTAAACAAGCCACACCAATTAAATGTTTTCCTTTATAAGAGTTGCCATGTTTTGGGAACCTGTTACCCATGCTGGATTAAATTGCCCAGCCTTAATGCAGGGGGAAGAGCTCAGGCCTACCTCACCTTGATGTGCCATGCATTGTTCAAGCCATGAAAAAACCACTTTGGAAATCAGTATGGCGGCTTCTCAGAAAACTGGGAATCAACCTACCTCAGGATCCAGCAATACCACTCTTGGGCATATACCCAAAAGATGCTCAATCATACTACAAAGGCATTTGTTCAACTATGCTCATAGCAGCATTATTTGTAATAGCTAGAACCTGGAAACAACCTAAATGCCCCTCAACCAAAAAATGGATAAAGAAAATATGGCACTTTTACACATTAGAGTACTACTCATCAGTAAAAAACAGTGACATCTTGAATTTTGCATGCAAATGGATGGAATTAGAAAACACTATCCTGAGTGAGGTAACCCAGACCCAAAAAGATGAATATGGTATGTACTCACTCATTAGTGGATACTAGCTATAAACAAAGGACACTGAGCCTATAGTTCATGAACCTAGAATAGCTAAGTAATAAGGTGAACCCTAAGAAAAACATATATAGATCCACCTGGAAAGTGGAAACAGACAAGATTGTGGTGTAGGAGTGTACTCAGGGATGATTTGGGAGTCCCCTCTGTGTGCTGTGATTACCATTAATGAATAAAGAAAACTGCCTTGGCCTTTTGATAGGGCAGCCCTTAGGTGGGCGGAGTAGATAGAAGGGAATGCTGTGAGAGAGAAGGCAGTGGAGCAGACGCCATGCTTCTCCAGCACAAGATGGACACTGGTTAGACTCATGCCGGTAAGC